>BGPR01000280.1:325509-530658 GCA_013235015.1 Araneus ventricosus
ATATTATTCGGTCAACCGGTTCTTATCTTTATTAACCCTATGACAACATGCCAAACTTATCATATCATTCGGTTAACCGGTTCTTATCTTTATTAACAGTGAAAAATAACAGATATTTTTTATCTCTTTCGCAGAGTATCCCGAGATGCACGCTGTGATCGGCACCACGGTCTCTCTGCCCTGCAACCTGAGTCCTCCCTCTCCTGATGACTCCTTCTCCCTGGTACTGTGGTACAGGCTCGACCTCCCCAACCCCATCTACACCCTGGACGCCAGGAGCGCCACGGCCCCCGGCGATGCCACGCACTTCGCCAACAAGGTCAGTTCACTTCAAACTAATGCTCTAAAGATCGATTGGATGCATCCAATTCATAATTATATTTAGGGGGCCTGTTTAAAATTGGGTTTCATTACACAGCTTTGGTGATAAATATTGCAGGATCTGTTTAGAGTCGCGAGAGATAAATGTGTCATAGTTATTTGTTTTAAATAAATGTATGCCATATTTTCTCATGTGTCAGCATAATTTGAATTTGTGTAGAGGATTAGTGATATTTATTGACATGAGCAGGAAATACTGTGTATAATGTCTAAAAACTAGAAGTGACAGCGAGCGCCTGTGAGGTAAAATGTTTGAGAGAAAGTGGGGATCCATTTTTACGTTTAAACGTCATTATTTGTTAAAAATTATTTCAACTTGCAATGAAACATTTCGCAATTTTTGAATAAGAATTCTAATGTTACATGCACTGTTTACACGAATTCTGGGTCTGACTGATTTAATTGATATTAAATACCATAAAATGAAATTAAAAATAACTGAACAGTTATAATTTTCATATATATATGTTCGGATACGTTATCCAAACCTGGAACACCATGAAATGTAATAAAATGAAACTCCGTTTATGTAAAATATATGCCATTTTATAAAGGAATTTCAGGAGACCATGTTCATTTTGACTATTTTTATGTCCCACCATCTGATCAAAGATATCCGTTTTAGGCATTTTATAAATGTCACATATGCACAATATAGTGTAAAAATTAAAAACCTTAGACCATCTTCACTTAAATGGGTATTAGCAAATGGTAATTTATGATCAGCTCAATATAATAATTTTTTTAATATTGATTTTTATTTCAGTTTAATGCTATTTCCTTCCGGCGCATTGATGTCTTTAATTCTTTTTCTGAACATGTAGCATGTATTTTGCATCATATAAAAATATTATTAGAATTAAAAATAATTTGAATGACAAATAAGAACAAGATTTTCTTATTATATTTATGATTTTTTACTAACCAACCATCAGTTATTATAATTCAGGTTTTCATTCCATGACTTTTTATCTCTTGTTTCTGAAAATGAATATTGTTATTGATATTTCGATTAATATGTTTCATGAAACTCTAAATTAATTTTTGAATGGCTCAGAAGATGCATCTCGTATTCCATATATTTTCCAAGTTAATTGGAATTTTGTTATCATAATTGAATTGATGTATATTTAATTTTTCTATAAGGTAATTTAATTATATTTTTACTATACGGAGACGTTACTACCTGAAATTCATTTTTCAAAGTGTTAATCTTTTCTTTTTGAATTATTTTTAATGTAATTTTTTGTTTTACTGAGACGAAACAAAAAAAATTATTTGCTGTTTTCAGCATATTTTTGTTTTTTAATTTCAATATTAAAACATTTATTTCGAGCACTCAATTATTTTTGTTACTGATTACGAAAGATTCAATGAAACAAATAACAGATGAAAGACTGAATTTGATAAGAGATAAATATAGAATCATGATCAGTAAACACAGCATTTCATGGCTAAGAATTAAAAATAGTTACATTTTTTATAGCTTACTTCATTAAAATTGACTAGCTAAGAAAATACAGTATGTTCACTTATTAACTCATATTGTGTATGCACTTTCTTCAAGTCACTACGTCAAACTCCATTTCATATTTAATCCTGTCGCTGCTGCTTGTGTGGATACCCGTTTGAAATTTCGTATGTCAGGTCTGGTATGGATACACTCGAGATTTTGCATACCAGTGGGCAAACAAAGACACTCAAACAATTACCATGCAAAATACGGTTGGGAGCATTTTAGAACTTTTCAACATTAAAAACATTAATTTGTTTGACAAAAAACGAAAATATATTAATATTTCATCTTACAATCCCCCCCCTTAAACAAGGAATTTATATACTTTAAATATAAATCAATAAATAGTGTCAGTGTAAATAATGGACCTGAAAGTTGAAGATTTTTTTTTGTTTCTTCCAGATTTTATAGAATGCATAATTTAATCTGATTATAGAGTTCTTTGTCATTTTCTGTATTCGAATCACAAAAGGGGGTAATGAATCAAATACCTTGAGCAGTGGCGTATGGTCCAATAGGGCTGCAGAGCGCATTCCCTCCTAAAATTATTTTAAGAGCTTTTATTTTCATTTTTATTCTAATTGACTTTATTTTCCACTTTAAGAGTTCAATGATAATCAATAATGGCAAAAAAGTGATAAAAAACGTTAAAGGAAGACGGAAAATAAATTACAAATTGAGAGAGAGACAGATCAAAGCTGCAAAGAATTTTGCCCTCCTAGAATCAAAATTTCCCTCGTTGAGGAACGCGGAGCTCTCAATCGGAAGGGAAAAAAGCAACCCTTTCTCCCACTGAAATTAGAACCCCGTGAGCTGCACTCCGGAGTAGCTCAAGCTTGGAGCGATTCCCTCATTTGGCCTTTTTTCGCTTTCTCTCAGTAGTCCAATCGTTAAGTAGTTTTTTAAAATCAAATTCTGGAGGAGTTGTAATTTTTTGCTCCTTTATCTTTTCTGGGGTGCAGATTACGAATCTTAGGTTTGCCACCAAAAAGTTTGTGTTCGAAGTTTAGTTATAGCCAAAAAACATGGAAAAACATTTTCCCAGTTTTTTGCTTATAACTCAAAAATTATCAATTTTTAGTATATCATCATTATATACCCAAATAATCAGCACAAAATTTCCTACAACTTAGGACAATACAATTTCTGCAGCAATGGTTGTTTCTGAGCTGAAGAGCCGCCATTGACCCTGAGGTTATAGATTAGCGATATCCTTTGAGTAACATGTGGCGGGAGCTATCTCATGAACAAACATGCGATGCATGGAACAAAGATTTAAAGGGGTAGATTCGTGCCTCCAAGCTTCATCACGACATTACAGGGGGGAGGGACGCCTGTCCTTTGAGGGATTTCACATACACGGGGTCCGTATGCACGTCGGATCTTCTGTAGTTACAGGTCTCAATTTCTCGTCCCTTCTTCGCCGAAGCCGGAACTGCCTGGTCATCATTTTGTGCAGTTGTGATAAATAAATATTAGCGTAAGTAAGATTTCAAATATTATAATTTGTATTTTGACTATAACTAAGTGTATCGGTGATGTTTACATCCGGGTATTTAAGAATAAAAATTGATGTTTCCATCGAATTTCCACCTTTTAATTGAGTTGAAAATAGTCCAAAACACATTTTTTTTCATTATCAGCAAAAGTCATACTTGGTTGATGGTTTTGCAGTCGGAAAAATTTAGTTTTCAAAATGCAAAGATTAAACAAGGAGCGATGCTGTAAAATCCAGCGGTTCAGAGACCTTAACTTAAACTTGTGTCTTCAAGTGTCGACTTGTAAAGGTGGACAGAATTGACAAAATTCTTTCCATGCTTATTTTTTTCATTTTTCACTTTGGGGATCGAATATTCGATTGTTGTAACGTAGAAAGATTGCTATAAGCAATGGAGTGTATTCTTAGAATGCAACAAATTCATCAGTGAAGGCATTTCAGATGATAAATAAGTCACTATTACTGGAAAAGTTTACATCTGATTGTGAAAATTCAATGCTTTATGGATCTGGAGCCGCTGCTCAGATTCCCTTGTAGCTCGGGATGCTCTGGATCTGTATTTATCACGGTTAAGGGAACCGTTATAATGACATCCATTCAGGATTGACACGCTTGGAAATTGTTATAGCATAGAACGATTGCTATAAGCAATGGAATGTATGCTTAGAATAAACCAAATTCTTCAGATGTAGCCAAGAGTAGGCATTCCAGATGATAAATAATTCACTATTATTGGAATACTTTAAACCTGATAGGGCAAATTCATTGCTTTATGGGCCTGGCGCCACTCCTCAGATTCCCTTGTAGCTCGACATACTCTTGATCTGTATTCATCACGGGTAAGGGAGCCGTTATAATTACATCCATTCAGGATTGACACTCTTGGGGATCTTCATTTCTAAGAGGCATAGCGATGGACATCTCTCAAACATTCTTCTGATTGAATGCTAATAGCTGAACTGTATAGGAATTTGAAGAATTGCCTTGTTTTTCTGTCGTAACGTGGTCGTTTTGAACTTCATTCACTTCCACGATATTCAGCTTGACTTATTTTTATCTGGATATGTCATTGATTTTAGACAATGGGTGATTTCGGTGGAGAAATGCATTGAAATGGATTATGATGACCCACATTGAGAAATAATTTTAATATTCTTCTCCTATAAAAGAAAATAGCAAGAAGTTGAATATTAAATCGGTTTATTTTAACAGTTCTTTTGTGACTAAACACTAAAGAATGAAAGAGGTTTTATTTGTTTCTAAATAGTTTCATGAAGTTATGCCGTGTTCATCACATTCAATACGCCATTGTTTCTTCTTATTTCTGTTATAAGATGTTTGTTAAAGTGAAGAGAAACATAAAATGTTCTTAAGATAGTAAATTCACATTTTAAAAGAATGGGATATGGTAGAGATAACAAGAGGCGGGTAATGTATTTTTAGAGATATATCTCATGAATTCTAGAAGCCACAAGAGGAACATCCCTGAAAACAAAACAATTAATGTTGTTCGAAATAGTGAATGTTTCTATAGTTGCCTAGGTATCCACAGGCATCTAGGATATAATCCATCCAAGTTTGATCAAATTTTGCATTTTTTCAGAACATTATTGGAAAACATCAAAACACGTATACGTAGTCCAAAGATTTCTTTTCAACAAACTAATGTCTGCCACTTTTGCATATTTTTCGTGTTAACAGCGGCAAGTCACCTTCTTGGATTGCAACAGAAGTTTAAATGACATGCGCTTAAAATTGTTAAATTTCCATTATTATTTACGAAATCTTTCCGAGATCCAGGGACTACCAACGAAATAAACATGAATCGAGAAGGTATAGATTTATTGGATTGATGAAGAATTTATTTCCAAAATAAAAGAACATATGAAGAAGATTTGCACATACATTTCATAAATTTGAATTCAGTTGTGATTGTTCATAATTATGAATGAAGATACACGAGAATTAGTAGGTGTAAAATTTAGAAATAGATTTCGATTTGTATAAAAATCATACTCACCTAGCCTATAATATCAAATAACACAGTACAAAACCTCAAATCGAATGTTCACTTCATGAATTCATAGTCATGAATGTTATAAATGTTAGATTGTTTCATACCGTAAAATTATTCGTACGATCTGCAAAGATGTCACAACTAAATAGTTCAACAGATATTTACGTATGCCGAATTCTTCCTAAAGTTTTAAATTTTGCATTTAGAAAATGGGTTAATATTTAGAAAAATGGAACAGTCACTTACATGAAAAGTAGTAAAACAATCCTTTTACCGTCTCGTAATAGAAATAAGAATATATTTTATTAATTTTGGGGTCTGACAATTAAAAATTTTCTGATTCCAAAGTGATAATGCGATAATCCATGCGATCAGAAATCGAATAGGATATATAAAACCAACTATAACTTGTTAGAATCAGTTTAAATATCGAATATGAATTAATTTTATCGTTTGGATATAAATTTTATATCAAAATGCTAGATTAAGTTTCAATTCAATAACTGAGATAAATTATTAAACTAAGAACATCTCATAACAAATTAATTTTTGAAATATTTTTCCTCTTTAATAATGTATAGTGAAATGAAATAAGTTAAATAATAAATATTCCTAATTATATATAATTTCGTTCAAGAAACAGAATGTGTTTACTTTTGATTTGAAATATGACTTCCAAAATATTCATTCCTTTTGTTCAGAAGTTTTACGATTAAAGTTTTTCACCAAATTACATATTTTTTCGGATAAACAAAAAGGTATTCAAAACCTCAAGTAAATTCATATTTTCTAAATTTACTCCTCCGTTTCACTAAAAATGATAAAAAAAAAATAGCATTTTTATTGTTACATTATTTCATTCAATTATGAAATAAGTTCTTTATTTGTCGACACAATTAGGTACTTTTATCTAAAATCCTGAAATTTCTTCTTAAAATTTCGTGAAAACTAGCAATTCTGCACTTTTTCCTTTGTTTCAATAAATTTTTTTAAGGTACAACTCCTTTTTTATTCGGCAAAGGAAAATGTACTGTTCAAACTTTCCTGAAAGAAATTCGCTGAAATACTTTTAAATGCAAGTTTTTCTTGCTTTACTTTGTAATTTTACTTTAAAATTACTGTTAATTTTCCATCTTATAACGTTTTCATATACATTCGCGAGAAATTTATACTAATTTCAATGCTCCAAATATAATGTTTTTATATCATCTTCTCTAATGTAAATAATCTTTTTATAGTATTTTCTCGGATGTAAAAATACCATGAAATTTTGCATATTTCTGATGTTTTTTATGCACGAGTTTAAAATTAGTTCTATCTCTCACGGCAAAGAAAGATAATTTAGTTTCTAAAATCCTGGAATTTATCTTGTTTGATTTGATAAATACTTATTTTCAATATAGACTTAATCAATTTAATATTTATTTCAGAATTAATCATTTCAATAGATTTTTGAATTGAAAGACTTCTTTCTATTCGGTTAAGAAAAATGTTCTGGATAAAACTTGAATTATGATAGAAACTTGATGAATTATTTTTCTATATTCCAGATTTCATGATTATTTTTCTATTTATAACGTATCCACATACGTTTGTAAGTTGTTTATATTTTATTTTGAAGTTTAAAATATATTATTTTTATGGTATATTCTCTAATGTATTCAGTTAAAAGTATCGCTTCAGTCATACATAATGATCATAAAAACGAAATAAAATGTTTCCTTTACATGAAAGAATCATTAATAAAAAAATTAATCTTGTTTTTAAAGAATGAATCATATTGATTGGCAGGCATGTTTTATTAAGTTCATGTAATTTTCAGCAGTTAAAAAAAACTGACAAATATTTTAAATCCAAAATTATTTATTTTCATTACCTTTTGGAGAAGTATTGAAATTATTTTCTTTAGCACAAGCAAACTCTCTCTATTTTAATATCTCTGTGGTTATTGGCAGAAAACTTTTCTTGTTTCTGAAAATATTTCTTAGATGTTATTTTGACGCATTCTTTGACTTTAAAAAGATATTTTAGTAACACTAAAATTTAATTAATTCGATCTTTGTGCATTATTTTTATGGGAAATTCATTACTGAATTGAAATGATAATTCCTGCTTTCAGAGTCGCTGTTTACAGGTCCTGAACTTGCGAATGAAACGCTATTTAAAAATACTGTACTTATAAATTTACTGCTATTCTCAAGTGTCTGATTTTTGTGTTACTAATTCTCTTTGGTAAAGTTAGTAAATGCTCTGGTAACCTGTTCGCTGGTCATAGGTACTATTCTCTTTAATATTAATAATGTTTTTTACTCCTTGCAACCTGAAGGACGAATTTATTTGAAAATTTGAATGTTATAGAATCATATTTTTATGTCTGAAAAATTCAAAATTCTACTGGGTTTTACTAAACTTTTCTAACCTAGATTTTTAATGGAAATATTTAAAGTAATTTTTAATCTAACCCGCAGGACCGTTTCTACAGGGCGTGCACCGCCTGCATGTATGAAGGCGGCCAAAATAGAGGGCGGTCGCGGCATTAGTTTTACAATCTTTGTTATTATACTAAAAATGAAAAAGGTCAGATGTAATAAGACCTCTAAAATTTCAATTAAAGTGGTAATAAAAACTTTAATTATGTTAATAGAATATGACTCCAGAGTTATGAAACCTAAACTCTTTGTAAAAATCAATATAAGTCTCGAGTGAAAGGGACAAAAAGAAAGTTCGCCTTTTCAATTATGAATACACTGATAAGAGGACAGAAGAGATACAAAATTATAATTTAAAGATGAATTTCACTTAAAAATTGTAGATACTGCTTTGAATTCCTTTCGAGAAAAGTTTAACTCCTTAGATTAATGCAATACAGTATTCAAATTTATAACAAAATCCAGGATATATCCGAAAATGACTTTAAACTATTCTTGTGCAAATTTTGATATTTTCTTACGAGGTTCCCTTAACGATTCAATACCTAAGAATGTTGATGGTGATCACTCCTTATAATGAATTAATTATGTGTAAAAAACATTAATGATGATATTACTGATCATTTAACTCTTTAATCACGAGGCGACGTTTTTCTTCTATCTCCTTTAAAACCGGGCCTTTTCGAGACGATACGACATGAATTGAACTCTCCCAAACTAAGTGGTCATTTACCCAATCCCCCTGCTATAATCTTCCCTTAAGGCGCATTGAAATGGGCTGTGGTTGGCAAGGATAATTGGACTCCCCTACCGAGCTTATGTCCTGAGCAATCTCAGAACCTCACCTCCCCTCAAAAGAAACCAACCGCCTCAGACCGGCCATTGTCGCTATTAAGGGGAAATTTTTAGACAGCCCGGGACCGCCTCGCTCGGTGTGAGAGGGTTAAATAATTTGGAATATTTTGAAGCAATTTAATTTCGTCATTTTCTAACTTTTCTGTGACCTTAGGAATTCATTTGATCCTGCCTGTCACATTAAAACGGACGAAAGAAGTTTCTCTAATTTAAAAAGAAAATGTTATTTAAAATCGTCGAGGTGTCAAGTGAGATTGAGTAATTAAAGTTTAATTGCAATAGATTTCTCAAAAGAAATTAACTTATATAACAGTAATAAAGAATTTAAAGGTTGCAAGGAGAATACAATTTTAATTTATTATTTTGCTTAGTGGAATGATTATAATACATGTAATCTTACCCAATATCCGCCATTGTCCCTTTTTGGGACGGTAGGTTTCTTTTTATTATTACCTAAACAGTTTAATTTTTAGCTTTGATTGTTGCATCTGAATGTTGAGCTGACTGCTATAAAAGGTACAAATTCAATAAAACTAATCTTTTATAATTTAAAAGATAATTAGTTCTAATTAAAACTTAATTATCTCAATTAAAAAATCAGAAATAGCCTTTCCTTTCATATTTCATTCATGCTATCAAATTAATGTAATTTTTTTTTGAAAAAGTGAGATAATAGATTTGACATATAATCGGTTAATATTAAATGCTCGCTCTTCAAATTGCTTTACTGTATATGCATATTCATATTTAGTTTTACTTTATACGCATATTCGCATTTTGTTTTCCTGTATATATCTTTCACAAGTGTGAGGTGAAAAACTAGATTTTTTGCCCAATTTTGTATTTGTGGGAGTATGAGCCGACATCTTTTTCAACAAAATTAATTCTGCAGTCAGAACTCACTTTATATTAGGAATTAAACCGATGAATTAATTAAATTTTCCGCCAATTCGTTAAACGCTTTAGTTAAGTTTTCTTCTACCTACGAAGAAATATTCTCTAATTTTTCTACATTAAAGAAACTCCGAATTTTTTGAAAATTTTAAATACACTGGTTAGCAAACGAAGGAAGGTGTCAAAGGGTGAGGGGACGTCAGAAATTAAGTGGCACGATAGCGGCTTTGACTCTAGAAACGAGCTTGCTAACCCGTGCTTGAAAGAGTTTTAAATTTAAAAAGAAAGCCGTTGGTTTTCAATTGTAAAGACCTATTTTTAAGAAATCAGTCACAGATGTGGTTCCAGTGGTATGTAATAACATAACAATGTAACAAAATACACAATACGTATACACATCAGCTACACATAAGGGAAAGTATCCTCAAATAACGTTTTGAGTACATCACCTTCAAATAATTCTGTATTAATCTTTTTTTTTTAATCCAGTGCTTATTTCGATGCTCCAAACTGATATGTTTAAATTAATTTTGAAATTTAATTAAAGTGGCGCTATTGAATCTCTGAAGGTCCTTACTTTGAAAGCATTGTCTATTAAATCCATTTCTCGAGTTCTTTTCTACGAAAAAAAGTTTGTAGTGCTGTCTTGTGCGATTGAAAAGTTATTTCAGTTCAAAGTTTTATGATAATTAAATTTGACTCTATACTTTAGAAAGTAAGATTTATTTTATTTTGAAATAGTTTTTTAACCATATCCTTTACCGATCTGAATAACAATTTCATTTCTATGGCAAAAAAAGTTCATTTCTTGTTTTCAAGGTAAACGCCTGTAAATGAAGACTTAAAAACTAAAGAAAATTAAGAATAGGAATTTGGGTTGTCGATTGATAATATATACATTGTATAAATTCTTGAAACTTGACTATAATGACATTGTATAGCCTTCGATCATTATAAATAATGAAATGATTAATTTTCATTTCCCATCTAATCACAAAAGTCCTTTGTTATTCATTACGAAACAAAAAATAATATAATTAGTAATTCAATGGTAATAAGAAGAAAGAATATCAAATTATTTATGACATTCATAAAAAACATCTTACTCAAACATATTTCTTACATATCTTTTTGGAAAATTTAATAACCAACGAGTTATTAATTAAAGAAAATTTTCGAGAGAAACATGTGTTTCAGAGAAGAAATGGCGTAAACAACCCAGAAGAATTCCGGCATGACAAAATATATGCCATAAAATATTCATTACAGTTGGTTTAAATAAAATACATGTATGTTATTGCGAATAATGGGTATATTTTTATATATTCATATCATTTCATTTGTTTCTTTTCAGAAAAGAAAGGATATTATAAAAATAAAAATAGAAAAAATGAATAATTCCTTCCATTAAATGTTTCAACATCTAAGATAATCAGAGTACACATACATTAATTAAAACTAAATATTAATATGGATATGAATTCAATATTAAATTGAATGTGGAATTGTTATTAATTTGTCTGTTTAAGACCAATATAAATATATACAATGAGATATTAAGGTATTCAGGAAAGAAATTGTGTTGTATGTTAGATCATGATTTAATACAAAAGAAATTGTTATTTAAACAGTGTAGTAAGAATGAAGCCAAAGTTTTATTTAAATTTTTCAAAAGTATAGTGGCTTCGTAATCTTGATTAAATTGAAACTTGTTTTATGCATTTTTTCATCCCTTAAGAATCCCTTATTATTTATAATTAAACAGCAATACCTTCATTTTTATTAACTGGGGTTTCTTATTATTTTTTTTCGTTAAATTTAATTAAAAATGATATGCAAATCCAGTGAAGGAAAACATTATTATTTTTAAAAAACCAAACTATAGTAATTAAAATTTTTTTATCGAACAATCTATTTTGTAGCTGCTGAATGAGATGGTTAAATATCTGATTGAAAGCTTGTCAGGCTTCCCTGTTTTTCAAGATAATTTTAAAGAAAATTTAACCTTATGACAAATCCAACTTAGTAAAGAAAGACATATATTAAGGATTAATTATATGTGATAAATGAATCGTGATAATTCTTTCCTATTGAAAAATAATCCATTATCTATTCCTTTCATGAAACTTATTTTCTGCAGCTTCCTCTTATATGCAAGTGATAATTTCACGAAATTCGAACTATGCATTAGTGCTAGAACCAACTGATTACTTCAGTGCAATCATTTAAAAAATATAATTGTCATAATGCAGTATATGCATCTGTATTCGCTTAAATGAGAAAAACTGAATTAATACATTAAAAATGTATTCAGAAAGAATAAAGTAGTATGTGCAATATCATATCAATTGTTACTATTATATTAGAAATGTTTAAAACGTGTTATTAAGTAAAATCAGGATAGTTTATCAATCGGTGTAAACTTATCCACATATTCATCATAGAGTAAGGACGTATGAATAATATTTTCGGGGATATTCATCAATGGCAGTGAATTCCATCTATCCCACTGATAAATGAAATTCTGTCAAGAAATGAGGATTGAGCATGCGTTGAATTCTATTTGATCCCACTCATCATGACAGAAAATTGTTTTGAAATGCAAACCACCCTTAAATATGTAGAATAAATAATAATTTGTAATAATTTGTAAAAAATAATAATTTGTAATACATTTTTGAATTATTATTTGCATATTTTATTTGATTTTTACTCTTTATATGTTGTGTTGTAAGGAATTGCAAATCTACCTATTAAAAAATGGAAAAATACTTTCGTTTATGTATAGTTTTTATTCACACGGAAGTATGGAAAAGGAGTTCTGAATGATAGAACCAATTTCTACTAAATTTGAGAATGCTGAGTTGCGAAAGGGCTTTACATGAATTGACTATGATATCAAAAGGCAAGTCATTCAACCTTATCAGTCGAAAATCTTTCACCATTCTGCAGAAATTTCCTGTGAGACAAGATAAATTAACACTTCAATCCCGAGGGGACATTTTCCTCCCAGATCCTTTAAAGCCGGGGTTTTTTTAGTGGATTCCACATTGAAGTGGACTCTTCCATTTTGCGTGGTCTTTACCCCACCATCACCCTACCCGCCATTCAAGGTAATAAAGCTGTCAGCGTTCTACTTTGATTGATTTCCTCGCGGTTTCTCCGCGAGGGTCGAACCCAGGTGGCCCTGACTGAAAAGGGCTGTGGAAAAGACCCTAACAAGGATAATCGAACCCCTACCACTCTTATTAATGAAGCCATATATCTACCCGACCACCCCTCAGAAGAAGGCAAGCGCCTCAAACCGGCTGTCTTATGTCCGGTGTAAACTAGCCGATTTGTTTCGTTGAGCAGTAAAATTTAACAATAGTATCCGTGTGGAGCAACAAAGGGGGCACGTGGGTTGCTATTGTTATATTTTAATGCTCAACGACACAAATCGGCTGGTGTGCACCAGGCCTAAGACGTTAAGGCGAAACCTGTAGACTACCCGGAACTGCATGGCTAGGTATGAGAGGGTTAAAACGATGCCATGGTGGGACAGATGTCACATCCATTGCTCTACAAGTAAATGTTACATCACTGGAGGCATTTGGTTTTCTGACTGTTCTTTCGTTTCAGGTGCTGGGAGGCCGGGCGCGTTTCAACATCAGCACCCAGCGGCCCAGTGCTGCATCCCTGACCTTGGAGAATGTGCAGGAGGACGACGCCGGCGAATACAGATGCAGGGTGGACTTTCGAAGGGGCAGGACGCTCAGCTGGCTCGTCAAGCTCAATGTTATCGGTGAGTGTACACATCCACGATTGTAAGCTATTGGATTGAGTAATAATTCATGAGAATTATTCATTTTTTTAAAATATAATATTTAAATTTAGTCTGCTCGTCTAACGAAGAAGTTGGCTGAATCGCTTTAAATTTTTTGAACAACAAAAATTAACGGCGAGCAATAAGTAAATGCATTACTCCTCCATACTCATCATAAATCTCACAAAAATTTTCGGCTGTCTCCACTCCTCGATTAAATGCAAAAAGCAAATTGTGTCGAAAATGTACAGTTGTGTCACGTGACGTTATATTCTATTGATCTAAAAATACACGATAATCAATTAAATTAAAAAGGCAAAATACACTATCTTGTAGTTACTTTATATAATCTCTTGTAGTGATTTTATACACTATCTTGAAATTACTTTATACACTATTTTGCAGTTATTTTAGACACTGTATCTGTCTTACTTTAAGGGAAACTTAATTTAAATTGTTGTTAAATTGGTTGTTTAATTTCTAGATTGTTATACTTGATGCACCTTGTTCTGTTTATAATCTGAATAACCTTTGGGCTCTTGGGTGCCTTTATATTGGATGCGCTGATTCGCAGTACACTCTTTTGTCATTCGCATGGCTTCGGCAAGGGCGGAGTCTGCATGCCAGACATTTTCTACGCTACCTGATAGAGCATTAACTTCTCTTTCATATGATTAAAAACAATTTATCAATGCATTTTCTTCCTGCGTGCATTTTAAAAACTGAAAAAAATGCTCATTAATTATTGCTTAACAAAATAAATAAAAAGAAAGGAAGAAGAGTAAAAATCTGAATATTGTTACAGAGAAAAAAATGACCTTCTTCATGCAATGGTGGAGAAGGTTTCTGTCATTTTTCCAAAGTAGAAGTATTTTGCTTCTTTCGTTTTCGTACACGAACAGTTATAACTTCCAAGAAATACTAATACAATTGTACTTCCAAGAATATTATATGAGTTTCTGAGAAGCCAATGCGTTTATATCCAAAAATATTTGAGATTTAATAATTAATTAATTAATATTTTTAATACATTAATTAATAAATTGGTTAATTTGAGTAGAAATGTCCTATAAAGTCCTTTTTTTGAAGGGTAGGCTCTGCAACAGAACAAGATATCCACAGGATGTGAAATTTACAAAATTCAGAAAATATCAAAAAATGGACTTACTACATGTGCTTCTGAGCGACTCACATATCTCTCTAAAATAATTAAATTTTACACTCATTTTTATATAAACACAACAAATCTATTCACAGGTCATATTTGAACATGAAATTTAAATTTTAATTAGCATGAGATCTTGCTTTATAAGAGCGTATCATAGCCTTAATTAGTC
Source organism: Araneus ventricosus (assembly GCA_013235015.1). Lineage (NCBI taxonomy): Eukaryota > Metazoa > Arthropoda > Arachnida > Araneae > Araneidae > Araneus > Araneus ventricosus. The sequence goes on from BGPR01000280.1 coordinate 340,242, forward strand.
AAAAGTTTAAGGAGTAAACTAACCATAACAACAAAGCAGAGACTTGATATTCACAGAAGTCCCTCATAAACAAGTGTAAATCCAACCCACCAATTAGACGTCTAAAAGAAGTAAGGCTGTTTTCCAGGATATCGGTTGTTTTGCTAAAGTTTAGTCTATCAAATATGAAAATTAATTTGCTCTAAAAAATAATAAACCTTTTGCATTTTGATGAATTAAGGTATTATATAGGGATCAAGTTTGCATCAGTAGATTTCAAAAGTTCTCAAAAAATTTTTTAAAAGATTTTTTAGATTATTTAATAATAAACTCTAATTGCTGAGGTAAGCTTTTATTTATTTTTTTCCTTAGTCACATTGATCTCCTGTTTCAGGTTTTACTACTCGACGAAAATACTGACTCATATTTCGTGTAAAACTAAAAAACAGAGGGCACATATATATAATCTTCATTAATTTTTGTTTTGTAATTTCAAATTGATCCAAGCTTTTCTGAGGCAACATGATTTCACTGAAAAGTAAAGTGTGTCATTGGTTTCAACTGAAGTAGTCACTGGATTCTATTACCATTGAAGTATAAAGATGAATAATCTAATGTATGAAATGCAGGATACGCAAACATTTTCTTCAACAACAGACTACTTTTATTGCCTCTTATGTCTCTTTCTTTTAATTCTCAGTGATTTTTGACGCATATAACATGTTTCGAGCGATGCTTTTGTAAACCACATAATGCTCATCGTATGCAGTTTTTATTCATGACAGATTGATTTCAATGACATTAAGATTTTTTCTGTGCATATTCCTTTAAGAAATAAAAATGTAACTTTAAAAATGCATTCGGAACACTTCAAAGATTTGACATTACATTTTCCTAATACACCGAACAACGAGAATTCAACCGAAACTTTATTTTTAACATAAGTATTATTTAGTTTTAGTAGTGGTAAAGTTGATTATGATGGGTTTTGCTTTCATACTCTGGATATTATTAAAAAATCTAAGGTTTAAGTATAACTTATTTTTTCATTAAAAGTCAAACTCAAAAAGGCTTCTGGATATCATGACCTTAAGTTAAATAAACTTCATCATCACCACTATATATTTAAAGTTACTTACAATTAAAATGCATGCTTTAATACTAAAAATGGATCTTTGATTTTTAAAATTCTATAATTCATTTAAAACTTATTTTCTTGACGGAACCTTTCTTTAGCACTGAGACAGGTATAAACAGACATAATTGTGTTTCTACGCATAGAAAGTGACAGCTGATGGGGTCACTTGTTGCTTTCTATGTATTCCAATTTTAACTGTTTCTGGACACCCGAAGGTCTGTAAATTGTATTTAATTACGATATCTGCAATAATACAGCAATTGAATTGAAATTCAATAAAAAAATGACGCTCTCCATATTTTTTTCCAGTGCCTACAAACAGTCTGGTGATAAAAGATAAGGATAACAAAACCTTATCTGGTACCATAGGTCCTTATAAAGAAGGTTCCTCTCTCACCCTGGTTTGTGAATCTCAAGGAGGTAAGAATATTCATATTTTTTTAAAAACTAAGTTTAAAGATGGAATCTAAAGTGATATTGTGCAAACATATATAAAGCTCTAAACCTCTGCCATTTTTCAACATTAAATGTCTTATTATTTTTGTGTTAATTCAAATTTTGTAAGGAGAAATTTGATCTAAAGAGCTAAGTAAGGAGTAAATAAAATTCCCATTTCTATTCATTATTCTTCTAATTTAAAGGTGTTTTAACTCGCAAGGATGCGCGCTACGAATAGTAACGCGAAGATACGCAAGGGGGTGTTCGACACCCCAATTCTTATTTCGCTATTTAACAAAACTAGCAACATTTTTATGCTATATCATTTCTAAATGATTTATGCCAACAGTTTTAATTGTACAAGAACAAATTTTTAGACGAAAAATTTAGTAAATAATGCATTATATTATTCAGTGCATTGTGAACATATAAGAAAAGTATATTTCTTACATGCATGTTTTCAACATTTTTTATAGGAAAGAATCATCAACATAATAATCGTTATACAATTTAGAAAGGAAAATACTGCTTCTAATTTCTTTAGAAATCCAAATAAGAATGCTGATGGACTTTACTTTAGATCTAATTAATTTAGGTCGTAATACACTTTAATTTTTCCGAATAATTTCTACAATTTTAAGCTTTTCCTCCAATAGATTTTTTTCTGAAAGAGGATAAGACATGTACCAGCTGACTGCAGTTACATTAGGCTTAGAATAATATGACTTTCGCGTCACTGACTTGACATTTTCACTTAGACTATTATCCAGTATAAAAATCTTCTACCCGCAAAAATCTTTATTTTAGAAGTATAGAATGTACTGAAATCCACTAGTTTCTTCAAAACCACTTAAATAAAATTATTTCCTAAACAATTTTAAATTATTTAAAAAATTATTTTCTTGTTCATAATACTATCATTCAATTGAACAAAGAAACCTGAGGCGAGGACGCGCAAGAGGGGATTTCACATCCCTTATAGTGAATTCCAATAAGAAAGATCTTTTCTTGAAAAACGTTCCATCTGTTGAAGGTGACCTTAAAGTAAGATAGCATGGATTTGACTAATTTCAATTAAAGAGAAGCCAGTATTTTTCACATTTTACGTGACGTGGGATGTCGGACACCCCCTTGCCCGCCCTCGTGGGTTAATGAATATATATTACTAAAAAAATCAATAAAACAAAGAACCATGAATTAATGCTAGTTAAATTTATTTAAATAAAAGAAATGCTAATTTTTATTTAAATAAAAAAAATCACGATATATTCCCAATCACAAAAAATGACAACGAAAAATTATTTACAAAATTATTTACAGAAAAATATACATATAAAAATATTAATAAATAAATTTAATGACTAAAGTTATTATATTGTTACACAATTAACATTGCAATATTACTTTACGGACAACGAGGCACAAACAGGAACATTCATTCGTACTTCGAAACAATAAATGATCCCACATCCGGAACAGTGGCTGATGTCATCGAGGCCTACAGAGCTCATTTGTAAATGTGTAATTAATCAATAACATATTAAATTCTACTAAGGTACATTAAAAAAATTGATATATTGAAATGGTTTTGAGAATGTGTAGGTCCGAAAAATAAAAGTATTAAAATCTTTGATATGATGCCATAATTGGGATATTCGTATATGTGTTGGATATTTATTACTGGCAACCATATAATTACAGCCGAATCAACTTTGGTTCAAAATAAAGCATTTACAGTTTTTTTTTTATGTAGTTTCAAGATAGTGAAGAATTTGTTTCTATTGATATGGAAGTCGTATAATACCTGAATTAGTACCAATTCTGTTGATGCTTTGGATGGAGCGGTCTATCGCTTTTAGAATCTCTGTAACTGTTCAGTGGCAAATGCCACTAAGTGATTCCTTCCTATTTGGAACCAAATCATATTCACACGGGATTAAATAAGGGTAAGCCAGCTCTCAGCCCCAGCAAGAAACACTTCCCTCATGCGTTGTTACCGAACTGTTATTGAGACTGTAAAAGCGATAAACAGCTCCATGTGAACCAGCAAAAGAACATTTACTGCTTCAAGTTTTCTTTCACGTCGGTAGAAGCAAGCTGTACACAACGGTATTGACTGCATCAACGGACTGTAAAAGTTTTAAGCTAGTACTTAAATTGTGTTAACTGTAATTATATGATTTTAATACCTATTTAATTCCTTCCTTGATATCAAATGTCTGATGATTATAGCGAATATTTTGTAAGCTTTTCTTACTTTTCTTCATTATTTGTAGAATATTCCTTAGCAAACATGAATGCAGATATAAAGTTTCGTATACGATCTCTACTTAGTTGGCTACTTTTTTCAAATAGTTCCCCTGAGGCATTTTAGTATGAGAAACATCCATTACAGATACATGGATACGTTGATTCTACAACATTTAAAAAATTTAAAATAAAACATGGATTCAAAACTTTTCAAATATAAAATATGCAGTTTATATTAAATGCAAATATTGATGTGCCAAAAGATGCAGCCGAAAAGTTTGGTATGTGGATGGAATAAATTATCTGAAGCAATGCGTTCTCTTTTTCTTATTTTTTAGAATATGAAACAAATGAAAAATTTTAAGATTTTGGTGGAGAAGTAAGTGTTTATTTTCTTCATGGATCCCAAGTAAATATTTACAATATTATATAGATAAGGAGCGCAAAGGGTTTATACAAGAGCAAAAAACAACTTTTAATAAATGAAGTGGAAATGCTCCAATTTCTAAAATCGTGATTTATGAGTAAAACCAGTTTATAACCAAATCTGGAGTTTGGCAGCAACTGTAAGAAATTACATCATCAAAAATAACTCACTTTATTAATATTTATCAATCTCATAAACAGCCCATGATAAATCGTTTAGATGCAAATGAGTGAGAGCGAAGGATTTCAATTTCTCACTAGAATTTAATTAAGAATTCATAGCGACTCCAGTCTTAATTAATCTTTGCCTTTAAACTTTTATTAATTATCCAGAGTACTCAACTCCCGGCTTTCTTAGACGGCATGGTTTTTATACCGATGCTTCACAGTTCTCGTAAAGTTCACTTCCTTAATAACGACATATGCGTATGAATTTATACTCGATTTTATTTCTTTTACGAGAAAGAAATGCGGAAAGAATGCTGAAATTCCTGGTCGAAATTTGTGGAACTCAGCCGTTCTAAAAGAATCAAATAGAAATGATTGTATCTGATTTGGCTGCTGTTTTGTAGATAGAACGTTCTGCAAATAGCAAAAAAGATTTGATTCTCTACAGCCCAAATTATTATCTGTAAATAAAAAAATGAACAATTAATTAAATATTTACAACTAATTAATAATATAAATAGTTAATAAATATGTATAAATAATGCTATATTTTGTTCATTATTCATTTGTTCCTAATTGCATTGCCATCTAGTAATATGAAAGTGCAATTGATGACACTTGTTGATAAACTGGAAGCAGATAACTCTGGCGATGGCAAACCTCATCACTGGGTCTGAAAGGGTTAATAAAACGAACAAGAAAAGTTAAATTAGAAAAAATGCCGGTTAGTTATTTTGACTATGATGTGTGTTTGCAAATAAAATTTTGTATTTAAATAAAATAATATTTCAGAAATTATCCACAAAACAGACTTGAAGTTGTAGAGTCAAACCTACCGCAATTAAACTTAGTGAATACTGAAGTTGAGAGCACGACGAAAACTACCGTGTATCATTACTGTCTGTTAAACAGTTCTAAATAAGATCCCTTCACATTTAAAAGGAAATGCTCAATTTGAATGGAATTTAATTTTAAACGCTGGCTGTCGATATTATGCACAATGAAAACCTATCTTTGAAATATAAGTTATTAACTTTCATTAAGTTTTTCTGTCATAACAATAAGGCGTGTAGAAATGCGTATAATTTCATAAATTTATAATTTTGGTCTATAGTAAATATCTTTATCAGCTTAAGTAGTAATTGGCCATCCATTTGAAATCCTTTCTGTGTTGCGATTCAAATATTGAATGTTTTTCTAAAGTGCATGGATAGACGTAAACAAAGACACGCAAGCCCTTTCAACAAATAGTTGAAAACATTGGTTGTAATTTGTAGATGGAGATATACTGGAAATATATCAAATTTTCTTTTCATTATGGTTGGTCGTATTGGGATTATAACCAAATCCAATCATTTGTTTATAGCTTCTATTGATTACAAAGCATATATGCTAAATACTGAAACTTACACACACACAAATAATGCTTTAAGAGAATTATCATTAGGAATTTCTTAGACTAATTACCAAATGTTAAAATAATTGCATTTTACCTTACCTGTAATATAAAGGAATTTGTTTTGACTTTCATCTAGTAAATTAGGAGAAAATTACATTTAAAACAAATTTCAAGTTTCATTTATGATTTATGAGCATAACTTCTCCAATTCACCAACCTCAACCGTAATGATTTAAGTTATTCATATATGAATAAATGAAAGCAAAATAAAATTTTCTGTTTTTAATTATTTTAAAGTCCCTCCTTTGTTTTTAAGTTTTTTTTAAATAGAATTATTCTGAATAATAATAAAAAAATCTCTTGGGTACAAAAATTATAATGAGTGAGTTTAAATTTTCTTTATGAGGGGAAGAGAGGACAGGGTACAGATGCTATTCACGCGGGTTTTGTGTGGGCACTACAGAAGCAGAATATCGTTGCTTTTATATCGAAAATAAAGATAACAAAGGGGACGAAGAACAATACGTGCCGGACACTACTGTTCCTGGATACGGCAATGCATTGCATTATCTGTATACGCTCAGGTGAGAGAAGCCATTGGACACCTCTCTATTATCACCTGGAGCCTTCTCGAATTTGTTGAAGAGTAGCAATTCCACGTTTCATGGGTACAGTTGGTCTGCAGAAATATCTACGAAAGATGCTCAACTTCGTTTTTTCTCTAGCCACCCATTGATTGTGGTAGGAGATGAATCTTGGGAATGATTGACTGTTTCCACCATATCCGAAATAGACGGTATAATGTATGAAGATCCAGGAGGCACATTTTGTGCTTAAATTTCCAGTTTGTTCTTCAAGCTAGTCGCTATCGTTAAAGATCCTAGAAAACTGAGTAATATCAACCTGTAACATCTCATCTTCATTTCAGGGGAAGAATTAATGAAATCATTACAAATGGCGGCCAAGAAAAACTCAACAAGTTTTTTTTTCTGTTTTTGTCTACCTAGCTGGTTCCATATAATCGAATGCCTGAAGAGAAATATATTCTATGCCTGTAAAACAAAAAACATTCTACGTACAAACTCTACTCTCTTTTGTGTTATCGTGTCTTCTCTCTGTGTTATCGTGCCTTAGCAGGTTCTTTCACTGCTTTACAAGATATTAAATAGTCTAACATACAGCACTGACAATCATCCGACTATTTCAATATTTTCACATAATATGATAGTCACATATAAATGACGATGGCTATGATAGTCACATAAATGCATTATACATTCCATTAATGATTTAAAAAACAAATAACTCTCTAACCATGTGAATCAAATTGCTTTGCAAAGAAATGCTTTAAATTTTCAGCTGAAATAGTTAGAATTCGAAACATCCATTTTACTTTCTACTAACGCTGTGACTAGGTGACGAGGCTCAATTTATTATAGAAAATACATTTTCTACATCAACGATAGAACATTGTAACTTGCACTTTGCACTTGCATTTCCTAGCACCAAAAGTAATAGTTTTCATTTCCTTGGTTAGTAGATTCCGTAGCTTTTGGGGACATGGTTGGTAATTAGATGCGCTAAATATCTTTAAATATTTCGACCCCAAACATGTACGAGAAAATGAATGGGAGGGATTAACTTTTTAATCCCAAGGCGACTTTTTTCTTCTAGTTCCTTTAAAACCGGGACTTTTTGGGAGGAAGCGACATGAATTAGAATCTCCCAGGATAATTGGACCCTTCTACCTCTCTTATCTCCTAAGCTGTCTCAGAACCTCACCTCCCCTCAAAAGAAGCCAACCGCCTCAGACCGGCCTTCGTCACTGTTAAAGGGAAATTTTGAGACCTCCCGGGACCTCCTCGCTCAGAGAGAGAGGGTTAAAGTGAAAGAAGCCCGTGATATTTTTCAATTTTGCAGAAACATTGCCATTTTAGTGTAGAACTGATAAATCTTCTATCTAATAATGATTGAAGACCGCTGTTCAATTCGTAACCACCAAGCTGCAAGAGTAATTGTAAGCCCATTGTTATTTTAGTTGCAGCTAATCAACTTTGAAATCTATTCTCTTGGAACTGAACCTCAAAGACTTGGCTCACTTTGACTCTTAATCTACCAATTATAGAAATAAAATATTTATAAATTTGAAAAATAAATTAAATAAATGCTGAAAAACAATGCTTAGTCAGCTTTCTATAATAACTGAAAGTGTATTGATTTTATTAATAAATGCTATTTATAACATATTTCCTTCTTGTTTTAAACATACATTTCTGATCTGCAAGTCATCGTAAATGTAAATAACTAAACGTCATCGTAAATGCAAATAACTTAACTAACTCATGCTGACTTATGGCATTTTTTTCATTTTATTCCGTCTTGTGTTGAAAAGAAGGAAACTCAATAAAAATCGATTTGGTACTAAAATGTTCTGTAATTGTAACAGCAAAAACTATAATTTTCATGAAAATGACTTATTTTGTTAGTAGATACATAAATGGAAACTTTATAAAGTTGAAATATTTTTGGTGTCTGTAAAAGTGTTGAAAAACAGATCAATATTCCATTTTCTGATCCTTCAGAGAAAACAGATTAAATATATAGAAGTAGATATTCCAACAGTTTTGAAACAGTAATGTCTGTTTTTCTTCTGCACATTTTTCGTTTTTCAACGAGTAATATTTCTATTTGTGATGTAATGTTTTGGTATTGTGTAGAAAAATTGATTTTACAAAACAGAATAAACATAATGTGTTGTCAGCTTGTAAAATATTTTATTATCCCATTAAAACTTGCAAATACTAATAATAAACAACATACACAAATATTATTTGTTGATTTTCGAAAGATTATCATCTGTGTTTCTTATAAACGTTGGAAAATATACATCACAAAACTCATGAAAAATACTTCTAATATAATATTACACAGTCTATCTTTATATGTTGAAATGCCTACATATCTTATGAGATTGTTGTTTGTTTTTACGTAAAATCTATTACCATAACTTTATAAACATTGCTACCGAAAATTCCCTACAAATTTCGCAAGCACAGGATATCATTAACATTTTACATTAGTGCGTAAATATTTTTGCCGCATAATAATATAAAATGTTCTTACTATTACCATTTATTTTCTGATTGAGAATTCAAATAAATAGGCTTAAATCCATAAAATATACACAGAAAAAGTAACATGCTAAAATTTTGCTTTGTGTAACTTATACTGTTATGAACTTTAAAATTTAATTCTGCATATTTTAAAATGGGAGAAAGCTCTAGTGAATCATCTCCCATATTGAATCTTCCTCTCGTTGACATTAGCATACTGTCACTTAGAAGAACGGAATCTTCCATTGAAGACTGTCCAATAAGTGAAAAAGACGCTCCAATGGAAGAACTTTTGAAAAGACTCCGTCTCCTAGTCAACAGCCGCCCATCGGATAGCATGCGCTCTCACTTACCGGTACCCCTAAAGAAGGAAGTAAATAATATCATAGACCTATTAAAGGGGAGAATCGCAACAGCCGACAAGAAGGAAGAGGGTACAGAGGCTGAAACTCAGTCAAACAGCTCGCAAGTGCTAAGTCTTCCCCATTCATTAGAAGAGGCAAATCCCCACAAGTCTGTTGTTAAACCAGGCCAGAATGAACTGGAAGCAACAAGATCCCAAATGAAGCTTTCCTATGCAGAAGCGGAAAAACTGAATAACAAAAGAAAGAAGCCAACTCTGCTCCTGTACCCATCAGAGGAAAATGATAAAGAAATTGAAGAGATCCTAACAGAAGAATTTAAAGTGGACAGCACCAATTTCAGGTTCAAGAATGTAAGGAAAATTCAGAACAAAGGACTAGCTATAGTCTGGGACAAGCATCAGCAACTTGAAAAACTCAGAGAAACGATTCTATCAAACGACATCCTGAAAAAATATTTCTTTAAGATTACCTGGGAAGAGATATCCTAGTCTAATAATATACGACCTGCCCAATGACATCACAAACGAAGACGTGCAAATTGCCCTGAAAGCCTATAGTAACTGGGGGATGATCTGCAACTCCGATTTAAAATGAGAGGTCGTAGAGAAGGGACGAGTCACTGGGTCTTAGAAGCTCCATGCGAAGCTTTCTTCAACCTCAGACAACTGAGAAAGATTCCGATAAACTGGGCCATGTACCAAATGAAGGAATTCCTTCACATCAAGAGATGCTCGACATGCCAAGCCTATGGACACACAGCTAATTCTAAAGAGTCCATTCTGTGGATGCTGTGGACTCAGACACAACACCAGAAACTGCAGAAATGATGAACTTTACTGCATTAACTGTGCCGAAAGCAACAGAAATTGAATCGAGGCACTAACTACAAAATCCGGCACAGAGCCATAGACAGTTATTGCCCCTGTTACAATAAAGACGTAACAGCATACAAAAAAACAAGAGACTATGTTAAGTATGGATAATAGTATTCTTGAAAACACCCAATTTCCCTACAATATTGCAACAGAGTCTTCAAATGAGCCCCTAAAAATTCTTCAAATCAACTTAGCGAGAGCAAAGGCAGCCACCAATCAACTCCACTTAACAGCAAGCACGATCAAGCCAGATGTAATCTTGGTTCAAGAACATTACAATAATAATAACGGAATCCCTCAAACCTGTAAAACATTTAGCTCCTCAAATCAGAAGGTTGAAATCCTAATTCCTCCGTCTAAATTAAAACGTACCTTGTTGGCTACAAAAGTGAACATGGTAGCGCTTAAAATCCAGACGTCATTATTTCCAATAACAATAATTTCAGCCTACTCCTCACCAGCACAAAACGTTCATACAATTCTCCAGGAAATTCAGGATGATCATCTCCAGCTTTCCAGAGGAAAAGATCATAATTGGCGCTGCTCTCAATGGACATAATACCCTCTGGGCCTATAGATCAAATGACAATCGAGACAAAGACATCCTGGACTTTATCCTGGCTAATAACTTAAACACATCAATAAACCAGATGCTCTTCCAATCTTCCAGAGAAATAACAGTGTTGGTTGGCCAGACCTGACATTATGCTCCCAATCACTTATAGATTCTTCCATTAACTGGGATGTCCTCGAAGAAATCTGCTTAAGCGAATACAGATATATAGAAACAACAATAGCATCAACAGTAGCCAATCAATTTTACAAAAGATACAAGACGCGCCGTGGGAATCAGCTTAGATTTCTCATTATCCTTGGTAAAGAAATGTTTCATCTGGAAAGAGAAATAAAAGCAGCCAGAAACTCAGGAGAACTTAATAACGCCACAATAGAACTACAAACTTTAATCATAAATGCATGCAACAAAAGTTTCAAAATCAAAAAGCAACTACTCGTAACAAAACAAAACTGGTGGACAGAGCAGCTAGAAATTCATGAAAAGAAAGTTAGAGCACTAAGAAAGAGAGCACAGCGGGCGCCGGAAATTGAAAGGTAAGCAAGATACCTAGTTTATGAAAGAGAAAGCGAAGTACAAAAGACATTTTAAGCAAGCAAGGAATATGGGTTGGAGAACATTCTGCAGCTGAGCCTCCCATCCGTATGGGAAGCAGTACAAGGCGGCGTTCCGAAAATCAGTTTTTCCATCTCAAATCCCGTACTTGTTGAACGGACACCCAAAGGGAAATCTGCAAGAGGATACACAAAACATCCTGGACCAGATTTTCCATTCTCCTGCCATTCCAACAAATTACAATCTAACCACCTCAACACAGCCACCTGATCCTCCATTCTCTCCCAAGAAATCTCGGTGGTAATAGAACATCTTTCGTCAGGCAAAGCCCCGGGTATAGATGGAATCGACAACCTCCTAATTAAAATCATTCATAAGCGCTTCAATAATATCTTTCCTACCCTCTTCAACAAGTGCCTGCACCTAAGCTGCTTCCCGGATTCCTTGAAAATAGGAAATATTATCTTATTCCAGAGAGGAGGAAAAGACCAGCGGCTGGCCTCCTCTAATCGTCCTATTTCACTCCTACCGACAATAGTGCTGGAGAAACTTATGACTCAGAGGCTGACTTATCATCTGGAGTCCATCAACAGCCTGAACGACCGACAGCATGGCTTCAGAGAGGGCAAGTCTGTGGATACAGCCATCAACGAGCTACTAAGCAAAATTCAAACAGCAAGAAGAGATGGCAAGCATGTCTTAGTGCTCTCTATTGACATCAAGGGAGCCTTTGACAACTTGCAACATCGAGCTATACTTAAGAGTTTGGACGCCCAATTAACATAAATAGACTCCTTCACAGCCTTCTTTAAAATAGGAAAGTGACACTATTGTCCCCACAAGGTAGGGCCACAAAGGATGAAAAACAAGGCTGCCCCCAAGGTTCATGCAATGGCCAGGCCCTGTGGAACATCGTAGCCAACGAAATACTCAATCAAGTATGGCCAGATAACGTTCGTATACAAACCTTCGCAGATTATTTTGTGCTGGTCATTGAAGCGGATACCAATAAAAACCTTGTAGAAGACACGCAAAGTGTAATAACCCAATTCAGTTCCTGGTGCTCAGAATATGAGCTTGCCATTTCAACAGAAAAACAAATTATATCTTATTCAGCAAAATGGTAAGAAGTCCCAAGATCACATGGAACGGGTATAAAAATAAATGGAGTTAAATATTTTAAGTACCTGGGGATACACGTTGATGATCGACTCAACTGGCTGGAGCACACTAATAAGCAAGAAGAGAAAGCCATCAAAATGCAGCAGAACCTCAAAAGAATCGCATGTGGTAATTGGGGAATCTCTTAGATACACAGAAGGACTCTCTACAAAACGGTTAGTGAGAAAATGCTGGTCCACGGATCTACAGTCTGGTGTCAAAATCTAAGATTCAAAATGAAGATGAATCTTTCTTGGATTCAAAGGCCATTCCTATTCCACATATTGGGAGCTTATCGCACCCCCTCAACGGTAGCGTTACAAACTATACTCGGTATCCCACCCCTACGCATGCAATTACATTTCGAAGCCAGGTTTACATCAATTTATCGCCTAAGAATCTCTCTCCCCCCCTAAAATTACAGATATTCAAACTCAAGATCTGGAGACGAAGGCAACAGGCTGGTCCATTTATCCATCAGAGCATCTCGAACCGAACCAAATCTCTTTAGAAGACGGAGAAGCAAATATAGTCCGAAAAGACATTATAAATATTTTCTTAGATGACTCGAAAACCGAACACGGAATTGGAGCTGCCTTCTGCGTCTTGACCAATGATATCTTGGCCTACCAGTGGTCTGCTAAACTCAACGACAACAACACCGTATTTCAAGCTGAACTCACTGCGCTGCATGAAGCAGTACTATACGCAACTCATCTGCCAAACAACAATACCTCTAAAATACACGTAGACAATAGAGCAAGTATCATGGCAACTTTCAATTCAAAGAGCACAAACGAAACAGCAAGAAAAATTTTCAAAATTCTTCTAACAAATCCAAGAATAGCAGTCTGGTGGGTTAAAGCGCATGCAGGCAATATAGGCAATGAGATAGCAGACCAACTGGCAAAAAACGCAACGCAACTTGGGCATCCCTATTCACTTATTAAACTTCCTAAACCTCACATAAAAGGCCTCCTCCGGAAGAGCATGCTTGAGGAATGGCAAACCTCATGGAAGAATGGCGATACAGGCAGGAAAATATATAACATCATGCCCTCAGTCTCCGTTCCACTAACTGGATTAGAGAGGATGTTATCTTCTCTCAACATGGCCCTTTCCCTGCCTACCTCAAAAACATGACAGCGGTTTTTTCAGCTGCGGTGGAATTGGCACGGCACTTCACTATGCCACGGAGTGTATTTACACAGTGTCTTCGCATATGAGGAAGCCAGCGCCAAACTTCGAACAAGAATGGCTGAAAAGAGTCGCCAATAACCTCGTCTCCAGGCATAAAATTCGTGGGATTATCAAATTCATGAGCGAAAACAGAGATCTTTTCCGGCCTATTTTTTTTTTTTCTTTGCAGTGGGGTGGGGTGAATGTCTGATTTTTGGGACTTTTCCTTCCTCCTTTAGAAAAGAAAGGAATAACAACATCTAAAGAAAATAAACTGCGAACTAATAGTGTAACAGTGAAAATGCCTGTGCTGTACATAGTGTAAATATTTCTTTCCTTTTGTTTATTTTGTTTTACTTTTTTCTTAAATAAAATTCCCGTGTCTTGCCCATCAAACCGTTCAGTGACCGGTCTGGTCACGGGTACGGGGGTAAGAGAAGGCGTTCTGTTCTGCTATTGTATTTTTCACTACGTTTTTATTTTAATGAAAGATATTATTTTCACAGAAAATAACTGAAATATGAATCAACATATGAAAGCTTTTGCCTATAAAAATCAATTCAGTTACGTTGTGTTTTTAGTTCCGTGATAGATTAATCTTCTCTTCTACCCAATCAAACACCAATACTATTATATTGCGTAACGTATTGCCGTTTCTTTCCAACTAAGAACCAGCAGAATTCTTGAGATGTTTAGAGATTACATATCATTTTCCTTTTGAAATGTAATGTTTATGAGTTACTTAATTCAATTCATAAGTTGAAAACTAGTAATTCGATAAGCAAATAAGTCTAAGGTAGAACAGTGAAATTATTGATGCTGCCGCTATGGAACCTCTGTTGAAGTGAAAAAAAAATCCCTTTGACTACAATGACACGAATGCATATGTTCTTTAATGATTTTTACTAGTAAATCCCTACACTCTGTTATGAAGATTTTATTCTTATTTTTACTTAACAAAACAAAACGGGTTATAAAAATTATTGATGAAAGCAGCTTTTTAACATTAAAAAAATATTATAATTATATGGAATTATTATAATTTTGAATATTTAGTGTGTTACGCGAAACAATTTATGTATCAGTTAAGAAACGGCAGTAAATATCAATAACTCTTCATTAGATGAAACACAGTTTTAAACAGAAAGAAGTTCATGGCAAAAAATATAAAGTTACTGAGTTTTAATAAATACTTATTTTGCTCGAAACAAAAAAAATTAGCTACAAGCAAAATAAAAACATAACTAATGCTGGTGGAGTTTTTCTATATCACATGTATGGACATATATGGTATTTTCGTTGATCTTTGAACGATAATGAAATATTGATGTTGTGTTGTTAAATATCACATTTTGAAAACGTTATAAAATTTATTCTCACATACATACCCCAACAATTGTTGGGTAACACTTTTTTCACTAGGCCCATATTGTGCAATCACTTAATCTTCATATTCCGGAGGATAGAAACACAAAATTTCCATTTAAAAGAGAGATAGATTCAGCCTTAGAATCAGGATAGTCTCTCCATTATATACAATTATGTAATTTCTCTTACATAAAAATAATTAATTATATATTAAATAATAAAATATAAAAATAATTATATATTATTATAATTTAATTTTTTGTAATGCAAAAGCACATAATTCTTTAAATATGTAATTTTTATATTTCAGAAAATTATAAAAAATTATAATATTACATAAAAATTACATAAAATTATAAAGATTAAAATATTACATAAAAATTACATAAAATTATAAAAATTAAAATATTACATAAAAATTACATAAAATTATAAAAATTATAATATTACATAAAAATTATATTGCATAAAATTATAAAAATAAGTATATCATTAGAGAACGACTTTTGTCCACCCTTAGCGTTGTTCAGTAAGAGTAATAAATCCAGTCATGAAATATAGGTTGATATAACTGATATCACCTTATAATACACCCTTACATATTCAAGTTAAGATCATATAGAGATCTAGATTTATTAGAGGTTAAATAAATTTATCCGGTGTTAGAAGAAAGAAGGGATAATAGCTCAGTGGTCAAGCATTTGTACCAACCAGTATGAAGAGGAAAAATATCAACTGGTGCATCACAATCGCAAGAAAGATTGGAATTGCTGTAGGATATGTATCGTTATAAGATATAAGGATAAATTTAAAAGCTAATTCTAACAAAATAACAGGTAGAAATATTAACATTAATCTTCTCTTTTCTCTTCAAATCTATTTTAAAACCATACGGGTTTCATAGCCATAATTGATATAAGTCGTTCATATCAGTGCATTCAACCCCCATATTATAAAGCCTTTTGAAAATGTCATCGACTACATCATATTTATAGCAACGTACAAAGACGCGAAGATGGCAAAATTATTTCTCCACTCCATGTCACATGCCTTACGACGATTTAAGTATTTATTGCCCTTATTGCTATAGTCATCCGTGAAGATTTCGCCCATCCAATCGACAGCATTCTTAAGTTGGCATCTATGTACATTCTTCATAATCGTCTGTACTTGGGGTTTCCATGACGAGGTGCACCTTCAAACTTCCAGATCGCGGCACCGAAGCGGGGGTTTTGAATTAATATCTCTCCCCATAAGCAATCTCCCCTTCCACCAACTTATAACAGACATAACTAATCATGTTAAATATTCCGGATCGTTGCAGTCCCCCCTTCCTTCCATCTCTTTTAGCAAATGACTGAGCATAAATTACCCCTAAGCCTTTCAGATTATGCCCCCCAAGAATCAATAAGACTGTGCCTCGCAAAAGATTAATTTATTTGCAAGATGGTGGAGAGGGTTGCCCGTGTCACGCCGAATTTCCGTGAAGAGAAATACGCTGGACCAAAGTGATAAGGATTTAAAAGGAGGAGAGCTTTGTCTTGCTTTTGAGTCCAAAGGACAATGTGGGTTAATACTTTTGAAATGCAAAGGCAACGAGTTTCTGACAATGGGAGGGCTTTGAAATGCAATTATAAGAGATTGTTTCCTTTCGAGATCTGATTAATTAAACTTTGAATGCATTTCAAAGTAAGTTCGGAGTCTGGTGCGATACTTTAACGATTTCGTGAATACTGCCGAGTCTCTTATTATTAAACTAGGCTGTGTCAAACTTTAACATCTTTACTGTTAAAAGGTAATGCATTCTCCTTGAAAATGCAGTCAAGTGATTAGTTTAAGACGGCTGTCGGTATTTAAATGAATGGAATGGAGATCTTATTTCACATTAAAATGGTATTTAACCTTTCTCATAAGTAATACCAACCATACACGGAATATTAGTAAAGAAGAGCGCATATAGATTCCTTTGTTTATAATGCAGATACATACGTTTAAAATTAACTAGTCTTTTACTGAAATTATTTATTACTTCTTGAAGATATTGCATTTCTAGCATTTAATTAATAAGTTCGACAAAAAAAGAGCATTTAAATTTATTTAATATGCCATTTTAATTCCCCTTTCTGTTCTCTTTCATTACATTGTTTCTAGACAGAAATACAATTCTCATGTAAAATTTCATCTCGAATTCAAAGGTTAATACTGATAACCTAGGAATCTTAATAGCGAATAGAAATTTGCATTATTTATATCAACCACACTAGTGTTTGTTTGTTGTTAAAATATTTGCATTTCAGGTATTCATTGGGATTGTTGATAAATTATTGATCATTAACCAATTTGATTTATGTTTATAGCTTGTAAATTATATGCATTTTCAGAAAAAGATAAAATGATAAATAGGCCAGCAGTAAGCAAATTATTTATCATAAATATGGGTAGTCAAATTGCAGTGTGTTGTTAATTGGCTTGTGGATTTATTTTGCATATTTATTTGAAAGTCAAACTTTGAATAAGTTGTAATCCTTTCATAATTTAAAAATTTCTTTACCTCTACCATTATTACTAAACGTAATTTATGAAACGTTTAAACCTTATGTTCAATGTAGTACTTAATTAACTCTCTAGGTAATAAAACTCTTTAGCTCTCTCCAAGAAATTATCTTATTTTTCTAGATTTCCTTTTCTATAAAAATAAAATAGTAAATTAGAAAGAAAACAAAGAAAAATATTAAAAATATGCAGTTGAAATGAATTATTTTGGTTTTTGTTATGAATCAGTTAGTATAAAGAAGTAAACATAACTAAGCAATAAGGTGGGCCGAAAAAACTATTTTTTTTTCATGTCGCTGTACCGCAGAAAAGTTGCGAATGGATGAGAATTTAAACGAGGAACAAAATAAGGAAATTGATTGATAACTTCCGTTTTCGCAACAGCCTTAAAAATCATAAAAATTGACGAAAATCGACATTTATTTAATAATTTTTAAATCTTAGAAATTTGCCTCTATCTCTTTATTATATAATTAGCTGTTAAGTAACGACCTTCTTAAGAATATTAAAATTGATTTCATGAATTCTCCAATGTCCCTTCCAAATATTAGAAATTACTTCAATATGTAATTTTTTGTTCCTGTCCCTCAACATAATCTTCCTATTACCATTGTGTCGGTAAATTGAAACAGATTGATATATATTCATGCCAAAAAGTTAGTTAAGTCTAAAAATATATCAACTTCATTTTTTTCCCTTGCTTATTGTAACACAATGCAAAACTATGTTCCATAACTACAATATTATTTGTTACTTAAGAACAAATGACAGGAATGCAGAAAATAATATTAAAAAATTAACACAACTTTAAAGAAACACTTCATCTATTAAAATATCGTTATGTCTTCTAAATTTCTACTCTGGCAATTTACTCTTTCTTCTCACCAGATTATACTTGAAAGCAGTGGCAGCTCGTGCTAAATCATTGTGGGAGTGCCGTAACGTAAAGTTCTACACTGCGTAATAATTAGTTCTGCATATCTTAAATTAGGAACTAATTTTCAATATTTTAATACTTAGTTAATAAAAAATTGATTATTAGATTTTTGACTTCAAATTATTTTTAATAAAGAAATTTTAATTTAGAAATTACTAATATTTAACTGACAATAATTGAAATTTTAAAAAATGATTTTCGCAGTTATTTTTGCTTCGTCTATTACTCTCATTTACTAGAGACTCGACTAAACATGAAAAATTATTATTGAAAGCTCTAAGTTTAAATAAATTCATATATGGCTGTAGTGGTTATCAATGTGAATGTACTTAGTAAAGCTCTTGGAGTTGATATATTCTTTCAAACTCCCTATATTTCATTCTGAGCGGCTTACACAGGCTCCGTTGTAATTTATATTCTTTAAAAATTTATGTTTCTTTGAGCTACCCCCTACGGCAGAGCTTCTTTACGACCATAAATACATAAATCGCACAGAATAATATTGCGGTTGCTTAAATTTTGCAATCCATTCTTTTCATACTTATCCACATTTAGAAGTAAAATCTGTTGAAAAAATTATATTAAATGCAAGAAAAACAATTATTATTGAATTCAAATTTATGTACGATAATTTTTAAATCAATTTTTTAATTTATATAAATATTTAACTTCCGGCCTTCTGGAATAAAGGGAGATTGGCATTTCAAAGTAATTGCGCATGCCCGAATAGAAGTAGCCGATACAAAGAGATTTTATAGTTCCAGAAGGGGGTAAAGCTTTCTGAGAAGATAGAGAAAGGGAAATTCTCCGAAGTAACCTTGTTTTTCTTCCAGATTTTCGGCTCTACTGACAGCGTCAGAAGTTAATTTTATTGATGGATTTGGATATTGCATGTAAAACTAAATAAATATGTGATTGAATTTATACACGGAAAAAAGATGGGGGTGCTGCTGTTCCGAAGCCCCTACACACGAACTATCCCTGCTTGGAAGTCTGTTTTATTTAAAAATATGTAAATTACGTACCTAATCCCAATGATGATGAAAAAGAACTCAGTAAGGATCAATAATATTTTCCAGGTATTGCAGAAAAATATTTTGCATAAAATCGGGAAAGTTATTGGAATTTTGGCTATTCACGACCATAGACAATTATCACATTCCATGTAGTTAACAACACCATGCAAAGTATTTGGTGGTTTACTTTAGTGAAAAGAACTTTTTTCTGAAGTCGTCTATGGCACAATTGTTAATATTAAAACTAGGAAATAGTTCACAGAGCGTAAAGCACGTGTTTAAAGGAATTAACGTAACTTGTTACTTCTCTGAAAACTTACTTAAATATATTGACCCTGTAAGCGAATGCAATGCATTCTTTTGCCCATGCTGAATATATGATTCTGATTGTGGCACTGGTTGAGAGAAAATAAATCAAGGTCAGTCAGTCGCAAAGAGGAAATCGATTAGAAATTTCAGGGTGCTAAAACTCAATTTTTAATCTACGGAGTATACGGAAATTATTCAAATGTATGCTTGCAGTTTAACTCCTTCTCCGCTCTTGCGAAACATAATCATTTCTCCTATCCGGTATGGTGAAGTATCTGAACAGAACATTTCCATGTTACACACAGGCAGTTAAGAGATATGTTAAACTCCTATCAGAAGCAGTGTGTTTCAACCGAGCATGTGCCTGGGGACTAGTGGCAACACACCCAGCTACTTTAAACGTAGATCAGAAATTGTTAGTAAATTATAAAATAAAGCCAAATTTATTTTCTGCATTCCCAAGCCCCCACCTTCTACAAAGCATTAGACAGAAAATAAATAATAAATTGTAGTTTCCTATATCAGAAATAAATATACAGCGATAAACAACACAAAAAATTACTCATAGCATTTTGAATCATTTGAAAGATTTCCGGCTGTGACTAAAACTAAAAAAAATCATTTTTTATCTTTTGACGAAAGTTTATGTATTCTTAGAGTATTATTAATAAAAAAAATTCTAACTATAAAATGGATTTATACATTGTAATCCTCATTTCTTTTTTTTGAGAAAACACTTTCATCAGATTATAGAAAGTTATTTACAGAAGCTCCGCTCTATATTTGTGTGCAGGCCCTCAAAACCCAGGCAATGCTGATCAGAAACATCGCGAAAAGTTTCTGGAAGTCTAGAAGCGATTATATTGCCAGTTATGTCTGTTTTTTTCCATAAATCAGATTTATACGTTTCATTCGGTGAGAAGAAAGAGTAAAATGTTATGCAAGAAATTTAAGAGACGTAACGATGTTTTAATAGATGACGTGTTTCTTTAAAGGTCTGTTATTTTTATTATTATTATTTTCTGCATTCTTGCCATTCGTTCTTAAATAACAAATAATATTGTAAATTCGCAGCTTAGTTTTGCATTGTGTTACTATAAGCAAAGAAAATAAATGAAGTTGATATATTATCAGCCTTAAATAACTTATTGTTATGTATATACATCAATCTGTTGTAATTCACCGATAAAATGATGTAGGAATGTTAAGTTGAGGGTTAGAAACTAAAAATTGCACATTGAAGCAATTTCAAATATTCTGGAGGGACATTGGAGGGAACGTGCCAACGAAAATTCTAGACCGGTTTTGATGAAATAAATTTTATTACTTTTAAGAAGATCAGTACTTAACAGCTGATTCTATAATAAACAGATAGAGAGAAAATTTAAAATTATTGAAAAACTGTTGACTTTCGTGAATTTTTACGATTTTCAGGGCCGTTGCGGGAACGGAAGATATCAATCAATTTCCTTACTTTTTTCCCTCGTTTAATTTCTCACCCATTTGCAGCTTTTCTGCGGTATAACGACATGAAAAAAAAAATTGTGTTTTTTCGGCCCACCCTACTAAACAAATCCTACATTATCTTTTTTCTTAAGAAAATATCACACCGCATTCAATGTTACATGTTTGTTGTTGAGCCTTAGCTCTAATTTCATCGCTTTTCTAAGCTTTGCAAACATATAATAACTGGATTTCAAAATCCGATGTAACAAAACTATCATAATAATACCTTTGAAACCTAATTAAGATACAATTTATAGGGGATGAAAGATGGTTAACCGAGGTTAAATTCAAGCTTCTGTTTTAAGAATTAATTTTGCCAAAGACTTTTAGAAAAATTAACAAGATAATATTTAATCGTGAAATTTCCCAAAATATATTCTCTTAATATAAATTGCGTAATTTTGTTACAAAGACTATTTAAATTTTTTTAAATTATTAAAACAAGAGCTCAAATCTAATATAAATATTTTATGTTTGAATTATTATATAAGCAAAATTCTTGTGTACTTTTCGCTTATCTCTTCTCTTATCTTCGTGTTGTAGTAGAATTTGCTTTTTAATGTGCTATATTGTTGTAAGTTTATTTTAAAAGATTCATTTGCTATATATTGCTCATTTAACTACCCATTTATAGTTAAGTTGGGAGATGCGCACTTAAATAAGGGCAACCCTCCATAACTTTAGAACGACGTCAGCTTTTGTCATGAAAGTAGTGTCTGGGTAAGTAAAACGTCTATGCGCTGCGCAATGAGGCAACCTATAACGCCACCTGGTGGCAACTTCGGAATTAGTGTTCCTATCTCAAAAACTGTACAAAATAGCTGCAAAATGTAAATTTCAGAAGGGTAGAGCGTTAACGATTTAGTACAAAGAAATCACCTTGTGCACATTAATACCAAGAACAACAGAATGCTTAAAATCAACATCTGTTTGTACGCTATTTCCAAAAGTGGGACGTCACAAAACGTGTTAAAAAGAGGAAAAACAATTAGTTATCAAGAGATACCTTTATTTTCGGTGTTTAAAATGCTCTCCGTCATCCACAATACAATATCAGCCCTTGCTTGAATTTCACTTTGCCCACGTTCTATCTTATTGGTGCGTTAGCACAAGCAACAATGATACGTCATCGAAAGTTTTGCCATGTTGGCGGGAAGGTCGCATACACCTGTTGTTTGAGTTATTCCCAAAGGTAAGTATAATGGAGTCATTTTTTGGCCGAAAAATAACATTCCCTCCTTGTCTTGTGATGCCACAATTTTGTAAAATGAAAAAAAAAAAGGAAATGTGCATTTTAAGCGTTCTGTTCTTCTTTTCACAGGGTGTCTTTTTGTTTTAAATTGTTAATGCTGTACAACTTTGTAATTGAAATTTTCCATCTATCGCGTACCATTGTCGAAGTAGGAACGCTAACTCCGGAAGTTTGCCACCCGGTGGCGTTGTAAGTTGTCTCATAGCACAGAGCATAGACGTTTTACTATACATAGACACTACTTTCATGACTAAAGCTGCCGTCGTTCTGAAGTTAAGGGGTTGGGTGGCCCTTATTTAAGTGGGCGACCCGTATATAATTCCTGAAAATAACTGTATTATATCATATATGGCATCTTTTTTATTTTCAACTCTCAAAGCAAGTTAAATTTATCATCTATGAAATGAATTTGTCAGTAATAACAAGAATAGTTTATTGTTCATTCAAAAAAGACTTTTCTTTCGATTTACAAATCATTTTTGAAATTGTTTTATCATACGTTTCCCAGTAAATTCATATCTTCGGAACAAAATTTTTGTTTCAAACAAACAATTGGCTGGAGTATATGAAAATAGTTTACAATTGCGATGTTGATACACAAACCATTCTAACTGTATTTTTGAAAGTAAAGAAAAGGAAACAACACTTTATTTTGTTTATCTTCTTAACTGTTCTATTATTAAAATTTTGAAACGTGGGACTCTCTTTGGATCTTTGGAAAACAGCTAAATTAAGATTCGAAATCTTTCAATAGTTGTAGCTAAATTTATTTGGAAACAAATAAAATTTCCAAGTACAATACTGCATCAAAAATTTTTGAGAACTAAATAATCCTCATATGTAACATATATTTCAAACAAGTACAATAAATACGGATTTTATACAAAAGTACTCTAACTCTTGAAAGAATCTCTAAGAAGTTCAGAGAAAATAAATTCATTCATTTTATAAGAACATACCGAACAACACAAAAAATATAAATGAATGAAATGAAATTCAAATTTAAACACAAATCCTGATAATTCCTTTTGTTTACAAAGGTTTGTTTTTCAGATGTTACAGGGAATTTTTGGAAATTCTCTGCTTAATTTGTTTGTGTTTTTCATTGACTTTTGCCGCTCTAGAGTAAATTCTGCATCGGAAATTTTAAACGAATTGCTTATGAATATTTTGAGTTGTCCTTGAAATATATTTTTAGAAAACTTAATTTTCTGGAAAGTATTTAATTTGAGGCAAGGAGATTATCATCTAAATTTCATATTAATTCTCCCGCTTCAGAAAGGTTTTAAAGTTGCTTTTGACGGAATTTATACATTTTCCCTTAATGAATTTTTTACAATATATTACAATTAATAATGTTAACCAAATTAAAATAGAGTACAATAATACTACCGAGCTTTAGTGCAATATTCTTGTAACAAATGCATTTTTCGCTCTGCTCGCTACTAAATTATTTCTAGTGCTACGAAAATATTTCATTCACTGAACTTTTCTGGTGTAGCACACATTTTTACTCAAAAGAATTTCTAAAAGAATATCTTTCAATTCTCATTAAATTTCTTCTTAAATACTAATATATTTACAGTTTTTTTCTCAGAATAGAAATGTTAAGAATGGTAAGTTAACAGCAGCTTATAGAATGTTTCACAATAACTGAGTCTTTCGAATCGTATGTTTGATGCATTTTGTTATGACTATGAAATCAAAATTTCCAAAGATATTGATAAACTGAAGTCAAAGTTCGAGCGTCTTGAACTGACAATGAAATTTTTATTAAATTTGCCGACGAAAAGATGTTCTATATTACATTATTATGGTGGTAATGTAAACAAATAGTTAATTCTAAAATGAAAACACTTAATAATTTTGTTCTCTCTTAAGGATAATAGGCCTTTTCTTAAATTTAGTTATTGTGTTTATTTTCTTAAATAGAAGTGTAAATAGTGATGACATCAACTATGAAAAAATGTCGTTTCTATAAAATTGCTTCAAAATGTTTACAACAGTTGTTCCTGGACACATTTCAATAAATTTAATCCTCTAAAAATGGAACATATATAGACTTGACTCTCAAGGGATAGAATAGTTAAAATATCATTGTCGAAAAATATAACTGTCATGCTAGACCTTACTCATAAATATATATTTTCATAAATATTTCCACAGATATATGATATGAGAGAATGCGTATGAATATTTCCATTACAGAAATTTCATATTTCCAAAGGAACTATCTACATTTCAGATATTCCAAAATTTGATTTGCTCTAGAGCAATATTACCTAAAACCTTTTCTTGTGTGAGAGGTTAAAAAGATTCAAACAGCGATTCAACTCAACATCCCCTTTGGTCCAAAATATTACTCTCATCACCACAAATACCAGGACTCAGAAAATGAAATTCCTGCACTCCGATTTCTCTAAAACATGAAAGCAAAGATCCACCGACAAAGGGAAACCATATATCATGGGCAAGCATAAGGAAACGTTAGCGTCAACAACCTGTTTGAGAATAATAACCATTATCATTTCTCTTTCAAGTTCCCTCATAGGAGATCGCTTGGGCATGTCCCTGTATTCGACTGTCACCACTGAAGTGTCATTGTTAAACAAGAGCAGACGACATGCTGGGGGTGGAATGCTCTCTTGTAGTACACACGAGGAAGCGATTCGAGGGAAATGGGATATTTCCATACTTCTCCGCCTCTATCCATTTTAGGCGTTCTGGGGTGAAAAAAATGAGATGACAACTGCACAATCCTTCGCCTCGCTTTCTCTGGAAGATGAAGAAAGAAAAAAATATATGGAAGAAAAAGAACACACCATGAGAGGAAAAATTCCGAACAAATTGCTTTTTGCTGCTCCAGTGAATTTGAAAGCAAAAGATAAAAAATAAGGCATGAAATGTCGAACGCATGCAAGGAGGCTACTTTTGGCGAGGATTTTTCAGTTTGCCACACAGTGGGATTTGCATTTTCCCAGACGCGTGCAAGTTGGCAACATGGGGCCCTTTTTTCACATTCTTTGCCTCTATTCGTCTTATTATATTTTTTCTTCCTTCCCCCATTATCGCCTAGAAGTAGAAATAAGTATGAAGTGATTTGATTCAATTTTCCGTCGGAAAACATAGCGAAAAACAGCAGACATCAAGTTAGAAGCAAAAGTTAGACTATTTGAAGTAGAATCACGTAAATTTATACCAAAGTTTCCTTCACATTAGATTTCAGAGCAAAGAAAGTTTTCTGATTTTATTCTACTTACGAAAATACCGTAGGTTCATGTAAGCAGTACTGTATCGTACTATTTAATTGAAACGGTGGATTTCCTAAGCATTTTTAGTTGATGTTTATATAAAAATTCTTATATTATTAATTAATATTATCAATTCAATGGCTAAAAGGCGGAAAAGGGAGCTAGAGAAAAAACAGAACGAATTTCAATACATAAATTTGGAGTCTTAAAATCCCTTTCTGAATTTGATACTTAAATTGCTTCTAATCATCAGCAACTTTTGAAAATTTTCTTTGTAAAGTTAACACGAGCATTTCGTTGGAAACACCTTAAAAAATAGATATTTATTTATGAGTCATCAAAACACTTTTGCTCTTCCTTTATTTTAATAAAAATAAAACATGCGTATAAAAGTTAGAATTTGTGCGATCCATCTTCATCCGTTATTTAAATACCTTAAATAAAAACTGCATATTTTCTTCCGGCAAGTCTGTCTCGATTGTTGATAATTTGATTTGTTTTGCTGATATGCTGTATGTGAAGATGCTACACTGACTTATTTCTAAAAGAAATCTAAAGCGTAGGTTTAAAAGAAATAGTATGTGTTATCTTCCAGATCTCAGGGCTTCTGAAACTACCTTTCGCGAACCCAGCTTCGGTCTTCTAAATCATTATTATGCCCCAAGAACTTTTATGTTGCTTCATTCTTTCAGGCCTGTTGAGGCTTGGTGGAAAATCTCGACTTCGGGAAGAGATGATCGCAGGTTCGAGAATTTTGACAAAAGCTTCATCCTGTAGTGGCCTGAAGTGCTTCATATTTTTCGTGGTCACAACTCTTTCACTGTTCTTGTTCGCTAGTTTGAGAATGGGAAGTCGTTTCAAGTGTCAACATCGTCATCTGACCGCTTTTCACATTTACGAATGAGAAGAAAATCTAATCATACATTTAAACTAGCTTCATATTCTTCAGTATTTGTGTTGAAACGTAAACAATGGATAACACATACAGAGTATTCAAGGACACTACTTTTTCCGAGAAATTTTTAGTTTAGCTTAAAAAAAATAAGAGATAATAAAATTTTTCCAGGCATGCGTTAATTGTCCACAGAGGAATCTTCTTTTTCACTCTAAATCCTTTCATTACATTATATTTTAATTCTTTCATTTTCTATCGCAAACAAATATGAAGCAATTTGATTCAATTTTTGGACATAAAATTTGGCAATCTGTTCGTGTAGAATCTTTTTTGGAATCTATAGTTAATACAGTTGATGTAGAATACAAATTCTAGCCAAACCGTATCGTCATGGTAATTAATTTCACTTGATGTCGCGTAGCTAACCAATTCATGAGCCAAGGACTACTCACGCATTTAACCAACTCCATAACGAGGAATTGTGCCCTATTATATTAGCCATAGCAATCGTGGGGCACTTAGGTACCACATGAAGTAGAGGTCTGGCTTGAATACCTAGTATATGGGAGTAGGTTGCATTATTGATTTGGTTTCAGGGGAAAAAGATACAGATTTATGTTTCGCTTGAACGAAAATTCCATGTATACCTCCATTATCCAGACCGAACTCATCGAACAATTCCCTATTAAAGCGCATATGAGTCTACTATGTTTAAAATAATGCTTGTTAAGAGTAAAACCAAATAGAAGTCATGACATTCTCCCTGCGATAAATTCATCAACCGTGCCTTGCCAATTTGGCCACTGGATAGCTGAATTAAAATTTTTCTTCACAATAGAATTCAATGCAAGGGAATTTTTTAAATTTTGTTTCAGCTTCGGAAATAATAAGAGTAAGCAGTTGCGAGAATATTTCACTATATTATTCATATTTTATATTACAGTTATCGTTTGAATATTCTAGTCCTCGAGCATTTTATTACAGATTTTTAATAACTTATTCGGAATTGTTACTGGTCGAAAATTGAAAAAGGAACAGCGAAAGCAGCAATTTCCTCCTATATCTTACAGCTTTTCGAATCTAATAGTAAATCCGGTATCATAAGAGTACAATACCACTAATATATTATTCATAAAACTTCCAGGTAAAAATATTAGAACACTTTGCAATAGTATTCTAGCAGAACATGGAATAATTGCATTTTCGAGAGGCAATAAGACATACTTGCAGTATCATATCTAAGTTCAAACCGAAAATTCTTTGAGATACAGAAGAGCATTGTAATACATTTTTATTATGAAATCTTAGATATCATCCTCATATTTACTTCTGGCTAGTGTGTCTGAAGATCTAATATGTTAAGATTTCCAATGATCTACAGCCGATGAAAAAGGATACGCGCAGATATTTTTCAGAAGAAGCAAAACTGTCTTCTATTTTAAGCTCTGTGTCCTAATCTCAAATGAAGCGATGTAGAATTATGTATAGCTTACCAAACATTCCACATAATCTTTTCTTTAATTCGGTTTCTATTCAAAAGTAAGGCAAATCATTTTGACTTTAAACATACCCATAGAAGAATTTTAATAATAAATTCGATTTGGATTTCTTTTCACTTATTATTAATTCATGTTGTATTATCCATGTATTTCAGTATTGCAAAATCGTTCTTCGCAAGAAAAACTGGTTTGATGAATTTCTTTTTGGTGAAAACAATCTCTAGTAGGAATATTGAAATCATTGATAAGATAGTATTAAAACTCGAAAATATTTTTTATAATGTTTTCCAAAGAATCCATTACCATCTACCATTTCTGAGATAAAAAATTCTTATTTTTAAAAAATTAAAATTAATGTACTCAAAAATTTATAGAAAATATTATAACTGAGTAAAAAGAATATTCTTACCTGGAGGCCAGAGACAGATAGAAAACAGATGACTACACATGGCGATCTATGATATC
This sequence comes from Araneus ventricosus, assembly GCA_013235015.1. Lineage (NCBI taxonomy): Eukaryota > Metazoa > Arthropoda > Arachnida > Araneae > Araneidae > Araneus > Araneus ventricosus. Next base: position 368,913 of record BGPR01000280.1, read on the forward strand.
TTTAGGGGAAAAATTGTTACCACGTAGGTTGAATAATATTAAACCGATATTAACCGAACCAAAATAATAACATAACTAAACCTACATAACTAAATCTTTAGCTTTATATGAGATATCCGAATAATGATTTACGGTTTTGCTATTTAATTACTTTTTAATGCTTTCTAGACGATATTTACATATATATTCTTTATTTCACTGCCTATGTTTTCCTACATTGTTTGGAAAGAAATCTGGATAAAACCTAGTTTTTCAAACTGTAGAGAATTGGATGATCAGACAAACTTTTCTGGCGAATAACATTTTAGCCTCTAAGAAGACACTGAAGTGAATCAGTTGATGTAATTCATTGATGTGCATGATTTAATGATGTAAAACCAATAAGAATTACAGATAAACATCAGTTTGCAACTTTAAGTCGTTTTTTAAAAAAAAAGTTTGCAAATTGAAATACATAAAAAAATGACACTGTTTTGCTTTATTGGAGTTAATGTGAACTGGAGTTTTCTGTTCCAGGACCTAAGAATATTTTCTATTTAAACTTTCATAACTGTAAATTGCCCAAATTCTTCAAATAATATTACACCATTTAATCTGCCTTGAACAAGATAAACACTATAATAAGTAGATAGTATATAGACAGAATATTTGAATTGGAACCATACCTCTATTGGGAGAAGCGGTCAACGTAAGTGGAATGTAGTGATTAAGTGAAATGTTATTGTTTAAAAAGTCTTTTTCTGTGTCTTTGTGCCTCCGACCCAAATTCAGACGGAAAGCGTATCTCTCGATCTAAAAAAAATATTTACTATGATTTATTACCATTTGAGAGATAAATCGTTTAAATACTAACATATAAATGAAGTCGAATATTAATTGTCCATGCTTGAAACTAGAGGTACTGGGCTACATCCGTACCTCTTTGCTAATGCTAAGTTTTATGCTAAAAATTTGTTTGCAAATCAGATTGTTCATAATCCGAGACTTTTATAAGTGGATGTTTGGCTGCTCTTTTAAAGCTAGATTTGAGCCTCTTAAGTATCGAGTAATTAATTAATCTTTTTAGCATTTGTAATTTTTGATCCTTTCTGTAGTGTGTTTGATTAAAAACATTTTCTAATAATTGGTAGGTCTATAAGAAAAAATATTGCAATTTCGTAAGCTTTAATTTATTTATTAAAGGGATTTCTAGAGTTGGAAGCGATAGAAAATTTACATATTTTGTAAGGTTTGAGGTCTTGAGATACTATTTTGAAAAGTAATAATTTGATCATTCTTTCCAAGAGGCTCGATAAAATGTCGAATTATTTTGGATGTAATAAACTGTTAATCAGTGTGACGCGCGATATGTACAACAATGTCAACATTTATGTCAGCAAAAGTGTTTTATGAATTGCAACACATGCAAATTTATAAATTTGTTGTGATTTTGTAACTAGAAACATATCAAAATATTTGAATATCCCTTAAATACTTTCAAGTGGCATTAGAACATAAGATTTACTTTCTGAATATAAAGTATTAATGGAGAAACACCACTACGTTTTGTTGGACTACGATGTTTCTAAGCATACTAAGACCACAGAAATTATTTATGTGTGTGTTTTTCTTGCCGTAATGTCATCGGGTACGGGGACATAGGGTGGCGTTCTGCCTATGTATCTTAAACATGGGAATGATATATGGTGTTACTGCCTATATATCCTAGTAAAATAAGTCAAAAACTCAACGTGGCAGACGGATAAGATTTGGCGCGTTGTATATACTGCTTTATTTATTTATTTATTTTTTTGAGGGAAGAAATATTTCACTTAAAATCAAACTCTACTTTTTCATATAAGAAAAAAATATTGTGAAAAAAGCGCAATTAAGATTTTTTTAACTTTCATGTCACGCTGAATAAAAATATCACTTACAATTTTAGTTATTGCTTTTACTTTGCATGCTTGTTTCCAATCCGTCTTGTAAAGTATTAACACCCCAAGCGGTCTAATCGCTTTTTAAAAATTTTTAACAGCTTTGTTTAATAAGTATCTAACTCAAACATATTCTTAAATTTTTTTTATAATTCTAGGTGTTAAAAATTTTGCAGATTATCAATATTTTATAACGTGGTGATTGACAGGGTTATTTCAATCAATTTTCTTCCTCACAGCATATATTTATCACAATGACATGACTGACTATGTGTTGGGTATATATTCTCCAGCCGTTATTAGTAACTAGCGGTCAGCGGCGTACAGCTTGTTTGCCGGGAATATGATTTCAATTGAATCTTACATCATTTTATAGTCGTGGCTCCTATAACAACGTAATTTTAAACTTCGGATTATGGTAAATATTTAACTTATGTGCAAAGTGTATTAAGATATTACCTCAGCTTTCAACAATGAAAGAGGAACACGCAATTAAATATTTGTTTAAACAATGGAAAAGGTTTGAATTGCGTTGCAACAATGAAAAGTGGTGTAAATTATTCCAAAAAATATTTTTAAAAATTTATTGAAATTAGAGGAAAGATTGTACGGCAATTTAATTGATATTATTGCAAGGGTAATTTTTTGTACTTTTAGATGGTGTAAAAATGATTTATTTCTTTAATATGTTCGGAAGTTATTAAGGATAAACGCCGAAATTTCGCTTAATCTTTTCTTAATTAAAATTTCAAGATGGTTGGTAAAATTTCAAGGAGGTTGGGGGTTCATACTCCTAACCCCCAAAGTATGTTTGTGTACATTTCGTGTCTCTTGGTCCAGAGGTCTGCCCTGTAGAAGGCCAAAACAGACACACATACATTCTCCTTTATTATTAGTAGAGATTATTATTTTAGATTTCCTAAAAATATGTATTGAATCCAATAGAGAATATATGTTTGTATGTTATACAGGTACGAGCATTTTTTTGAAAAACTGTTTCAAATAATAAGATAATAAATATTATTATGTAGAAATACTCTGACAACTGAAGAGGAAAATTTCTGATTTATTTGTATTTTTAAGGCACTACGTAAAATATCTTACATATATTTTTTAAATATGTATACATTGGCAATTCCTGTTTGAATAGCAACCTGAAACAAATAAGAAATATACGGTGGAGTACTCATTTTATTGTACACAGACAAAAAGGAAATCTGATTATTTTATGATGCTCTGCGTCCTCCCTTCAGAAGAATATCATCAAAGAAGCTTAATGAGCGCATCCATCAAGTTCTATGAGCTTAGCGGGAGAAAAGTCCTTCATTTCCCATCATAAGGGAGGATCCATTAGGCAGCAAAGAAGATTCACTGTTTAGCTCACTTTTATGTTCAATCTAACTAAAAAATGTCCCCGAAATGTTTGTGGATGTCATACAAACATTGGAATATGGTGAATTTCAGCTATTTCTTCAGTACAGGTTTGAAGGATAAAAAATACCTTCACTATAAATTTTTAGTCTGCTTATCAGAAAGTAGAAACACTGATGAATAAAGCATGATATTGATGAAATTTATGTTTTTGCTTACAGAAGTGTCCTACATCTAATCATTCCTACAAAATTATTCTGATCTGGAAGCCAGTGTGTTAACTCGCAGAAGAATATGAAATAATTGAAATGCGATTATTATGGAAAAGTTGAAAGAGAGAGAGAAAAACGGATTTATTTTTAAATCGTTCAATTAAATTTTGATATAAGAGGATTTTGCACTGTGCTGAGCATGCTGAATTCTAAAGCATGCTAATTTAACATAATTCTTGTTTTGTGAGTTACTATGATAAAATTACATCTATATAATAAAATCACAAATATACTAGTGTAAGTCTTATAGACTATGTATTAGATATTCTGGTATGCTATATTATTTAATTCAATCAGAACTGAGATCGAGAGAAGTGGATTTTAACTATCAGGAAGCTTTTGAAAACTTTTAAATGTATAATTATATTGTTGATAAAAATATGCATTTCATGCCTTGTTACAAATGAATAGTGGTACCTTGTTGATTTAATAGAATAAATTTCTCCCTACAAGAAGTATAAACACCATAAAATGCATTGAAAATTAAATTCCTTTCTTGACTCTCATTAAAGAATTACTTTTAGCCATTTGGTTGAAAGGCTGAACGGATTTGTTCACTTCTGTAATTTTACTATCCTCCTCCCAAACACCCAGGATTCTGATAAGCCCAAAATTATATCGTTTGTCACAATTTTTCGACAAGTCGTGAATTTATGGTGCAGTTGATTTTGTGTTTACAAAGGTTTCAATAAACGTTTCTTCTTTAAACTGATGCTCAAATTATGAAACCATTATTCAGATTCCTGTAGATTAGTATTTTCTTTAAACTTCAGGCACATTTTAACCTTCCTTACCACGTCATCTTCAGTTTCCTATATTCAAATACAATATGGATCAACGGAGGTGTAAAAAGTCCTCATTCACCTCTGTGAGCCGACACAACTCTGTGCGCCACAGTTTTGAATTTTTCACCGTTTTTCCACAAGGCGTAAATTCATTATTTAACAAAGTAAAATGTCTACTGTGATTAAAATATTTGCGTCTTCCTTAAATTAATGATAAAATTTTTAATCCATTGGAAGACACTCCTGAAGCAACTGAAAATTGGCATATTTTCTTTTCAATTTCCTATATTCAAATCCAGAATGCATCTGCCTATTACATAATTCCTCACCAACCTCAGTGACCCAAGACTCTGAGTGAACACAAAATTATCATATCTATCGTGTAAATAAAATATCAACTATGCGTCTATTACTTAAACTAATGATACAATTTTTAATTCCCTACAAGAAATTTCTGAAGCATTACCAAACTGAGGCACATTTTAACCTTCCTTATAATATCACCTTCAATTTCCTTGATTCAAACTCAGAATAGATCTACCGCAATGTACAATTCCGTACCCACATCAGTGACCCGAGACTCTCAGAGTGGGCACAAAATTGAATCCCCTGTCAGAATTTTATGACAGGGGCTACATCGAAAACCTCTTCCCTCTCTGACTGTGCGTATCGATTGTTTTCCAGGTCGACCCCTGCCTTCGGTGTCGTGGAGGCGAGTGCGGGCGGAGATTCCGGATCAATTCTCCGAGTCGGACCCAGAGAGGGGCGTCGTCCGAACGGAGATGGTCATCGATACCCTGAAGAGAGAGGACTTGCTCACAGAAATCGCCTGCCAGGCCTCAAACACCAACCTCACTGCACCCGTCACGGTTTCCGTCAAACTCGACATTAGTTGTGAGTATCTAGAAATTCGATTTGCTTAAATGTGCACCTTTCACAGTCTTTGGTAATTTGGTGAGATTTTACCAGACTTTTCAAAAATAAATATGGTTGTTCCTCTATAATATATGGATATATAAGTAAATAAGAAATAACTCTTTACCGAAAGAAAATGCATATTGTAAGACTTCGTATTTTATGAAAGCAGAAAAATGAGAAATACAGTTAAAGCTTCTTTATAAACTTCTTAAGCTACAACGATGGTTTAGACTCTTTGACGGATTTAAGACAACAATCCTGTGGGCATGCTTAAATATCTCAGGTGTATGGATTGTATCTCCTATATAGATTGAAATAAAAATGTTCCATCTAACTAGGAGGTTAAGTAAATTAGTAGGTCAAAGGGTTAAAGGAGATTTAACTGAAACTAATAATGCAGTTTTCATTTAAACAGTGGAAACATTGCGACATCGCTCCATCTGCACGGCATTTTTTAACACGGTTTCAATATAACACGAAGCACATGCTCTTAACGGTTCCGCAGAATGAATTAGCTCTGTCATAGAGAACTGAAAGCATATTATCTCTGCATTCTATCAATCATTGTGATGAATCCATATGGATGGTTTTCATGAATATACATAATAACGCATATGTAATACAATCAACATAGTTGTGTCAAACTGCACATGCAGCAAAGACAAAATTAACCTTCATTTTACGGGAACTTAAACCAGAAGAACTGAGTTGGATGCGGGGAGTGATATCCTAACTTGTGTCTGGTACAGCAGTTGTACCGATCCGCACTCAAAATAAAAATTTTCTGTTACAACAGTTGTTCTTTCTGTTAAGGGAAAGGTTAACTTCATTTGAAAAGAAGAAAAAATATGTGAGCTAATGTAATTATTAGCGATGGCTGTGGCGAGTGCTAAGCACATACGTGACGTAGTGTTAAACAACAAATTTGTAATTCGATAGTTCAGTGAAACATTTATACTGTGAATATTCCTAAATCAACACAATGCGCTGTAAGTCAGGACAGATTGCGTGTGCAATTAATTATGTTCCTAAATGCAGAGTGTTTCAAAAATATCTGACAAAAATGAAAGGGAAGGTCAGGCATACGATAAGCTTCCAAAATCACCTAGAACATTGACGTGCAAACGCAATCTAGATGCAGCAGATAGCGTTTAAAATAAAGCAGAGCTGGCCAAAATACTGATATCTTTTGAATCTTAAAGGTATTGAACTGGAATTTTTATATAAGTTGCCCTCTATATCTGGCTCTGAAGTTCTGAAAGAAAAATTAGGCTACCTTTAGCGCATGCGCAGTAAAAAATCAATCATTTACTACAAATGCTCATACCTACTATAATATTCACAGTATTTACTTCATATTTTTAGACACTGCTACTCTAGCATGTTATCACATATTCTGTAAGTGTCATACAATTTGGTTGAAAACGCTGTTATGCAAAAAACATGCGAAAAAATTTGGGATATTTTTAAAGAAACCTTTAATCTTCCCGAATATTCCAGCTATTTTTCGCAAATGCATGTAAATATTGAGGATAACACATAAAATAATTGACAAAAATTGCAAACCATTATAAGATTTCTGTGAAATGGGGTGAGCCCAAATCCCTTATCGACATCATCAATTTCTGGTCGGTCCCCAAAAACCCTCGTAACCGAATCTTCAATACAAATTGTGGGTTAAAAACTGTTCTTTATACGGTCAATGTTCAACTAGATATTTGAAAAAAATGTGCAAATTTCGAAAAGTGTCGGCAAATGTGGCAAACGTTGTATTATTTTAAATGCCATCTGCTGCCTCTAGATGGCGTTTGCGCACCCATGTTCCTAGTGAATTTGTATGCTTATCATATGTCTCACCTACCTTTTCATTTTCGCCATATATTTTTGAAACACCCTGTATATGACAAAGCCTCACAAAAGAGCCATCATTATAAATACCAGCATAAGAATCAACCTAATTGCTTCAAGCATTATTAAACAAATATGAATTGGACTCGATAAACGAACGGAATTCCTTAAATAATTTTTCAGAACACACCGAATTGACTTGTTTATCCGTTGGTTTTTTAAAAAGATTTATGTTTAATCCACTCTTCTCCATACAAAATTATAAGAGACCTTCCAGTTCCGGTGCCAGGGCAAGTGCTATTTTTAAATCATATGCTTAGTATAATATAAAATCTATACCATAAGCCTCGGTTGCAGTCTCTGTTTCTTAGTCAAAAACCGCAAGTCAGAAATCTCACCCCAATGAAAATTGCTAACTTATGTGAGCTTGGACCATGCTAAAAGGCAATTGTGGATTAAAATTTTTTCATCTTTCTGATATGGCAGGTGAAACTGCTGTTTCACTGCATTAGCTGTTCTCATTGTCATTCGTAAAATATGCAAACTATTATCCCGTGAGGGAAGACCACGAGTACGTGGATGAGAAGTCGTCGGAGAAGTAAGCGGCTTCTAGCTCCTCTGGTGGGTATTGTAATGGTGTGAAATGAGTTGCTCTACTCCGATGGCGGAACGAATTTCTTTCGTCAGAGGTTGGGCTCCGATTGGCCACTATTAGGATTCCGACCTCAGTATCCCAGCTGTCGTGCTGGCCGTTTTTCATTGGACCCCGGATACCTAGGCAGAGAGTGTTGGTACCTTGGCTTACGTTTAAGATAAGAAAACTGCCTTAACGTGGGATATGTCAGATCAGCCACCAAATTTCCAGCTGTTGCTTCGAAACAGTAAAAGCATTGAATTGGAGGCTTGTGGATAACGTAAATGAAATGAATCAGTAAAAGAAAGATATTTTAACATAATGAAATTGTAAAAGGAAAAATATTATCTCGGTGGATGATTTTTTTCCCGCAATCTCCACTGAATTGAGCTACTCCAGAAACCGAAAGGAAATAAGAATTTATAAGCTCTATCCTTGTAAACCGATGAAAACTTGGTGATAAGCTAGGCGGATACAGATGGAAAGTAACTTGAAAGGTTCTTAGTAAGGAAATCTTAATGTCTCATACACATTAGGGTGGATCGAAAATTTTTTTTCAGAATTTCAAAACCTACGTATGCGGTAAAGATGTTCTATGGTATGGAGATTAAGAGAAAAATAATAAAAAAAATTTAATTCAAAATTTAATACCGCCGCAAGGGGGTTGAAATTTCAACAAAAATTGGAAAAATACTTAATTTTGATTATTGCTTATACGATTTTAGATTCGAAATAATTGTTTTTTCTGCAATAAAAATAACCAAAAGTGATGATTAATGAGTAGTGAGTAGTATAATATACATTGCAACATTTTGTGACTCAGCTCCCCCTCCCCACACCGTCAAATCAGTCCGGTTAAACAACTAGAGCTGTAGGCAATCACATCTTTTTCCTGTCTCCTGCTTTATCCTCCCACCCCTCCATAAGTCAGAAGTGGTACTTCATGGAATCTTCCCCACAGTCACACCTGTAGTGACAAAAGTTTTAGCTGCAGTTAGAACATTGCACCGATTTGGTATTTCCGACCGAGCAGGCGCTCACATGGTGTCAGCTGCGTTTCAAGATGTGGGCATTATCTCAGAAAGCAATGTTTTGAACGTTGTTGACAGAAATAAAATTCGGCGTGGGAGAACAAAGGCAAGAACCACTCTATTGTCTCAGGTCATAAAAGATTATGACCATGACCAGTTTGGTTTATACTTAAATGGGCGAAAAGACAGGACTCTATCATTGGAAGACAACAGAAGAAAAGTCATAATAGAAGAACACATAAGCTTGGTAAAAGAACCTGGCTCTGAATACATCGGCCACGTGTCTGTAAATTTCGGGAGAGCGCAAATTATTGGAAATAACATATATAGTTTTTTTTTGCCATGCGTTGACAATGACATAGATGTAACAAATTTGGTTGCGACGGAACATCTGTCAACACAGGTGTGAAAGGAGGTAACATGCAACTGATCCTGAATCGTCCACTACAATGGTTTGTGTGCCAGTTACACGCCAACGAGCTTCCACTACGTCATCTTTTCGCGCAAGTGGATAGAACCACAACTGGACCCATAAGCCTGACTGGCAAAATAAGAAAATCGTTGGCCGGCTGCGAGAAGCTACCTGTAGTTTCATCCACGCCAATAGAATACACGCTATGTGAAGTGCATAACAAGGAAGACTTAAGTACTGATCAACTGTACTTAATGGAAATTTGTGAAGTCATAAACTGCTGATATTGCAGAGAAAGTCTGTCGAAGATAAATCCTGGAAAAGTTTGCCACTCAAGTTGGCTTATAATCACGAACAGAATTCTCAGGCTGAATAAAGCTCACGAAAATTCATCCGAGGCTTTATTGACATTAACGACATTCATAGCAAAAGTCTATGCATCTATGTGTTTCAAGATCAGAACGAAACCATAATTAATCTATAAGGCACAGTATTTGCATCAATCAATCGTTCTATTGCATTATTTCTCGAATGATTTGAAGGATGTCATAGACCCTGTTAGTAAAAGAAACTGATTTGTTGGCCATCCAGAAAATGTCCTGATATCAATGCTAGCTGACGACAGAAATCATATAAGGGAATTAGCCCTTCGAAGAATTCTGGAAGAACGCAAAGTCATTGACTACTGCTCTAGTTGTTTAACTGGACTGATTTGACGGTGTGGGGAGGGGGAGCTGAGTCACAAAATGTTGCAATGTACATTATACTACTCATAATAGTACTCACTACTCATTAATCATCACTTTTGGTTATTTATATTGCTGAAAAAACAATTATTTCGAGTCTAAAATCTTATAATCAATAATCGAAATTAAGTATTTTTCCAATTTTTGTTTTGAAAATTCAACCCCCTTACGGTAGTATTAAATTTAGAATTTAATTTTTTTTTATTATTTTTCTCTTAATCTCCATACCATAGAACAACTTTTCCGCATAAGTAGGTTTTGATTAATAATAACATATTTTTTAAATCGTATAATCAAATTTCAGTATTTTTCCACTTTTTTCGAAAATTCAACCCCCTTCCGGTGGTATTAAATTTTGAATTTAACTATTTTTATTATTTTTCTCGTAATCTCCATACCATAGAACATCTTTTCCGCATAGGTATGTTTTGATTAATAATATTTTTTTTTCTCCATAGAAGAGCGATCCACCCTAATACACATATACAACTCTGAGAACTGTACAAACTTTGATTGGAACAATTGCGTTTATATATAAGTTTAATTCGATATACCCATTCAATATTTCATACATCATCATAATCGAAATTAAATTAAAATACGTTAACTCTTGAACGTTTCATTACAGATTTAATTTTTGAGAAAAACATTAAAATACAATATTGTGCTTTTTTAAGTTTTTTAATACTTAAGAGATCATAGCTTTCACATCATTGTTTAATATTTGCTGTCGTAGTAGTAGTAACGGAAAAATATTGATTTTTATGCAAAGATAAAATTAAAGTAAAAAAGTTCGTGTCACGCTCTCCTAAAGTTTCTCGTTTACTTCAACATTATACCATGTTTTTTGTTTTGCTTCGTCACACAATGAAAAAAAAAATCGAGTATGCATATTTAGGAGACTACATTTTCATACTCACTGATTTGCTCTTAAATTTAAATAATATCATTAATTTTGGTTAAAGTCCACGTGCAACATTTCATTCGTTTAGCTTTTTCTAGTTTCGATTTATTGTGGTCTCATAAACGAGGATAGAAATACAGGCAGCCAGTTTAACCTTTGATGGAGTTTGTCTAACATTTGTTACAGATAAAAGATATTGTTTAAAGATCACATGCCAAATTTCATTCATCTAGCTTGGTACTTTTTGGGCTGCCCTTTTTCACATATAAAGCGAAATTATGACAATTCACAAATCTGTATCAATATTTGTTACATATCTACAAATGTTGTTTTAGTTACAAACCAAGTTTCATCCATCTCTTTAATTGTCATCCATCCATTCAATCTATCTATTGAATTATTTTGTGCACATACACATGGAGAAATAGATGGATATACTGTGGGATCCGCTTGTAGAGATCACTTTGGGTCAAACCCAAAATGATCACTACATCCGAATGATCAATACATCCAAAATGTGCTGAAAATAATACAATTCTTTAGGTCTACAAGGATAGAAGAAAAAACAGACCACACAACATTGTTGGTAAGTGCTTATATGGTTTAATTAGGAAAAAGAAATCGATGTAATTCACAGAATTGATTTTTGATACAATTCACAGAACATATTTAGTTTTCTCGAGCATTCGTTGGATAAATCTTTCATAAAAATAATACTCTTCAAAAGGAGGCATTGGACTGATCTTCTTACAGTATGAGGGCTTGTAGAGTTTTTTGGGTTGATGGTGGTCTCTATTCAGGAATTCATTACCTCGTGTTTTGTGCCGTCATCTCTTCGATTCATCCTTGCTTGACATTTTTTTATTCTGTAGTTTTTTCAGCTGGCTCCAAATTTGGTTCAAAATTAGACAAGGCCCCATAGTCCTCTCTGGAAAGATCGGTAGGATTTTCAATGACATCAAGATCATTATCTTATTTCGTCTTGCTGAAACCACCACGGCGAAAGCAGTTCCTTATGATCACATCCCACCAGACCGTCGAAACCTATCACGGCAAGCGAATTGTTGATCACTAGAACCGATGGATTCTCTACGTATTTAGATTCGGGGGATTCGTTCCAAACTATTTTGATCATTACAGCCGACTGATCTTTACATCCGTGATTACTATAAACGCGGTTTCTGTAATTTTAAAAATTTGGTTTCGATGAGGACTGAAATATGCAAATACATGAAAATCTCGAGATCAAATTCTTTGACGATTACAATTCATTTTCTGTTTTCTCTTATAAGCCGCTCCAAAAGGTTTAAGCTCCATTAATGGGTTTCAAAATATTTTTTACTATAGCGGATTATATTTACGAATTAAGTAATTTATTAATTTAATTCAAAGCATCAATCAGAAAAAAATCAGATACATTTTTGCACTTTTATTAACTGGTAAGGTTTCATCTTTATCACATTAAAAAGGAAGAGATTAAGCTAAAATTTTCAAAGACTTTTTTTAAAAATGTGTTATACATCAAATGTTCTGCACCGAAATGACAATAAAATTCTCATTTTTTTATTGAGAAGGGACATTCAAATTATATTATTTAGAAAAAAGATCTCCTTAAAGAATCTTCTACTGCATTATATTTCATTAAGCAGATGAGCATTATAAAGATTACTTAAAGCCCTTTAGCTTATCCATCTAATGGTCAGATTAGCTTAGTTTTTCTGTTTATATCTTAATACTTTAATTATATAAATTATCAAAGCTAAATTAACCACTTTTTTAATTTTTTTTTCAATAATTTATTTCCTATCAGCTAGTTACTTTATCTTCTTTTTCTCTAACTGAAAGATATTGAAGTTCCAAAGCATTTTCTAGTTCGTTCATGCCTTTTATATTGCATTAGGTACTTCAATCCGGCATTAATTTTCTTTGTTAAATCTTGGGAATCGAAAAAAATTAATGTTCCAATATTCACATTTCATTACTTTTTAAGTAATCAATCATATTTTTCAAGCATCGAAAAAAGTTTACAAATTTATATCTTTAACATAAAGAGACTTCAAGCGTATTTATAAAATTTTCCTTTCCTTCTAGAGAGACAAATAAAAGAAAAAAACGTTTGATTCAGTGACATTCTTTATATAGCCAGAATTAATTTAGAAATTTGAAGGTATTTTATTCGGTGCTTCTCACTATCACGCCGGTTTATATTAAAAGGACTGTATCCTTATTTTGTGAAAACATTTAAAAATTTAAAGGAATAAATTTTTGTAAAAATGTTCATTGAAATAAACAGTAGGAGATAGTGGGGACAGTTGAGACAGCGTAAAAAAGTTTTTTAATTTTTTTTATAATTAGTAATTGAAGAATAGAATATTGTAGTGTAATGTTTGATACTTTGTCTTCGAAATTAAATTATAAAATTAGCCATTTTTGTCCAGTTGTATTGCTTAATAAATATTTACTTTTTCTTTCACATTGTGGCTCAAGTATCCCTACACTGTAAAAAAAATCCCGTAAAATTTACGGTTTTAAACTGGCAGCTGGGTTGGTTGTGCAAAACCGTAAAAGTTACGATGTAAATCCGTAGGCACAACGGTTTTTTACCATACAGGAACAAGTTTTTCCCGTAAAACTTAGGAAGTAAATCCGTAGTCACAACGGTTTTTTACCGTATGAAGTCAAGTTTTCTCCGTAAAAATTAAGTCATCGAAGTAAGTGACGTCATCGACTGAGTTGAGTTGTTTTTCTCCCTCTGTTCGAGTTGAGTTGAAATGTGCTGATGTGTATTATAAATTAGGAATATTAATTAATCAAGGGTTAATTATTAATTTCAATTAGTTTAATTAATGTAATTTTTAATTGAACTTACTTGGACGATTTCGATACAAGATGGTGACAAAACTTCTAACTCCTCTGAGCCGGGGATCGAAACCGCGTTCTTAGAAATAAAAGGCAGTCGCTCTAACCACTAGACCACCGGAGACTTCATAAAATGAAGTAAAAATAATCTATTTGAGTTTTAAAGTCACGATAGCTCTAGTGGCGCCACCTAGTGGTGTAAAAATCAACTATTGCCAGAACACGCGTTTTAAGGTTAGCTTTCATGAGTGACAACAGGTTACTGCAACATGTGCAAACAACAGCGGAGATGGAACCCTATTAAAAACATGAAATGAATGCAATAAAATTACATTTAAGAAAAGGGAAAGTTATCGTACGGAAAGGAATACCGTATGCCGAAAAATAGAATTTAAACTGACGGTTTTAAACCGTTTATGGCTGGAGCGGAGAACGGTGAAAAACCGTTTTGCTAACAAAACAGCTTTAAACCGTCAAATATACTGAAAAAGTCCGGGAAAAAACGGATATTTTTACAGTGTATGAGACGAATACATGATCCATTCCTGAGCCAGATTTGAAAAACATATCTTCAAAATACAATGCTATGAATTTTTCTGCTTATAAATATTTCAGAAATGTTTTGCTTCATGCTTAAGATACAGTACATCAAAACCAATCGTGAGAACAAAACTAGCAACTTTTTCATTTTTTGTGATGATGTTTGGTGGTCGAAGAATCATTTCAATCCTGTTTTAATCAATGACAGGTATGTCATAATTTCATGGTCATTTACATGTTGAATCTGCAGCTCTTCGAGCATATTTATGTTCAGCTCGTCTTCAGAAATATTATGAATGTAGCCAACAAATCGTTTTATTGTTTCCTTCCCTAGTATATTTTACTAGTAGCCTATCATTAATAACAGTTTTCATATTGATAAAATCATCACAGCTTTCAGTATTTCCATCAACTGACATTGCTGAACTTGTACTTTTAATTGAATAATTGTCAAAATCTACATCAGATGTATCGTAAGAGTCTTTTATAAATTTTATTCGATTTTTCTGGAAAAAGTTGTTTTAACATTTGGTAATTTCGAAGAAAATTTATATTGTGATCTTTGTTGTTTTTCTTTTCTTATTTTTCTTTTCGTGATATTTTCAACAGCTTTTTCCATTCTTTTGTTCTTCAGGGGTGGAATTCAAACTATCTGAAATAGCTCTTTTCTTAAACTCTTTGACAATGCGAAGCAAAGAGTTAGTATAATGTTGCACAACCTCTAGAGAAACAGTTCTTTCACTAGTTGAGGTCACAGAAATAGGAGAATTTAAATTCATTTGAGCAGAAAAAGAAAAATTAATTACAATATTGTGACGTAAGTTGGCATCTTCATGGGGAGTAAAATGTGAAGAAATCTGGAAATTTTTAATATGCGCAATTGATTGTTCCATACCTGACCTATGAGTGCCAAATGAGGTTTTTTCCTACACATTTTTTTATGAACGCCTACTACTCATATATATCATAAACATAGCAAATTTTGTAAAAGTAAACTACTCAAATGCTCTAAATAACAATGATAATGAACACTAATTTCCCAGTAGGGATAGTTGAGACATGGCTCATGTATCCCCAGTATCAGTATCACAAGTATCCCCACTAACAACATTTCTGTTCACCAAATTATAATTAAATAAATCCTATTAAATATTTAAAGTACCTTAAACTTAAAGTTTGCCTGAAATTATAAAATTTAAACACATTGAAATTTACTTCAGACAGTGAAAAAAAATGTGTTGTTCGTGAGTTCATGACACTTTCAAAATGGCACCAAATTACTTGATTTATTTTTCACATAAGTAGAACTATAAATGTGTTTAAATGTTGTCAACTGAAGGAAAAAATAAACCTGCTGTAGAAAGAAAAGGAGTGGCTCAAGTATCCCATATTATCAAGTATCTGCACTCTCCCCTATTTCTAAAATCAGAAGGAATGGACCTGTATTAAAATTTCTTCTTTAAATTTTATTGGCTATAATCTTAGAAGATTGGTTATTTTTCTAATAGAATGATTAAGAATTCTTTCTTCTTCTTGAACCCTATTTATTCATTATTTAAACAATTGAATTACATTTATTTATAAAATTCACTAGATGCACAGATTTATTCAAAGTAAAATTAAAAGAATTAAAATGGAAACAGACTATTTATTATAAATAATTTGAAATAGCTCATAAACACATGCAATGTCCCAAAATATCTAGTTACTTGACAACAAAACTGTCAGTGAAGGCTAACTATATTTTTTGGTGTTCGTAGCATTTTCTTCTAACCTTCACCTGCCTTTCTAAAAAATTTTACTCATCCCATGTCTTCTTTTTTTCAAATTATTGATCCGCAATATGATCCAATATGTAGACAGGATTAAATGTAATAGAATAAAAAAATTTAGTGCGATAATAAAAATGAATTCTAAATAAACAATGAGCAAGCGTAGCATAACTGTTATTGTTTTTATATAAAAAATGCCTTCACAGGAAATGCACCTATGATGCAATATATATTTCCACTGCCATTAACTTCTTTACCGCTATAGGAGAGAAATATCGCCCATTTCGACGCTGCAAGTCATGTTTATAAGGAACTGTAATCTTACTTCCAATTTTAAAATTTTCTATTTAAACAGCTTTTTAGAGCATGCATTTTCACCCTCTATTTCAGTGTAAAGTAACAGATTTAGTGTCACTTTATGCGAAATATTTTTAAAAATCACATTAAATTTATATTGTAGAGAGAAAAGATTTCCGCCACTAAGATTTCTCTCCCTTCATTAAGTTCGCGTTTAAAGCAATTTAATTGTTAACAAGGATTGTAAAAATTTCCTGATGAAAATTGGGAACAGACAATTCAATATGGGTTCTTATTGAATAGTCGTAGGTGAGATAGCAAATTTCGGAATAAGGTAGATAAGTCATTAAATTAAAAATCGAGAGACTTGCTTGAAAATAGATAGGCCCTATACTCATAGGAACTTTAAAATGAATTACCATACAAATCCTACTTTTGTAGAGCTTTGAAACTGTATAGCAGTGCTTTGATTAGTAGTGCTCCAGCAGGAGAATTTCGTATCTTCTCAATATAAAAAATATTTTGTTATAATATTGTTTCAATGGTATTAATTTTGAGAACAAAAACATCAATGGAAGCAGTAGAAATGCCCCTGTACTGTTTTGAATGAATATCTCTCATTCATATATTCCTTTTTTAGCTGTATTTGATTCTTAAGAACCATACGGATTAGCCAGCGAAGTATAAAGTGGAACTCTCTGACATGCACTGTATAATTTATCTGAAAGGAAAAAAAATGTGCAATAGTCGAAAAGATAATATTAATTAAAAGTTTACTTGATAAAATAATTATAATGTAGCTTTGCATTAACTATATTTAAACTATTCTTCACTGGCATTGTTCAATATTATTGTTTTTAATAGTAAGTTGAATATCTGCTATGTAAAGCGAATGAAATTTTAACAGAATTTATCGTAGGCGATACTTAATAATAGTGTCATAATCTTGAAGGTATACTTATTCCTACTAGAATAATATATAAGCTATTATAGCTTAGTAGAAAATTAAACCTTGTAGAAAAGATCACATGGAATCAAAAATATGTATAAACTGTAAATAATCCTTTATTAAAGATAAGATAATGCTGCATAAAGTAAATAAAGTTGAAGCAGAAACCGTGTTGGGTGCTAATAAGATCTTCTGATTTAATCCTGAAAAGATGTACCTATTCCTACTGGAACTGAATTAAACTTTTACCTCTTTCGTGAGATGGAAATTTGTAGTTACATTATGTCAAAAATATGTATGATCAATGTATCATTCTTCATCGCAAAATCACATATAATAAATAATAGGGGAGACTTGGGGGACTTGATCCCTTTTTCGGTTTTTAATTTTTATTTTGGAAAAAACAAAATTTTTAAAAAATGTTTTCAGTCATTATTAAAGGCTTATTTGTCTTTTTTGTTGTAGTATTTTTTTATTTTTTAAAAACTATTTTTAAAATAAAGATAAATTGTTTTCCAAGAATTAGAAAAGGGATCAAGTCTCCCGAATTGCAGGGAGACTTGATCCTTGAAACAGATGAATTGAAATGATTCAAATTAAGTAGTCGAAATCAAATTTATTGTTGACTAACATGTCAAAAGGGAGAGAAACAATTTAGAAAATTCTACATTATTGAAAATCACTGTTTCCCATTTGAATGATTGTTATCGCTGAAATTAATGATCAGACAACATTTTCAAAGCTTTAAAAATCAAAAATAAATGTTAAAATTCTTGCAGTTCGAAAAGTTCCATCAAGCATGGCTGGTTTAGGTAGTTTTTTGACAATGTCGTCTTTGTCCACAACACTAATGTCACTATTTTCTGGATAAATAAATTGGTTGGAATGAAGTCCTCTTTTTCTTAGAAAATTTATTTCGCATTCAGATGATGAAATCTTCTTATCAATTTTTCCTACGGAATGACTATTTTTCTCTTTCCGTGAAACCGTCACCATGTTCTTGCTAACCATCATGTGCAGTCACATATTAACTTTCTACCTTTGTCAACCAACCAAAATCAAGGTAACCATATTGTAAATAATATTGATATTATCTAAATGTGACTTGAAAATCACAATGGCCAGTAGGGGTTTAATAAAATTGTCAATATTAATTTAACGTAACTTTGGGGACACTTGATCCCAGGATCAAGTCTCCCCATACAATGGGGATCAAGTGTCCCTAATGTGCATGTGTTGGAAAAAGAATTGTTAAATCAAAAGTAAAGAAACTGTATTGGTTGTAAATAACAACATTTAAGCAGTAAGGAATGTTAGTATATTATATCAATAAACTTAAGTAATTTAGTTATATTTAGCAAAAAATAAGAAACATAAACTACCTACTCCAAAAGAAGTTTGACTATAAGAAATCAGAGATTCCTTTCTTACAACAAAAATAAAAATGGCTGAATGAAATTCTGTTGTCAGACCTGTTGATAAGGAATCACTTTATTAGTGTTGCCAGTTTGAGAGACTTAATTTCAATTTTTAACTGGTTTTAGACCTAGGGATCAAGTCTCCCAAGTCTCTCCTAAGAATCTGTATGATAAAAAAGTTTATCCTACATTATAATGTAGTAAATAATTATTTGCTTCTCACCGATACACCTTGAAACATCTGTAAAAGTGCTTTCCTATAAATTACTTATTTTTTTATGAAGCTTTAGAAAAGTTGATTACGAAAATTCAGAAAACATATTGATTTAAGCATATAGATAGTGAATGCGTAATAGTTTTTATGTTATTTCCTTTATTATATGATATTGCAAATTGCTACTTGCAAATTGTGAGCTCAGAAAGATATCTTTTGAGAGAAAAAGTCTTCTGATACTTAATATTGTTAAATAGAGAAAAATTTTGCATATATTATAATCTTCTTTGCAATTTTTTATCTTTTCTAAAATAAGTATGTACATTTTCCAATATTTTGTAGAAAGGTTCAGCCTGCACATACGGAATAAAATATGATCCGTAGGATGTTCTTGTAATATCGCTTATTGAATAATTCTTGGAAATGAACTCTTTTCAAGAACTAAATGCAATGTCGTCTGATTTTTTATTTTAGTGGTAACGATACGCAACAAACATTAAGTTAAATTAATACGTTGCTGTCAAAAATTAAAATAACATCGACAAAAAGGTGTTTTATCTTATTTCTATTAAGTAAAAACCAATGAAAATTAGGTTGTTCGTAGCTGAAGGTTAACATCTTCCCTTAGACCAATAGGATTTATCACCAATACACATGAAAGTGGAAGTTTATGCACCAGTTCTTTCCACATATGCGAAAGGGATAGCAAGTGGGTGCTTCAAATTAATATTTCTAGAATTGTACGAATAGCTGGGGAAAAATTTCGCTTGTAGAGGATAAAACATCGTATTTTAAAGGCATTTGACAGATTGTGAGAAATGATGTGAGATAGGGAGAATGAATACCGAATTAACACTGAAACCTAAAGCATCTAAAATTAGCCAAAAGTGTAATATTAAGAATCTTCAAAAGGTTGAAAGACATCGGTGAGGTAAGCGCACAACCACGGAAACAGAAAATATTCCAAAACAAATTTTCAGGAGCGTTGTTTGCAACGATTGCCAAAAGAAGCAGACAACGGACGATAGAGAACTGACGTAAGACTAGATTGCAAGACTGTTAACTGCAGCTACAAAACTCAACTATTCAGGGTTGCATAAATGAGAACTATTTCCAAGGAAACCCATGATTTGTCTGCCACTTACTCGGAGTTTAAATGTGTCTTGTTGGAGTTTTGCTGAAATAATCGTGATTGGAATTCTATTTTCTTGAACCGAGTTCTCTTTTCTGATGAGTTCCGTTCTTGTTCAGAGAGTGATTTCAATCATGAGGGATATTAATAATCGTAATAAGCCTGATAAATATAAAAGGCATCTCTTCGAAGGTGGTGAGATTATGGTAAGGGTGGAAATCATTTTGAACGACCACACTAACCTGCATATTTATTCCAGTGTAGCTGTGAATGCTATAATATACAGGGTGTCCACACTTATCTTTATCTAATAGTTAATTTCTAAACCGCTAGAGATAGACGTATAGATAAAATTGAAAAAAATGCTTTAAATAAATGAAAGAATTATATTTTATGTTTGTTGAGTCTATACATATATTTCTGAAATAGTTACGAATTCTATCTTTCTGTACGGTCCTTTGGTCCTATCAGTCATATTTAGTTAAATATTTATGACACTCTAACATTTTAAACAAAAAAGTCCCACTCTTCTGCGACAAAAACTGAGCGAGTTATGGAGCTTTGAATTTCATGATTTTTAAAAAATCAGCTGCCTAGTCGAGCAAGTGCTGTGCATTGATTGGTGGATCGTCTTCTAGACGGCTATTGAAATGATGTAAAGTGGCCTAAGTCAGCGATATTCAAAGCTCCATAACTCAGAAAATTTTAGTAACTGAAGAGTGGGACTTTTTCCGTCTAAAATATTAGAGTGTCAAGAATAATTGAATAATATGATTGATAGGACCGGGGGAATGTATAAAAAGTTATATTTTGTAACTTTTTCAGGAATATATTTATTCACTGAAAATTACTCATGCATCATAATGATTCCCTTCATTTATAGCATTTTTCAAATTGGAACTATATGTATATCTCTAACGGTTTAGAAATTAGCTTTTGGACCACGATAAGTGTGGACACCCTATATAAACATCAGCGTCTTGATCCTCATTTCAAGTTGTTTAAAGTGGAGGAGGTAATCGGAAATAATTTTCTCCTATTGGACGATAAAAAATGTCTCCATCATGCTTAACTTGTGACCGTTTATCTTGAAGATGAATTAATATAGCGGATGGAGTAGCCCAGATCTTATTTGAAGTTGAATCCAATAGAACATGCATTAGGACTCCAATTTGAATCTTTGCTTACCCCACTTAGCACCTCCCAGGAGTTTCAAGGTGGTTTTCATCGTGAGTGCACTTTGTTGCCACATACAAACCTGGTCTATCTAACAACTATAATGGAAAATTGCTGTAGAGCATGCATTTCGCTTAGGGATAAAAACACTCCTTATTAATTTTTCCTATGCACTTCTAAAAAGTTGTATTACCAACTTTTCTCTACTCTACCTTATATCACATTTCTTTCCTTTATTCATATTTGTTCTTTAGAGAAACAGGCAATTATGCATATTGACGATGGGTTTGTTATGATCTGATTAAAACCTTGCGCAAGTCCCATGCTCTCATGCGCTAAATTATTCAAATGACTTGAACTGTTATAATTGTTGCTTTAATTATTCCTACCCGCTTATTTCTCATTTCGATAATATTTTTCGCTCAGATCACGGGGCCGCTATGGTTTAATAGCAAGGTCAAGGTTCGGGGCTGGAGGGTTCCAGGCTCGAAACTCGATTCCACTGGAGATCCGTCTTAAATGTGGGCCTGTTATACGTTAAATAATACGTGGGTGGCCAAACTTTCTCCCGCTGGTGTGTTGCGGAAGTGTGGAGAGGAGGGCGCCTGGTCAGTTGTTGTCCTCGTTATCTGACCAAGGTTCAAAATTACAAGGAACATTTTCAAACGGGACTTTAATACGAAACAAATTCACTGTTTGTTCAAAATTATGTTCCTCGTCGTCATCTATTGACAATAACTAGTTTCAACACAGGTGACAGGAAAACATCAAGTATAAGTTTGAAGCTCCAGAACAGCTTTGAGACTGCAATGACAATAGCTCAAATGACGTCAGAGATACTCGTAAACATCACCACACATGTCGTCTAACATCAAACTACAGATTTTTCCTCTTCATGCAGTAGAATTAGAATTGCAAGATGCTGATGCTCAAGGGATTCCAAACTCCAAAGAGTGCGGCGCAGTGACCTGCATGCATTGAACATCCTTTGTGTTCCATTCAGTGTACGGGAGAGAATCTGTACTGTATTTATAACATTAGATAAAGTGCGATGACGTCTTCCATCCTAAAAAACACATTTATTTTCGACTTGCACATGCAATATTTTAACATGAAATATTTACAATCTATTTAGAACAACACTGGTGATTAGCATCGAATTCGATATGCAGAATTTTTTCAATGTTGCCAAAGCAACGGTCACAAAAAAACAGAAAAGAAACTGTTGCGTTGCCATTCTAATTCTATTGCGCTTTTCCAAATATGTTGGTGTCAAATGATTATTTGGTAAAAAAATATTGAGTTCCACAGATTAACATTAATTATAAATTCTACATAATTACGCGATAAAAATTTAAATTAAGATAATTAAACATAATTACTTAAGATTTAGCTTATTAATTTCAAGAAGATTAATTCTGATATATGATATAGTTTTCTAATCTAACATCAAAGGACTTTCTCTTGATTTTCACCACAATTTCATTCATATGAAAGATTTTTCTTCATTATTATATAAACTAATCGGATAACTTTAATTAAAATATATACCCTTACCTATCCTTAAATTTCCCTTGAAACTAAAGACTTTGACAGGTTTTCTTGAATTTAATTAAAATTTTCTTCGTATCTTTCATTACTTGCTCGCGATTAAGTAACTCAGCAACGATAAAATTTGTAAGTTTTATCAGTAATTAATCATCGTGTTATTTTTCATATTTTTGAATTAATTTGGAGGTAATTAATAAAATTTCACGAGATGTAAACTATAATCATAGTTTTGACAAACAAGCAACTTAAATGCATCGTAAGATAAGAAAACACTATTTTGAATTTAGCGAAAACCAAATGAATTAATAAAAGAAAGCGATGCTATAAATACTGATGTTTATAAATATGTACGCGGGAATACATTGAACGAAATTAAAATTCATCTAGGCATCACTCATGAAATGAATGCTCTCACGGGATTAGTTTAATGAATGAAACAAAATGCATCATGAGTTACTGAAGTTAAATATCATACTTTATTCACCTGTCATAATTTTTTTAGATTCATTATTGACTTCATGTTTTCACATTACATATATTTAAATATTTTCGATAATCAATGACTTCAAACTATACAGTAAATTTTCGAAAAATTTCTTAAATACTTTGTCTAGTGACATTTCTTTTAAATTTTCTTAGTGAAATGTACTAAGTTGAAAAGTATTTTTACCTATTGTAACATCTTAGCTCTGTACCCTTGATATTGTGAGAGTGTTAAATTTTAAAAATTACAGTCAAAAAGATTTATCTGTTGATAATTTTCTTTTATTTACACACTCTTGATTTGATTGTACTATATTCGCTTGCGCAGACTATTGCCTGTGCTACCCAGACCATAATTCTTAACCCTCTGACTGCTGAATTTAAAAAAAAAATACTATTTAGTTGCTAAGGAGTTATGAACTACCTCATCTTAAATCAGAAGGGTGGTTGCATGTGGTCTGTGATGTTCTATATTCAAGAACCATTCCCAGTTTGACGAATTTATTTGTTTGAGAACAAACACATAAAATGGACGGAAAATGATGAAACATAAACACTTGACCTTGGTATGTATAATCCCAGAAAGCAATTTTAGTTTGCAGCAACCTTGCAACAAATTTGACATGACAAGAGTGCAAGCTTGAAACAAGTTAAACAAGCTTCGAAGTCACCATGGGACGAACTTGCAGGAAACTTGCCGCGCCAAACTCATTGCAAATTATAGCAAAAACAGAGTACGAACACAACCCGGATTAGAACTCACGACCTACTGGTTCCGAAGCTGACGCGCTAACCACTCGGCCAGTTAAATTCTGAGAGGAGAAGATAGGTTTCGCTAATGCAACGTTTGATTCGATTCGTATGCGATTTATTTTAAACTGTTTACTTGATTTCATTAATTTTTTGAGTTGAGAATATGATTTGAAGTCAAAGAGAGAGCGATTTTCGCTAATAACTACGTTCTGCTAGTAGAATAAATTACGAAATTAGAGTTCAAAATTAATTACTTTAAAAATGGGACAAAATGCATGAGTTTATTTTTCAATAAACATCGATTGTTTTCTCGGTTTAATTTTGTTTATAAACGCTAAAATTTCAACATTCAGAAAAAGGCGATATAGTTTCCTTTAAAGTGAGAGTGCTATATTTAGAAGAAAGGTGGAAAATATTTCGAAATTTTTTTTATAAAAATGTTAGTTTTTTCACAAATTGTCATTGATTTGTTGAATTAATAAAAAGAAGGACGGTCTAGGAGATGCTATTAAAAATCGGATGTTTTTTAAAACAGAGACGAAGATAATTACCTCTTTGTGCTATCTTTGCTTCAAGTTTGTTTTGCAAACTTACAGCAAGCTTGCATTGAAAGGAGGTGGCGCTATTTGTCACGGCGAACTTGTGGCAAACGCGTTTTGCAAGCGAGGGTGGCGCTAGTTGTTACGGTGAACTTGCCACAAGTTCGCTTCAAGCTTGACGGGTCAAATTTGCCATGACAAGGTAATATCAAGTCAAAATCAAACTTGCTGCCAACTTACATGCTAGCTGGGATAGTAACCATAAACATCTTTATTGGAAAACAACAAACATTGGTATCATTTATAGTAATTAGTAACCCAAAATTGTAATGACACATCAAGAATTAGCGTTCTCTATATCGCATTACATGACGTTACTCCTTTCCGTTCACATGTGCACTAATGGTGCAACATGATTTGCACTCTTTCACGATGAGCCCCATGCTACAACGACTTAACAAGTAAAATGCGCTCGTTACATGAGTTACCAGGAATAACTGCCAAATTTCTGGTTGCGCAACAGCGGTATCTATAGTACAGCGCCACCTATGGTAACTCACTAGCTCACAACACATGCAGCATTTGAAAACATGTTAAAATACCTTTAAACCAAGTGTATTGTTATTTATAAGCAAGGCTGTAATAGTATAATGTGATTCAACGTTTTAAAAGTACGGGAGACTAGGGTTGTTTGTTTGAGGTTTAATGGCGCAAGAGGAGAAACTATGGATAGTTGAGCCAATTTTTAAATTTTGTTTTTTAAATCTTTTTATAATTTGGTATTGAAAAATATAATATTGTAGTATACATTTTTGTATTTTGTCTTCGAAATAAGCGGAGAAAATTGGCCATTTTCATCTAATTTTATTGCTCAATAAATATTTACTTTTTGTTCCACAGTGTGGGCTCCCATGCATCCCCATGAGAGGATGCATGATCCATAGTGTAGGGATGCTTGAGCCAGCTCTGAAAAAAATATCTACAAAATATTACGTTATAAATTTTAATGCTTATTATTATTTCAGATTTGTTTTGCTTCATGCTTAAAGTCAAGTCCTTCAAAACCAGTCGTTGAAACAAAACTAGCAACATGGTCATTTTTAGTGGTGATGTTTGGTGGTCGAAGAATCATTTCAATTCTGTTTACATCAATGACAGAAATGTTATAATTTGGTGATAATTTAAATGTTGAGTCTACAACTCTTTGAGCAAATTTATGTTCAGCCCATCTTCTGAAATATTAAGAATATAGCCAAAAAATGGTTTTAATGTTTTTCTTTCCTGTATGTTTTATCAGTATCCAATAATCAATAGATGTTTCTTATTGATAAAATGATCACAGCTTTCAGTATTTCCATCTACTGACATTTTTGTACTTGTACATTTAATTGAATAATTTTAAAAGTCTAAATCAGATGTATTGTAAGAGTCTTTCAAATATTTTTTTTTAGATTTTTCAGGAAAAATGTTTTGTTTTAAACTTTGATAAAAAATAAAATTTAAATTGTGATTTTTGCTTCTTGTCTTTTCTCTTCATGATATTTTCAATACCTCTTCTTCATTTTATTGTTTTTCGGGAGTGGAAGTCAAACTAGCTGATTTAGCTATTTTCCTAAAACCTTCATAACGCGAAGCAAGATTTTGCATAAGGCTGCACAACCTCTGGAGAAACAGTTATTTAACTAGTTGAGGTCCCAGGAATGGGTGAATTTACGGATATATGACCAGAAGAAGACGGATTAGTTACAATATTCTTACGTTAGTTGAAATTTTCAGGTGGAGTAAAATCTGTAGAAATATGGTAATTTTCACTTGCTCCATACCTGACTTATCAGTGACAAGTGAGCTATTTCTTTCTATATTATTAATTTTTCATGAAAGCCTACTATTCAGACATATCTTAAACATAGCAAATTTTGTAAAAAAAACCCTACTCAAATGCTCTAAATAACAAAGTTAATGAACACTAATTTCCCAGTAGGGTTAGTTGAGCCTAAACTCATGAATTCCCAGTCTCAGTGCCACAAGTATCCTCACTACCACCAGTTCTTTTTAACAGGTTATAACTAAATAAATGCTACAGATATTTAAACTATTTTAAAAGTAAAATGCACTTGAAGTTAAAATTATTTCAGCAAGTAATACCATTAGAACTTAAAAACAAAATTTGAATGCAAAAAATATAACATTCATACACCTTAATATTTACTTCAGACATTAAAAAAGAACTATTGTTCATGACACCTTCAAAAGGGCAGCAAATTAATTGATTTCTTTTTCTCATATGTAGAACTATAAATATTTGATGTTGCCAACTTAAGAAAGGAAAATAAACCTGCTGTGGAGAAGAAAGAGGTGTATCAAGTATCCTATTTGATCAAGGATCCCAACTCTCTCCTAATAAGTAAAGCTATTATTGCGAAAATCACAGGATGAAGAGGGAAATAGACTTACTTCCAACCCGCTGATATCACGGGATAAGCAATTAGAGGATAACTCCTAATGTATCCTTAAGTATGTCGACAATAAAATGTTTTCAATATTAATACTTGAAGGATAATTGGCGTAAAAAAGCATTTCGAAGCGGTGTATTTAATCCAGAATAATTTACAATGACTGAATTCACTTTACAGTAAAAAATTGTATGCTGGTACTTAATTTATTTAAAATTATATTTTTATTAGATAAACTTAGAGTGCGCAATGCAAGGATTCAAAAAATTGTTTTCCTATAATAATTTTATGTGATCATACATTATTATAGTTTTATTCATAAAACATAATTATTTATTTTTCAGTGAATCCAACTGAAGTTCAAATCACCACCCCTAACAGACCATGCTCTGCGGGAGAGAGGGTCGAAGTGGTGTGTGTCAGCAAAGGATCCAGACCACCCGCCAAGATCTCGTGGTGGAAGGACGGCAAAGACTTGAAGCGTTACGCCACTGAAGAAATCCTCGACGACGTCACTACGAGCAAGCTGTTTTTTACTCCCTCTAGTGACGACAATGAAAAAACTTTGATCTGTAGAGCTGAGAACCCTGTCAATGCTGATAGTGCCTTAGAAGACCAGTGGGTTCTTAATGTATACTGTAAGTGGATTTCGGTTCATATCGTTATCGGATAAGTTTGATTAAGAACCATTCAAGTTGATTTTTAACAATGTAGTTAAGAGAGGCTATAAAACATTTCTTTCAGAACCAATGATGCATTATTGTACCATCATCAAGCTTTTGTCATTTCCTCGGTGTATTATACGTGTACCGCTTTTATGACAAAGTGCATAATTTTTTGTACTTCTTAAGTCCTGATTTTAGTCAAATATTCTGTACTTAAAGGTTTCTTAGAACTGTAAATGCTTTCTGCTGTTATTAATACCTTAACAGTCGTGCCCGTGTGGCGTACTTGCATCGAATTATCGCATTTTTAGTCTTATAAACTGAAATTTAATCATTATTTAGCTTCATAATTCGACAAAAAATTACGTAGAATCCATAAACATCTCAAGTATTCTACGTCTCATTAGATGAATGAAAAAGACAGCCTCTTTCCAAAACAAAAAGGGCCATCTTATTAGATAGCGAGGTAAATGAGACCGTTTAGGGGTTAAAAAGAGTCTATTACTATATCAGTTCGCATGTTAACACGTTCGCTGCCATGATTTACCTATGATATTCGAACCATTTGTTTAATTAGATGACTTATTCTCTGCTATCTCTTAACTATAGTGGAGAAGGGTTCGTCTAATTAGAATTTAGGTATTTATATGGCGATCAACACGTCAAGCAATAAAATCGGAAAAATGCAATATGCATCAATTAAAAAAAATGATCAGATTTTTTTAAAAAGCTGAAATCTTTTAAAAAACAGATAATATCTTGAAGCAAACCCATTTTGTTTCACATGAAATAGCTCGATTCAGAAGTTCAGGGAAAAATGCAATTTTGAATCCCGTGGCTATTTTATAGGTATTCTAACAGAGACATAGTTTCGGAAAAATTGTCAAGTATACATACAACAAGATACATTACATTTAGAAAACAGATACATTATATTCAATGAAGCCTAATTTCCTTCAACTATGTTTTTAAGTTATAGTGAGTAAGTTGAATTTTTATGGTGGAAGAAAAAAATAATTATACATTGCCAGTTTTATGACAGAAGATACTGAATTTCGAGTACTGATATTTTCTTTTATTTTTTTCTCTCTCTCAGATGATTTGAAGAAAACATTCAAGATGTCCGAAATCATTTTCGGAAACTGCTTATGAAAATGATATTCAGAGTGTAGACTATGATTCCAAATTGAAAAATTAATTAAATTGGAACTATAAAAAGTCTTTTAAATTAATAAAAGCATTAAATAAACATTGTAATAATCTTTGCAGAATTTCTGAAAAATTAAAGAGAAAAATTAATATAATACTTTTAAAAATGTTTTCGCAGTTTTTAATTTATAAAAGAATTTCGAAAATATGATTCAAATTAAATGTTTTTCACTTTATTAATTTTTCTGAAAAGGGATTTATTTATTTCATTTTCGTTAAGAAACATGAGATGTCAAAACTGGCTACTTATAAGTTTAAGTTATGACAAAATGTTTTTCCTATATATTATTTTAAAAAATATGCCTTTATTCCTGTCTGAAGTCAACTTTTAAAACAATCGCATGATAATTGCGTATCAGCTTTATTCCAATATATAAACAAAACAAAATAAAAAAAACACTTCAAAAGACGCCGTGCATGCAAAATAAATCTAGTTTAATTATGTTTAGTTCCCTGAAATTTGAGCTAACGATGCAAATTAAAGATACTGACTTGAAAAAATAACTTTATATAAGCCTCATGCATTATATTTTTCCAGAAAGATGAAATTTATTCATACTCTACTTACAAAAAATGTGTCCTTAAAAATTTTCCATATCTAAAGAAATACCCATTTTATTTTTTTTGTACGAAGAGAGTCTAATATTATAATCGATACCATGGAACTGGTAACGACGCTCTTACTGTTATTTTTGTATTTCGGTACAGACAGATTTTTCTTTTAACCTAAATATTCGTACTTTTTATTTATTTGGTTTATAACGAGGTTAAGATATATCATTTGAATGAGGGATATATTTACATCCTTCAGAAAATATCTTTCTAATCGAACAAAGTGAAGAAATTCGAAGTTCAAAAAACTAGCTTGCAAGGTCATGCTACATGCTTAAATATTTTGTCTGATCAATTTTAACTAACATTCTAATTTATAATCATTAAAAGAAAATACTTCAAAATGTTTACTTTTGAAAAATGAAGAAAATTCCTTTGAGATTTCTTTTTCAAAATATGCGAGTAGAATTATTAATTGGCAGCCTATATATTTTAAATCAGTTATCAATTATTTATATTTCCAGCTCTGCTTTGTATATTTAAAACATGTAAACATGATTAGTATACGGACAGCCAAATATCAAAATTTGTATACATTTTCAAGCAACTATTGCTTGTATGGAAAAAACGAGAGATAACTTGAAAAAACTCCAGCTGCGTAGAGTTCAAACGTCATTCCTCTTGCGAGTTATTGGGCCATACACAAACATAAGTGATGATGGATTTATATCATCAAACCTTTAGAAGCTGTTGCAGAGTGCAACCGTTAATCGTAGTCGCAACGTGCAAGGAGGTGCATTTAAAAATACAGAAAATGATGATATGCATCTCATCTGCGGAGCTACAAAAGAAAATATTTGAGGGGGCATGCTACCCCTTAACTTTTATCCGATCGTGGGGAATTTGGGTACTTGCATCGGCTGATATGGGATAATACTTTCTTGCTTTCCGGTCGGATGCAGACCGTGCAAGGATGGAAAGAACTAAAATTATCTGTGTATGGTGACAGATCAACCTTATACTAGAACATAAGCTATATTCTTCAACCTTGATGTGCCACATTTCGTGGCAGCTCCAAAATAGAATGACTGCGTTATCAAATCATGTCTCAAACGCTTATCAAAGAATTAATAATAAATTCAGAAATATCTTTCTCGGTCAGCAAAATTATTTGACTTTAGATTATTAAATAATGGAATTTACAAATAACATTTTAAAATAGTAAATGCATCGGAGAAACCGATAAATGCTTCTCCCTTTTTTAACTCGTTGAGAAATCCTTATCTTTCTGGGTCATGGGTTCCTGTCTTTAGATAGAAAGAATATATCACAGCACTAAATATAATACATTGAGGAGCGGGAGTTAAACTAGAGATATGAGAGGCCATAAAAATAGTTCACTCAGGTGGGCTAAGATGCTAATGCTCTATTGTAGTAGCAGATCATACCAGATTGTAGGCCAGTATGGAACAAACCAGATCGTAGGCTAGTATGGATCAAACCATATCGTATACCAGAATGGATCATGCTAAATCGTATGACAGAATGGATCATACATATTTGTATCAGAACATATGCAAAGGAAAGCATTGTAAAATTTTTACATATATTTTGAGGAAAAGTTAATGAAACGTGCTTACACCCTCTTCCTAAAATTTCTAATCGTTGTAATATGAGAAACAAAAACATCGTTAGAGAACTGTTAGTCACCATCGATATTTGATGGCGTTGACAAGTCATGAATAATGAATCGTATTACGCTGAAATTCATAAAAAAGTTTAAAAGAATATCTGGACATATCAGGAGTAGAAAGATTATTTCTATGTGTTATTGCTGTATACAGAGCCACGAATAAACTGAAAAGCCATAGAAAATGCCATAATTTATTAATACATCAATTTTACATGAATTGTTTCGGTATATCAATGATATGCCAAGAGACAGTAATAATGATGGCAAAGCTCGAAAAATAGACAAGTAAGTGTCG
This sequence comes from Araneus ventricosus, assembly GCA_013235015.1. NCBI lineage: Eukaryota > Metazoa > Arthropoda > Arachnida > Araneae > Araneidae > Araneus > Araneus ventricosus. The sequence goes on from BGPR01000280.1 coordinate 400,300, forward strand.
CTATATCATTTACACAAGAATTATTTCGATACTGCATCCTCTGACGAATCAGCCTGCTATCTCTTCGATTCCCATGACTGCATCCAGCCGAGACTTATCATTAAGTAACACTCTTGTATTCAGGACTTCACAAAGACATACATTAAAAGAGCAAAATTAGATTAGCATATTCATTTAATTAAGAAGGCGCTCCCCTGCGTTTGACTAAATTAACCTGTTGAGATGCGCCCTGAATACCAAATGTTGTTCTTCTCCCACTGAGCTGAACTCACAAAGGAAGGAAGGGACTCTTCCTAGAAATGATATTTTAGACTTTTAACTAAATACCTCCAGCATTGTTTGAACTGGATCCGTGATCTCGCCCGCTCTGACGCCCGCAATTGCGGAGGAATTAATCCAGAGTCGAGTCACTTTCCAGATTTGCCGCTGCCTCGCCTCACAGAAAGGTTGCGTCTGGTAATTAGCAATTCCAGCAGCGCGGATTAAAGCACCTTGCCGTTTGCTGTCCGGATCTTTTTGGCCTTTGCTTTGTGAATAATGTGCAACCGGCTTAAGCTTCGCGAACTGAGAAGATTGAATTGTGCATGTAATAATGGTATGCATATGACGGAATGTGAATTGAAGAGTTACTCAGTTTAATTTCATTTTGTAAGCATTTGGTTAGGTAAGGTTATTTAATTTCTCGACCGAGGCATTGACTGGTTGTTGTTATTGGATGGTGTTTTTGCCTTAATAAAAATTAAGGTCTATTTAAATTTCATAAATTATAAATATTGCGAAATGTTTTAACATTTTCCTTCCCGGTATACATGCATAGTTGATGTAGATTCTGTTTCTCTGTGTAAAGTCTTGTACATAAGCCATCAGAGATGATGAGATGGATTCACTTTTTTTTGTGGTTGTATATAATTTTACCCTTCCTTCCCATCATAAAAATGAAATTTGAAAGCAATCTTAGATTAGAAATAATCAGAAATAACCAATTAACCAAATAGAAACATAGCATGATATTGTCACAAAAACTGTATAATAAAAATTTTTTCCCTCAAAAAATTGAGAAATAAAAAATAAATTAAAAAGTCTATTATGTGCAATAAATGCAGAAGAGTGAATAAAATATCTATACTGGTAATTTGATTTCTTGCTACTTTCTTGCATGTTGGAATGTTGTTTGTGTGAATAGAAGGGTGGGAGTTTGGAATCATTTCCAAAAGCGACTTAACAGAAACACTCAGATATTTATTTTAGCATTTAATATCTATATTACTGTCAGAAAGCGATGCAAGCCAAAAAATAAAATAAAAATCCGTCCGTAAAACATCTGCCAACAGAAAACTTACTTTTCTTGGACTGTTTGATATTTGTTAGCAAAATTATTTTTAGGGACTAATAAGTTTATTTTTAATCCCTTCAGATGCTCCAATTGTCTCCGTAAGTTTCACTGCCAACCAACAGAACGAGCTGATTCGTGAAGGAAGCGACGTGAATCTGGAGTGCAACATTCAGGCCAATCCTCCTGCAGCTGACATCCGGTGGAGGTTCCATTCTAAAGCTATACCGCACGACCCTTCCAAAGGGATGTTACTGAGGAACAACACCCTCATTATACAGAACGTGCAAAAGGCTCACAGAGGACGCTACAGGTGTTTGGCTTCCAATCTAGAAGGAGAGAGTATCAGCGATGAAGTTCTCCTCAGGGTGCAGTGTGAGTACTGTTGAATCAATAAACTTCATAAAATATAAAAAACAGTATTATTCGGTTATAAATCAAGAAAGTGAAGGGTATTGTAAGAATTTGAATCTTGCGCTAGTAATTGAAGAATTTTTAAAACATCTAAAAAGGTACTTAAAAGAAATAAAATTGTTACACTTCAACAGACATGACAAATTGTTAAAACTAAAAGGATAATAAACTATGCACAGTAACAGAGCTTCATTTTTATTAGATTTCGCTAGTGTTAGATTCAAAACCATAAGAAATAATACTTGAACTCAGTGGTTCTCGGTTCTCAATCAATCTGTGTCTCTTCGGAGGCAATGAAAATTGACAAATCCCAGAGTCTTATTTCTGAAACCAAAATAAGAAAATATTCATTATTTTAACACAAAAATGCGTAAATACATAGAAATAATACTAAAGTTTAAGATATTAAGCATTTAAAAATCCAAAATTTATAAGTTTTGAATGCTGACAGGTTTAGTTTCATTAATGTCTCTTCCAGAAGCTACATACGGGATACTTAGGGATGGATCTCGTAATGCAATTTTGATCAGTAATTAGATGAGGGCGACACACGAGTTAGCAGCCTTTCTCAAACTTCCGTAGCCTGTATATACAAGATGAATAATCCATTCAATCGAATTTGGAACCCGTGACACCAACGCTTTTGGTAGGACAGTTAAAAGTAATATTGGAAGAAGTTTGGTGCCAAGAGCGTCTTTCATGTCGAAGATAATATTACGGAGGTTCTTCAATAAGGGGAAAGACTGAAAATGAAATTCACTATTAGGAGCTCAACTCACCAAATACTCAAAAAGTTTACCAGTTCAAAGTTTTTACTGGTAAACTTGTGCACCACTATTCTCAACCTGCTGTGGCATTGGTAAGTCCTAAGCAGTATTTAATTTTCAACATGTTGTGTATGGTTTTATCAGAGCAAGCTTACTCACGTAATATATCACACGATCAAATGTTTAATTATATTTTCATTGGCTGGATTAACAGAAACCAATGTCAGAAAAGCTTCAGTAAGTGCATTTCATCAGGTTGTAATGTTTCGTGAAGTGCATATTTGATAACTGATGTACATCAAAGAAGACAGTGGTGACCCTGAGTTGTTGGAGAAGAGGACGTACCTGTTTCTGTGGTAATTATGACCAAGTGGTGGCCAAGATAAAAACTCATCCTCACAAGACATTTAGGCAACTTTTTCTGAACAATTTTTTGGGAGAAACTCTGGAATAGTTTTTTTCCATTTATTTCGGAGTAGAATGAAGAGATAAAATCAGCATTTTTCAGCCTATCAGCATTTTTTGAAAACAAAGATTTGAAGGCACCAGTCTTCATACTCATTAAACAACCCTCTTATTGTACAAATAAAATTATTTGCTTCTATAAGCAATGAATTTTCGCTGCGAAATTATTGAAATAAGGCGGAATCACTCCTTTACTGTTATCTTTAAAAAATCTAGAACAATCAAAATTACAGATAACTAACAAGAAACCTAAAGCATCAAATAATCTAGAGATGAAAATAAGTAGTTTAAGAAGATAAAAATAAGATATACATTAATTCTATTTGCATAATTTATAAGAACCAGCTTCTTGTCCTGAGTAAATTTCCGATATTTGAGAAACCTTATTAGTTTTTGAATTTCAATTTCTTGGAGCAATTAAAATATTAAATTTACTGTCAAACAGCATTTCAAGTGAAAATAAAGAATAAATTGGACTCAAAGGTTGTAAAGGAAATAGAAATAACTTCTGGTATTTTTGTTAACAACATAAAATATTAAAATTAAATTGATTCAAGAAGAAAAATATCCGAATGCAAAGCTTATTGATTCAAGAAATGAAATGAGAAAGAAATATAAACAGGCTTAACTCTCAAAAAAGACTAGAAAACTGGAAAGATCAGAAAATGATTAAAGCCAGAAGATATTTTTAAAATCACTGAATGTGGAGAATTACAGAAAAGGACCAAAAAATTTGAAAAGAGATAGCGTTTATAAAATAAAATCGTGATTTCACTATAAGTATTAATTTCTTGCTAACATTTTCAGTATTAGTAGAAAGTTCGACAACTTCTCAGAGTTATGCCATAAGAATCATTATATATAATAATGTTATTATTTTATTAAAGTTGCAGTAAAATAAAATCCATTAATATTATAAATTTATCTGTCGTCGATCCTTATTATAACTTGGTATTTTCATATTTAATTTTTTGAATTTCCCTAATTATGAATGATGCCTAATAACCCAGGAATTGAACGGAAATATCTCTTACAAGTGCAGGTGAAAAATATTGCAAAGAAGGGTTAATAAAAATAAAATAAATTTAAGAAATGGAAAATAATTGTTTAAAACTAAAAGGGTTATAAAATTATATTCTACCAAATTAATAAGGGTACATTTGACAGTTCATTGCAATTGAGACTTAGTAAAGATCATTTGATGTGATTGATTCAATAAGTCTTGATGTCGATCGAGAGAAAGTTGATAGTAAGATTTTTGATAGATAGACCGTGGACAATTTGTGAGTAATTCATTCCAGAAGGCTTCTGTGTGAGAGTTATTGTCGTGGTTGCGTTTCAGAGGCATAGCATTTTTTTTATTTCTTAAAGAATTATCATACATTTCATAAACTCTATAATCTTTGAACTGGATACATTGATGCTGAGAAGTTTTCTTCACAAGATCGATCCAAATTCTGATGCTGTTCTTATCAGATTAAAGAAATAATATTAACTCTTTAATCCCGAGGCAACTTTTTTTCTTCTAACTTCTTTAAAACCGGGAATTTTTGGGAGGAAGAGGCATGAACTGAACTCTCCCAACTTGGTGGCCATTTACCCCACCACACAATCTGCTATTAACTTCCCTTCAGACGCTCGGAAATGGGCTGTGGTTGGGAAGGATAATTGGACTGCTTATCTCCTAAGAGATCACAGAACCTCTCACCCCCTCAAAAGAAGCCAACCGCCTCAGACCGGCCATCGTCGGTGTTAAGGGGAATTTTTAGACCGCCCGGGACAGTCTCGCTTGTGTGAAAGTGTTAAATGCTGGCAGAAACGAAGAGTAGCAAGTTACATCTGCAAAGGTATGAAGAACTGAGGAATGAAGACAAGAGGAAAATATTATCCTACTATTAACTCCTTTATCTTATAGACAGATTTATTTTTGCATAGGTATCGTTATTATTTAATTCAGCACATTAACATTTACCTGCCGATTTTTACAGATACTGTAACAGCAATTTTTTCGTTTTCTAACGAGAGAAACTATCGAAGTTAACGATTAGTTAAATTGTGTTTGTTCTATAACCTGTATTAACACCCCATGACTGTTGGTTAGATTGATTTCCATCGAGAGAGGCAAGATAGTAACCCTAAGAGCGGTCAAAAAGGATGGCCAGTTTTTATCTTCTAGTAGACCGAAAGGCATAAGGACAATATTTTCTTATTCTACCAAATCCTGATTTGAAAGGATATTTGAGTTTTCGTCTAACCGAGATATGAAAATTAATATATACCACGATTGCTTTATTGCAAAGAAATTTCAAGTTAACTTCTGCGACTAAGTGATAATAAAACAGCTACTAGGGTTAGAAGTTGTTATAACGTTTCTTAACCAGTAAATTTAACCATAAGGTTTAACCTTAATCATTTTTTTCATTTTCATGATATTGTTGCAAATTATTCATGTTGCTATCCTTTCATTGGTATCGAAACGAAAAAATAAACTATGTTGATTTAAGTTGAATTGAATATTTCTAAACATTTTGAAATCTCAATTATTAATAAAAATCATCATCAAAAGTTGCTTCAGATATAATAAGAGGATTTTTAACCAAGAACAAAATATTTTAAAAGCGGTTAAAGACACCAAATATTGTGAAAATTAAATTATAAGTCCCTATAAATATGTACTATATCTACCTTGTTTATAATTTTGAGGGAATTCCTTTTTCTAAAGAAGTGTTTCGAGTTCGCTTATTTTTAATATGACAAAAGTTACTAATCGCATGTTCATTGCCTTCAAAACCAATTTAAATAAATATATTTATCGTAAATTATTTATTTTGAATTTTAATTTCTTATCCCGGAATCTCTTGAATTTCAAAGCAGAATAAATGAAATTTACACGCAACTGGAATTGTAATAAATTGCATCAAGAAGACCGTAGTTATGAAACACGAATAATTTTTTTCAAATTTAAGGTTAAATTGTTAAACAACAAAAGTCTGCGTTAGATTGAATTTGAATAAATTCGCATTTTTGAACGATACTCGTGCACAGCAGAACACAAGAAAAAACCGTAAATAACGGTTGCATTTAAATTAGAACCATCGCCCAAGAACAGAAGAAATTAATAAACTAATGAAATGAATGATAAACACATGGATTGGTTCGGCAAATAGAAATGATATTCATCATTCATGCCTCATAGTTTTCAACAGCTCACTTAGATGGTCAAATGCTTTACTCTTTCATTCAGCTTTAACCTCTTACATTTCCTTTAGTTTTCGGAACCGATAAATCTTACTTTATGTTTAAAGTAAACATAAAAATACACTGTGAGATGTATTTTCATACATCTCTTAGTAACCAAAATAAAAATAAAATACAGTATTTTCCAGGTTTCATCGTTCTTTATTTCTTTCTGTTTCAACATGAAATTGATTTATTTTCTACTCGCTCTTGAAATTTAAACAGGGTGAAGCATTTTATTACGAGCTTTTTCCAAAAGCCTTGAATTTGAAAGCAGAAACTATCAAAGAGATAAAAGTCTATATATAAGCAATAATATTCATAAACGTAGGTGGAATAACTTTTACAATCTTCTGACTGAGACTTACGTCTCTCCATAGTGGTCTAATGGTGTGTCGGGAAAGGAAAAATTTATGACGCTTTAACTAAAGTTAAACGCTTATAGCTCCGCAACCAAATAACATAGGGAATAGGTTTTAGTTTCATTTAACAGAGACAGAGATAAACATTGAAGATTGCAAAAAAGAATTTTACAATTTGTAATAACAGTATAGTCACAATCGAGCTGCAAAGTGTGTGAAAATCACGAAACATTTTGATGACGTCAGAGCGACCGATGCGCGCCCGCGCAGACTAAGGCAATTCATTCATCTATCGTGCGAAATATTACTCCAGAAATGTTGAATTACGTCTAATGTCGTTCTAAAGTTAAAAACTTATATCTCCGAAACCAAATTAACATAGAGAGTTGGTTTTAGTCTCATTTAACAGAAGAAGGTAGATATTGAATATTGCAAATTAATTTTAGAATTTGTAATTACGGTTTAGTCACAGTCGAGTTGTAAAGTTGCTGAAAATCTTGAAGAATTTTACATAGATAAAGTCACATATTCACACTAGATTAATAGTCACTATAGACTGCAGAGTTAATAGTCACATACAGCTGCTTCTGTCACAGTTAAGTAAAGTAAGTAAGTCTACGCTCCTCAATCCCAGCGGCCGTTTCGCATAGACAGCCTCCCGTCGATTTTTTTTCTAAATGGAATACTTCTTACAGAAAAAATCCCACATGCAATTGATTTGAATAATTTTGAACATAATTCTTAAAATTCTTCTAGAAAAGTATAAATATTTAAAGAAAATTTATTACTTATTTCGCAAATCATGAGTGAATGATCATTATGATCATGGAATAAAATCATGAGTTGTCATGAATAAATGACCTCGGACTTCAAGGATTGGCATAAATGAGCATTTATATAATGAGAGTAATATGACATCAAACTATCGGATTTCGAACATTCAATTATTTTAAAAGAATGAAAATCAATGCTTCCACGAAATGGAAATAATCTCCAAATTCTATTGTGTATTTACTTTAGCGCTAAACAAATCAAAAGTTGTCGTAACTTTTATTTGTTTTCCACTCATTTAATGTTGTTTACCCCATCAGTATTCAGATTAAAATGAGGTGACAACAGAAGCTTTAATTTTAGTTTTTGGAAAGTAAGAAACTTGGAATTTGCATTGGAGGTATTGTTAAATTTCGCCTAAGAGCACGTTATAATCTCTTTTTGCACAGTTCTGAAGTCATAAAAACCTCTGCACATGATTATTTCTCATTTTTTAAAACTAGTACTAAAAATAATTAAGGAAGATACCATTTCTTAACTAAATATATCAAAATGTGCACTGAATAAAGGATTTTTCACTTATTTACGATTAACGCTTCATTTACTGAATTAACTTATCAGCAACTTTTTGAATTTTATTTTGGCATCATTAGATACGTTTTAATGCATAATAACCCCAGAGAAGATGAAACAAATTCTTTTAACTAAATAAAATAATTTCATTAATAGTTTAATAAAATTAATTTTCGTCATCATTTGCCATCTTCTGCTAACTGTCGGAAATACAACCTTGTTGTTCGTGTGAATACTGTCAGGAAAAACAGTCAAATTACGAAGATATAAGCCTGGTTAAAGTACAACTTTTAAGCACCGTCGGGAAACAATGGGTTAATGGAATGAAAATATTACGCAGAAATTACTGAAATTCATATGTAGGACCATGAAACATTTTTAGACAGAAGTAGGCTCGAGAAGACTTTTTTGTATCGAAAATTCGACACGACTGATAGAAGGTTAAGATGGTCGACCCTAAGCGATTACCAAGAAGAATCCACTGTTTTGTTTCTGGTAACAATGGAAGAATACGAAAGCCCACTTCTTTCTTTCCTCTTGTCTTTTCCATCTCCAAAGCACATTACCATGGGCAAGTGCTGTTGTGACCTCTCGCAACACTACACGCCATGATCAGACAGTTAACAGATAGAAGACGAGACAGATGTGGGCGCCCTGGGCTCAAACGTAATTATTTTTCTGCTACCATAAAAGGCGGAGCTGCCTTGTCGCACGTCTTCTGCCAAAAAAAGAATGATATCTACTTTGTGAGAAGTGCGCCTCCGCCATCATTGGGGGCCCCACAGGTCCCATCGGAAGTGGGCCCGCGGGGAGACATCAAACATTTCACGAGCCTCAGATCCCGTCGAGGTGATAATTCCATTGTGCAAGGAGGAGGGGAAGGGCAAAAAAAACTTCCATTCCTTTCTGACTTTTCTTTCATCAACTCTCCCACTTTTGCAGTTATTGCTGTTAGGAATGCATCTTCGATTATTCTAGTTTTTCATATTTGTAAAAAATCGAGTTATATGCCACTGTGGAAGATAAATTATTAAATAATATTTACTTATCTTTCAATTTAAGGATAGCAAGATAATTTAATTTATCATTCTGCCCATCTTAGAAGTTAAATCTACATAATGAATTCGTTTCCCTACTGGAGACTTAACAAGATTTTTCCATGAATGATTTCAATAACCAAGAAATGGGTTTTTTTTCAACTTTTATATTTAAACGTGTAAAGTGGATTATTATTTTCATTTTTTATTATTATTATTCTTTATATAATCGTGTTCACTGCACTCATTCACTCGGTTTTCTTTTGTTCAATTCACAAAGAGGCTGACCATTGTAATATTTGACATCCAATTCTTTTCATATTCGTTTTGTATCTCTTATTTTGTTTGTTTAGTGGCCTCGAAATGCCCTTGGACTTCGATAGAATTGGTCAATTCTTCAAAGCACCCGTGTTTTTATTTACAAAGTTGCAGGTTTTGATTGTAACTCCTAATTGCCAATTTGGTCGGTGCCCCTTCCACATATGGTCATTACCAGGACGGGTAATTTCAGTGATATTACGCGTGAAAAATGCAGTGACATGGAAATCTGCTACTTGCAGATAACAGCTAGAAATTATCATCGTGAATTCTTAAGTTTTAAGGAGTTTTGAAGAAATATGTAAATTCAGAAAAGATTCGTTTTACTGTTCTATAAGACAAATTCTTTTTTAAAAAATATTTTTCTGAATCTTTTCACTTGTAAATTAAAAAATAATTTTTTCTTGGATCTATGAATTTTTGACATTTTTCCCATCAATTTAATAACATAAAGTTATATTAATAGTGATGAAAAAATCACAGAAAATTCATATTTTTGAGTCCTGTTTTCCTGAAATGCTAATAAATGTTGTTTCACTTTATGTTCCTGAAAACATTTTCCAGGAGACAAATTTTTCTTGATTTTAAACTCGGCATTACGTACTGTTGTTATATATCAAGATTTCCTGATAAAAGAATTTTTAGTTGGAGAAAAAAGGTTTTTGTCTTTAAGATCACATGAAAAAAGGATGTCAAATTGCGTTCTTCTCCAAGTGGGGTTTCTTGATTTCCCTCATTAGTAATATATCTATACATCACGATCGAAAGGACAACTAAGGAACAAGTGAAAATAATTGAGGGATGAAAGGGATAAAATTTAAATGCATTAATCACACTGCCTCTATATTGCGCCAAAGCATATGAATAAATCTTCTTGGTAAACCTTTGCACAGTTTGTAAGGAAAAGGTTAACTTTTCATTAAAGGCGATCTTTGAAATATTTTGAATTTCTCCTTGAAATTATTTGGTTTTAGTTTTGTTTACATTCCGGTTTGAAGCTATACAAGGTCTATTTTGGGACGTACTGCGTAATTTTGAACCACGGTCACATCACGAGGAAGACAACTGAGATTGAACCTTCCCTTCCAAACTTCCGCACCACACCAACATGGCATTTTATTCATATTTTTTGGCATTTTCATTTGTAATTGCGCTGCATCTCGCATATTGTATTTTTGTGGGTGGAATGTCATTGATAAATAAAATAACAATTATTGTGGTGTTTTTCTCCCATGGTTAATTTTTATTATAACATAATTTTCACTTAATATGCAGTTATTGGCATTGTCCTCTTGGACGGGTGAGCCCTTGTAATGACAATCCGATATATGTTCATATGTATTTAATTTCCACCCATGTTACGGAGTGTAGTGTGTTAATATGAAGATTTTTTTTTAAATAAATGCGAGTGGGGCTTGCGTCCTCCTGCTGCTGCTGGTCGGTTCTTTTCCCCTCCGGTTCTTTAATGCCTTAACCCTCTAACCCCGAGCGAGGCGGTCTAAAAATTTCCTCTTAACAGCGATGAAGGCCAGTCTGAGGTGGTTCACTTCTTTTGAGGGGAGATGAGGTTCCGAGATCGCTTAGAAGATAAGTGCGGTAGGTGTTCAAATATCCTTGCCAACCACAGCTCATCCTTGCGCCTTAAGGGAAGGTTATAGCAAGGGGTAGGGTAAATGACCACGCAGGTTGGGAGATTCCAATTCATTTCGCTTCCTCCCCAAAACTCCGGTTTTAAAGGAGCTAGAAGAAAAAAGACGCTTCTGGATTAAAGAGTTAAACCCAGTAGGGGAGTAGCGTGTGAGGGTGAGCTGCGTCGAACCACACCAACGGGAGGACGTCTGGCCCCCTGCGTATGATTTAACGTGCAGCGGGTCCAATACACGACGGATCTTCAGTGGAATCGGGTTTCGAACCAGGAACTCTCCGGCTCCAAACCCGACACCTTACCACTAGGCCACTGCGGCCGGCGGATTTACTTAGTAATTGGTTTGAGAGCTTTTAGCTATCTTCATAGATCTTCAAGGAGTGTGTATAAATGAAAATTTGACTTCATAGGCAAAGGATAAAGTCAATAATTCTGATCTCTCAGACACGAGTCCTAAAGTCGGAAACTCTTCTTTTCTGTTCATTTTTTATTAAAAAATTTTATATTGCATAGTATTGTACTGTTTGATACAAACTGGATTTAAAGTAGAAATTTAATTTCCTTCAGATGCTGTGAATGATTTTCTTATATCGACGTAACTATTGCTAGTATTTCTTTTTCCTGTTTCACAATCCTCTCCGAAAAATACAATATTTATGATCAAATGATTTTCAAGAAATTCCAGAGATGTTACACAGCATTGTAGAGATAAAATAATGTATCTAAAATAAAGATATTTCATATTTTGAACTCTAAAAATTAAATATTAAGGTATTGTAGATAAAAAAAGAGCATATAATACGAGAGATCGACACGCTTAATAAAAAAGTATACCCTTTAATATGTTTCTCACTTATACGTCGTTTCATCAAAGTCCGATTCATCAGTAACCACTGTAATGATAAGGCGCTTCACTTATACGACGCAAAGCTTTGGTTATACGTCATTTTTCCCCTTTGTAAACTTCGCTAATTTTCCTCCTTGGTCATTATTCCTCTGTTCCTGTTATTTTAAGATTGAGATTACGATTGCTTAATTAAACGCCTACCTTCATGCAAATAAATCCGTATAAAATAAGTAATGTGTAATTAGTATTCGAGATATGCAACAAAGGCATGATAATTAAGATATACAATAAAGGTAGTAATATTCCCCACTTTTATGATAGATGTTTGATTATAAAATTAATTATTGCTTTCAATACTGTGTAGTAATATACTAGTACTACCTTAAAAATACTTTAAAATTCTTACTTTCCAAAGAATTTCCATCAGTTGCATTAAATTTATAATAATAGAAAGTTTTTTTTAAATTTCGATTATACGTCTTTTTATTTGTATGTCGTTTTACGTAATTCCTTTAGAAGACGTATAGACGGTGCTTTACTTCATATAATAGACGCGACTACCAAAGGGTTCACTGAAAATCAAAGGTGTTATAACTCCGCGTTATAACTCTGTTTAACGAATACATTTTTATTTGTATGAGCCTCAATTCTTCAATAAAATCAATGGATTATTCTTCCAAAAATAAAATCATCACACCGTGTAAATCTAATTTTAATATTTGTTCTGTAGAAACAGGATTGGAGGATATTTCCCTTTTTTCTCCTTGGAAATTCGTGAAATACAATTTTTCATTCTTTTCCCATTCTAAAGAATTCTTGGAATATTCCATTCAGTTCAACAACCATTTTAACGATGGAATTCACTTTCCCTGAAGATGCTTTTTTCTTTAGTCGAATAAAAGTATTCAGCAGACTTCGTCGAGCTGAAATTTGTAACAATTTGTCCTTTGTATTCTTTCGAAGTAGCACTCTCGAAATCTTAGTAGTATTTGATGCTGAATCTCCGATATATCTACGATTTAAAATATATATAACATAAGAAGTCTATATAATAATGCACTCAAAAATTTTCAGATTTCATACGAGCTACGAAAGAAAGATAAAAAAAATTCAATAGAATACCTCAGAAGTAGCATTAGTTAGGAAAGTTCAGTATTTTGGAAGAAAAAATGAAATAATATTAGCAAGAACTGAGAAGAATAAAAACTTTTAAATAAATAATAAATGGCTTTCTAAATAAACCACTACAGCAAATTTCAGTGCTTTTAACGATGTGTAGATTTTAGTCAAAGGCGCTTTTGAAGAAATGAAAATTTGTAAAGTATATTGAATGTAAAAGGATAACCCAAATAAATCAGACTTCTATTAACAAGATTTTGGTATCAGCTTTATCTTTACTGTATTTATGAATAGTAACTATATCAAAACCAATACTTGCTGAAAAAAAATTAGCCATTTAGTTTAACATTATCTATATATTTATAATAATGTGGATAAAACCTTCACCAGTCCGCCAGCCTCAACTACTCGACCGATTTCGACAATTTTTATTTCATATGAAAGTTTGACGTCTAAATATGTCATCGAGGCTCGCCTCCCCTCACCATTCTCCATTTTCTAGCAAAATCTAATAAACACTTCTCCACTGTACATTGTCTATGGGGAAAAACATTGTAGAAATCCCCCAGCCCCAATCAGTAGACCTATTTCGACAATTTTTATTTTATATGAAAGCTTATGACGTGTAAATTCGTAATGACTTGTCGCCTGTTCTTCACCCCCCCCCATTTTCGAACGAAATTGAAAAAAACATTTCTCCACCATACATTCTCTATATGTTTTTCGATTTCGTTGGAAAATGGGGGATGATGGGTGGTAGGCGACCTTTGATGACATAGATGACATATCTAGGCGTCATGAGCTTCCATATGAAATAAAAATTGTCGAAATATTTCAGGTGGTTGGGTCTGGGGGATTTCTACAATGTTTACCCATAGACATAGTACAGAGGAAAATTAATTTTTCGATTTCGTTAGAAAATGGAGGGTGGTGTTGGGCAGACGACCCTTTATTGCAAATCTAGACGTCAGAATTTTCCATATGAAATAAAAATTATCGAAATCCATCGTGTGGTTGGGGCTGGCAAACTGTCTGAAAGTTTTAATATACTATTTTAAATATATAGAGTCCAACAGTTCCATCACAATGCCGTGTCAAAAATATTGTAAAATACCTATTGTAGGTGATGGAAACTGTTTATTTAGGGCGATATTATTCTGTATTGATGGATCTGAAGATTTTCATGCCGAAATTCATGAAAAAGTTAACCAAAACTTTACAACTAGATGAAAATTATTGAAAGATTTTACAATTTTAAAGGAATCTGTTTTCTACAAAGAACATGAAATCTACTATGATTTTATGGTATGCTCCACTGATCTTCATGCAGTATTTAAAACTGAAAAAAGTAGTGTCTGAGAGCTTCGAAGCCTCGAGGTGGAAGGGACAGTGCTGAGAAAAGTGTGTGCTGGCGGCGAGAGCGGTTAGTTATTTTTTAAAGTTTTTCATGAATTAATATATATTTTTTATGTAAAATACACGATTTTCTACTATTTTCCCATAAACAAAAGTTACGGCGTTCTTTATAGCATGCGAACTCCGATAAATACATAATGCATGCATTCTACTTTGACGTAAGGCGTAAATCTCTGTAAAGATATTTCACATTTATTGACAATTAATGTAACTTAAGTATAATACAAATCAAAGATTTATAATTCCCAAAATATAAATTATTAGAATCCAAGATTATTCCCAATATATAAATAAGCATTAGTAAACAAAAATTTCCGTTTTTCAGGCGAGGAAATAATTATTATACAGAAACAACAATATTTGTAAATTATTAGTGGAATCAGTAATTATAAATAATTTTATTTGTCAGTAAGAAATTAAATTCCTATCAGATTTCCATTTTTAAATCACGATTAAAAATAAATTATTAAAGTCCGAGGAAAAAATAAAGCCCGATAGGAATTAGTTTTAATATTATGTTATGTGTAGTAGATTATGTGTGTGTAAATCAACACTGAGAAAAAAATAAAGGAAAAAAAGGAATTTAGACATTATCACATCGAATAAATTAGAAAATGCATTTCTTTCAAATTACAGTTATTTTAATTTACAAAAATATACATCAATTTATCACAGAAAACATTTTCATTTATTACAATAATATAAATTTTAAAAATTTATATTTCCACAGTATACAATTAAAACGGAAAAAAGGAATTTTCTAACAAATCTGTTTCTAAGGAGTATAAATAAACGAAGAGCAAACGGCATTTTCGAGATGACTAATAGATTTCCAATAGTAAAAAATTCCAAATACAACCTCCAAAACCGTTTTCCAGAAAAATATCAATACCGGAATTTCCAATAATTCTTAACCACACGCACAGACTAGAGATTCAACTACATCTGTATGTTAATGAAGAAAAAATGCAACATAAATACAATTAATCAGTTTAAAGAATACTTACGAACGGAATTTTGACATTGATTTCAAACGGTGTTAGTTAGCTTCATATATCTGATTTTCGTTTTGTGGCGAGTCAGAAAGGCTATTTTGAGAATAATATGCTCTACTAATTATATTTTAGCGCTGGAAGTAGTCACGAGGTAATTAATAGACTTTAAAAAGTTTGTTTTCTTAGTTATTAATCTTAAGGTTTGCTTACTGATGTCTGTTTTTATAATTTCGTAACAATAAATACAATAATAAAAAAAATTGTATTAGACATAAATGAATGATAATTTTAATCTTCGATACTCCAGTAAAAAAGAAACGTAACTTATTTAATTTTGCAAAGAAACCCTTTTATTCAGAGTAATACTAAAAGGATCTCGGTTGTATTTTATTTATTATGTGAAACAGTTAGACATATATTTGAACTTTATTTCTATTCCTGTGCCAACAGATAATTATCTATTATCTAATTCTAGTAAGCCAATTCGACATATGATTAAATTGGAGAAACATGTGCATGTATGTCCGAAAAAAATTGCACTGATGTTTTCACTCAGAAATGTTATTCGAATTAATAAAAGTTTAAATACTAATTCATTTCGAAAGTGTATTCGAATGTTCAGTATCGTATTATTTATCTTATTTTCTGAAACATGCATAGGTATCAATAAAACGTCGTTCATTCTTATTTAAAGAATGTTTATTTCTTCCAAATATATTTGAATATTTTCTTAATAAAATTAAATTATAAGTTTTAAAGATTTAAAGACTATTTTAATTAATTAAAAACTTAAAATTAATAATATTAAAGACCTAATAATTCATATTTTGTTGTTTAAGTGTGAATTTTATCTACTTTGTTCAACAACGATTAATAATTCTCATTTAGAAAATATACAAACTAAGTATTAACGTATAGGCTTTGCTATTTTCTTCTCTAACAATAAACTGAAAACCTCTGGACGATAGGAAAATATATCATAATTAGAAATAACTATTTTAATTAAAAAAGTGAAAATTTTGTTTCCCCTCTCACAGAAACCACTTTAAAAACTTCTGCCTTTTTACCATTTTTTAAAAAAAGTAAATATTGTTTTAATACCAGTTTCTTAATTGTACTAAATTGGTAATAAGTATTACATATTTTAATTCATTATGATTTACGTCGGCTGCAAAGATAAAGGAAAGTTAAGCTATGCTACTACACAGAGTTTAAGTTTAATTTTAATTTATCTACAGCAATTAATCTTATGACAGAAACAAATAATATAAAGATGAGATATTACGATGTGATGATTTTTAATATGCAGAATAAAAAAATATAGCATTTCATTTACTTACGAACCTTTTAGTCAAACAAATTTAAAAATCTTCTTAAAACATAATAAAAAAATTAATCATAATAAAAATGGAGAGATTTATTAATTTTTCTTTAAAAAAGATTAATAAAATGTCAGATGCTGTTTCTTTAAGTGTCGAAGGAAAACGCAATGAGCTTTCAGAAAATAATGCAGATGTTGATAACTAGATTCAACCATTTATAAATTTAATCGTTAGAAGATTAAAATCACTCAAATGGAACCCTTGTTTAGTAATTTCAGTCTGAATCCAAACACCATATATATCATTTTGCGGCATTTGAATAATCTTGATAGTGAATTTACACGACTAAGTTTTCAAAGCAATAAAATATAAATGGAAAGCAAAAAAATTGCTAATAATATTCGCCAGTGACATTTGTTCTGTCCAAAAATCTAACAAAAAATTTTCGATGGCTGATGAACCTGATATGCTGTCAATTGCCATAGTATTTTTTGACAGCTTTAGTTTGCAGTGCATGTCATATTCTGTGATGAAATGTGTCTTTCAATAGCTGGAGAATTTCGAATGAATACTTTTATATACTCAGTATATATTTTGTACTGAAGAGGTAAAAGTTTTAGTTATTTTGAAGTATACTCTTTAGAAATTCACGGTATTATTCATGGTTCCATAGTAAAAAAGTATTGAAGTAAAGTTGTGCTATTTCAATATATTTCAAAGGGTTACTTTCATAGATACACTCATTCCATCAAAAAATTCTAAAGATATATATTTTTTCCTGAATTTGATTTTCTGTGATTAGTTTGAGATTGAAATAAAAGATGAACCCGCATGTATTTTGTAAATTTCTAGTATGCTATTTTTTATAAAGTCGTTAGTCATACGATTGCTTATGATGACATATTTGACTATATTCATATTACTATACTAACCAAAACTTTTAGAGACATGAGCCTGTCAGAAAATGTGTTTGTTAAATAAAATTCAAATTCTAATTTCTCTTCGTAGTATAAATTTTATAAGTATGAATTTTGAAGAAACTTTTATTATGCTTGTTTATTACAGCATTGATGGTAACGTTAGCAGAATACCTAAAAAAATCCACAATAATATTCCTCCATCAATACTTTAGAGTTTAATGCAAACAAGCAGTAATTTTCATGGTATTTATTTTCTACGCTATTATTATTTACTAATTAATTATTTACTTCTTTTCGAAAAGATTTTTGCTGCAGAGTTATCCCAGATAGCAAGTAAGTTTGCATCAAGTTTGAATTTGACTTGATATTACCTTGTCATAGCAAATTTGATGCGTCAAACTTGAAGCGAACTTGTAGCAAGTTCGCCGTGACAACTAGCGCCACCCTCGCTTGCGAAACGTGTTTGTCATAAGTTCGCCGTGACAAATGGCGAAACCTCCTTGCATTGCAAGCTTGCTGCAAGTTTGCAAAACAAGCTTGACGCAAAGATAGCACAAAGAGATAATTATCTTCGTCTCTGTTTAAAAAAAACATCCGATTTTTAATAGCATCTCCTAGACCGTCTTTCTTTTTATTAATTCAATAAATCAATGATAATTTCTAAAAAAACTAACTTTTTCATAAAAAAATTTTGAAACATTTTTCATCTTTTTACTACATATAGAACTCGCACTTTAAAGAAAACTATATCGCCTTTTTCTGAATGTTGAAATTTTAGCATTTATAAACAAAATTAAACTGAAAAAACAGTCAATGTTTGTTGAAAAGTAAACTTATACATTTTGTCCCATTTTAAAGTAATTACTTTTGAACTCTAATTTCGTGATTTATTCTACTAGCAAAACGTAGTTATTAGCGGAAATCTCTCTCTCTTTGACTTCAAATCACATTCTCATCTCAAAAAATTAATGAAATCAAGAGAATAGTTTAAAATATATCGTATACGAATCGAATCGAACGATGTATTAGCGAAATCTTTCTTCTCCTCTCAGAGTTTAACTGGCCCAGTGGTTAGCGTGCCAGCTTCGGGACCGGTAGGTCGCGAGTTCTAATCCGGGTTGTGTTCGTACTCTGTTTTTCCTATAATTTTTAATGAGTTTGACGCGGCAAGCTTGTTGGAAGTGCAACCCATGGTGACTTCGAAGCTTGCGTTAACTTGTTTCAAACTTGTTGCAAGCTTGCACTCCTGTCATGCCAAATTTGTGGCAAGCTTGCTGGAAACTAAAATTGCTATCTGGGATAACGTTGCAACTCTTGATTGATTTGGTACCTTATAAAACAATGTCATCACCTGTAAAGTGTGTCAACAGTGCACTATAAAAGTGATTTTGTCGTGTCATTTGGAAATCTAACTTAATTTAATTATTTAAAAAATGTCGACAAAAATTCATCAAAGGTGGGGGCACTAAAAATCATTTCAGTTGTACTGATGACATTCTTTAAGACATGCGAATAAATCGTGTGCAGCCTGCGTTTGAAGCACATTGAGATATTTTGTCTCCGTGGATATGTAATTAATTCTAAATATGTTTACACGCCAATTGGTTTCCTAATAAAATCCCTTCAACTAAGACAATCAGTTTTCTTTTTTCATTCTCTTCATTTGTTTCATCCCCCCTTCCTGACGCAAATCTATTCTTAATTACTTCGGTGGCTTTATTACATTAATCTCTTCTCGTGCTGCTTCTAGTAAATGTTAAAGCAGAATATACGACGAATTACTCTTAGGATTTGCATAGTTTCAATAATTAAGTATTGATGATTTTAGTTGTCTAGATGTCTGGAGAAAGGAAAAACTTTGAATCGTCTTATGGAATAATTTAGAATCTTTAATGCCTTTAACCCTCGGACTGCTTTTCCCGGGATTTAGAGGTTGGAAGTTCCTCCCGTGGAAAGTCTATTTTCTGTTGCATCCTGCGATTTTCGCTTGCTAATGGGTTTACTTAGCACTTTTAAAACGTTGGATCATATTTGGGGGCCATTCCGGGTCCCCCGGGAGGGGGGGGAGAAGGCACTTTTTCCGTTGTTACCGGCCGGGAAAAGTGACGTCTCCCAACCCAACCGGGAGTACAAGAATAAACCCCTTATACTAGTAAAGCTTTGCATGTAAATAACAATTAGCTTGGTTTAACAGTATTCGAACATGTTTTGCAAAGTTGCATCTAAATTTAAATTAAAGAAAAATCTCGGCAGTCGGAGAGTTAATTCTAAATGACGAAATTGTAATGCATTTTCTATATACTCTGGAATGACTGGATGAGGAAGGACATCTAGAGTCGAATTACTTCGGAGTGAGCTGCGCATACAAGTTGGGTGTTCTAATCCCACATGGTGTAGCATGATCTACGTGGGAAGGAATTGTGGGTATCTCCTAATGGTCAAAACAGTCTCGGAGTTCCTTATTACCATTTCAGGTAGAAGCATGACCTTAGCTCCTATAAATGGAGGTATGTTCACTGTCTGGAGGACCTTGTAGCGGAACTGGTACACATTTATGTTTTCTTGGGAGACAAGCAAGGAAGCAGTAACATCTGGCCAAACTCAATCAGAAATTCTTTAACCCTTTTTTATCCCGAGGAGACTTTTTCTTCCAGCCCCTTTAAAACCAAAAGTTTTGGGGAGGAAGCGAGTTGAATCGGATTCTCCCAACCCGAGTGGTCATTTATCCACCGCTCCACAATCTGCTATTAACTTCCCTTCAGACGCACGGAAATGGGCTGTGGTTGGGAAGGATAATTGGACCGGTTATCTCCTAAGCGATCACAGAACCTCTCCTCCCCTCAAAAGAAGCCAACCGCCTCAGACCGGCCTTCGTCGCTGTTAAGGGGAAGTTTTCAGACCGCCCGATACCGCCTCGCTTGGTGTGAGAGGGTTAATATACTGTAAATAATCCAACGGGATTTTGAATAATACTGAACACAGAGTAAACTTTCTTCCTCCAAATTCATGCTGCTCAGCCATGGCATCTTTTACCTTTTACCCACTAGGCCACTGTAGACCGCTTACTTCCGGTTTCCGCGCAATGATTACGTAATATTTTGTCAGCATCCCAAAAACAAATCATAAAAACGAAATATCCATGCGCAGAATCCATCTCATATCTTTCCTTCTTAATAAAGTTTTTCATTATTCACGAATAATGGCATGCTAAAATGAGAACACTAGACTACAAATATTCATGCATGAAACTGAATCGTTGCTATACATGACAGTTGATATGTATCAATAATCTTTAAATTTTATTTTATATTATTTTTGATCGCTGTAGAGATATCTAAAGTAGGAAATTTGAGGATCTTCCTTTCATTTTCAATATCTTACAAAATACATTATTTATTTATATGATTATATTTTAAAAGTCTACAACGATAGAAAAACCATTCTAGAAGTTCGTTGTACAAATTTAGCCACTGTATATTAAAAATCGCTTGAAAACCATTGCTCAGTGCTCGATGAAATATTAAATTAGGAAATATTTCTGAGCAGAGTAAAATAAATAAATTTCTGAATCATAAGATATTATTAAATGATATTTTAGAGTCTATGATTCAATTTAATCGAAAGTATATATTTATTTCTTAATAATATATTCTACCACTCTATTGATCAAAGGTTTTCACTATAATTAATTTCAAAAGACAGAAGTTATAAGATTACACTGATTCATGTCTCTCTAAGTGTCTGACAACCACGCTAAGGATAATTATTTTATTTGATTATGTGGATTTTTCTTCAGACATGTTTTCATGAATATTATCGAAGGTATATTTTCTCCATTCAATAATGTTTTAAGATTATGAATTTTAAAGTCTTTTTCATATTCGTGTATTGGTAGTATATATTTTATCGTAGATTGATGAAATTTCTTTATTTTGTCATTAGTTCTCAAATGCAATATTAAAGCATAGGTAGCATAAAAAGAAAGGTTACTGAAAGGTAAAAATAAATATCATATTAATCCTCATCATAGTAAATTTATTTAATCGATGCACTTTTGTAAAGAAATAGTGAAGATATAACACAGTTCAGATATCATTTACCATTAGTTCACTTTCACTTGAAGAAATAAAAGAAGGCATTTGTACAAAAACTGCAGTTGAATAACCGTGAAAAAAATGAAATAAGACGCATCTCAGTTTTAAATTGGCGGCGGAGAAAGGAATAGAGATTATCAACTGTAAAGTATTTGAATCATGACATGAATTCAAATATAAGACAAGCTTATTGCTGTTTGAAATGATTTTTTCACTGAGTTATTTATATCATTTACATAATTGCATTCAAAATAATTATGACATTTATAATTATATTCATTTAATTCAATTAATAATAATTTATTGTCTTGATTTTCCATCAGTTAATCACAAGACTTCCATATTAGCAAGTCTGTACGTTGCTAAACAGCTACGGTTATTAATTATTAGTCGTGAAAAATAATACTCTTGTTTAATACCTCCGCAATTCATTTAGATAAATTCGAATGGCAATCATCAACTTGATTACTGCTGAATTTTCTTCTCTCGGCTGTATGCAACATAAATTCAGACAAGTTTCTGTAAGTTGTTCTCCAGGAAAGAAAGTATTCTGTGTTATGCTGTATGTAAGAAGGATACTTTGCTTGTGATCCGTCAAAATAGCCCAAGCCATAATAGCCCCGACAAAATAGCACGACAAAAAATGTTTTAATGTCGTTCAGAATTTGAATTTGGGTTATTTTGTCGTGGGCTATTTTGTTGGAGCCCTAACGGTTTGGGCTATTTTCACGGGAGACCCAACCTGTTTCTTCACAATAGGTTTTGACTATCATACTTCGTATTTCAAACGGATTAGCAGAAAAGCGTGGCTTACATAAAACGAATAACATGTTACACCACCCTCTTTACCAGGGCCTCGTAGAAACTATGCCACCACTCGCAAGATGTTTTATTATTTAAATATGTTACCTTTTATTTAAAAAAATGAGTTAAATTAGAAAGAAAAACAAAATAAAACTCTCTTTCAAAATGAAATACCTGTTGTTTTTTTGTACGATACATTTTGAAACATTTGTCTATACATAGCCCAACTGGAAATCCGATAGTTTTACATATTTTGCAGGAATCCATAGTAGCTGTACTTCATTTATTGGTGGTCCATACATGACATCTAACTCAATTTTTGCAGTATTTTAGAAAAATGTCGTGTATCTGAAAATTTAAAATAAATCTTTTTGTTTTATACATAACTCATTGGTGTGCCTCACGTTCGTTACGAACAATTATCATAAACTGATAATGGACACCTTTCATATATTTGTGACTCCAGGCTCAGGTGAGAAAATCGGAATGTCACATCAGCTAAAGGGTTTAATTTGAACTTCATGTGTCAATTGATTAATTATTTTCTAACGCTGTCTATCGTTGTTTCGGACATTTTGCACAGATTTCCTTGTCCCTACCTGCTAGGATTTAAAACATATATAGATTTCTATTCACATGTAATTTAAATTATATTAATAAATATTTGGACTGTTAATTCTCTTTTTACTGTTGATACCTTTTATTCAGTACTTCATATCATTAACATTTTAATTTAATAGATCATTTTAGTTAATGACACTTTATGACTAGTTAAACTGGTTATCTTAAACCAAGTAATTGTTGTAATTCACCCAGACTCGGTTTTTGCACCATTTAACCATACCGACTTAACTTCACTCAGATATGCAATTCCTAATGTCTTATTTTACTTCCCTATGCTGCGCACGACCTACCTGTCTAAAATTCATCTTCAACACTTAGCATGGATGTAGAAAGGTTTTTCGAAATATATGCATGCTTTATATTTTTAGTAATGCTGTTTATGTCTAAGTAGTCACTTCATTATAAATAATACAAATTTTTGGTTATAATACAGCAAGGCGACTAAACAGACAGACAAATATACATTTTAAAATAGACTGTTGTGTTTAGAATATAAAGATTGCCATGAAACAAATATAGAAAATAATCTTAAACTAATAAAATGGTATCGCCGGAAAGTGTTAGAAAAGCCGCAATAATTAGAAATAAGATAAGATAGTAGTTATTGGGAGCATTTATTTGACATGATTTTACCCTCGGACTGTGTAGTTTTTTAAATCACTATTTAGACGTAACGTTTGCAAACATGTTCAAATACCGTTGAGCCAAGCGAGTTGTTATTTTTGTGTAAAGATTTATTAGTATAATGTGATCCAACTCTATAAAAGTACTAAGTAAATGCATGGCCTGTGAAAACCACAGGATACAGTAGAAAATAGATTTGCCTCTAACCCGCGGAAATCGGGATACGCAGTCAGCGGGTTAAAAGAAAGAACATTGCATGGATATAGTTTATGATGCCACACACTGGCATAGGGATCAAAGGGGTATAGATGTCTCAGGAGTATAGATGACAGTCTTAGAAGAAACCGTGAGAACCAAACTTTAGTGCTCTTAAATAACTTTTTGAAGCCAAATTTTATAAACAGGGCGAAACATTGATGCCACTCTCGGCCCCTTAATTTTTACTTATTATTCCACTGATGCCACAAGACATGTTCGAAAGCTCAATAAATGATACATCCGTGCAAAAAACAGAACATTTACCGCCGGTCACACTGGAACATATCTGGAGTTTCTGGGACACATCCAACTGGGCTAGCGAGACATTTCACAATATCTATTTCAAAGTTTGATAATTAATCGGAGTACTATAAACCAGATATATTTGAAGGTCATGCAACAGAACCACCATACCCAAACCATCGACATCATAAAGATCTGTTCAAATAGTGACGAACAGATATACAAATACACTAGAGGCCTGTCAGGTTGAAATAATATGTGTTGCACACTACAGTTGCAAGAATATGGGGAATTAACTCCAATATAACATCTTAAAGAAAGATCAGATATTACTTTAAATCCCTCCAGGATAGCAAGATGTATGGGTGGATTTAACAATCTTCGTCTAATTTGATCTCTGCCATGACCTGTGGCGATCCGCTGTTATCCCAAATAAAAGTGCGAAACACGTGGGTTCGTATCAAGGTTCATTGGCTACAATTTGAATGAGGAAGCACAAAATTGCTCCACTTCAGGTTACCCCTTTAAGGGGACACATTACCTTCTGAACAATAATTTTTATTTGAAATATTATTGAAAAATTTTTCATAGTATTAAAGAATAACAATCATATAAAGTCATCTTAAAGAGAAAAAAATCATTTTGATCTGCTTGTTAAGTTGAAATTTAATTTTTTTGAAGAAAAATTCAATTTTTAAAATTCCGTACTACTTTTTCAAATAAGAATATTTTTGCTTCAAATTTTGTTTGCAGATTCATTGAAATATATACACCAAACTATGCATGGATTTTAAGGTGAATCTAATTTTCGCTTAAATATAGATTTTTTTACTGTTTTATGTGGAGAAAAATGAGAAAATTCTACACTATCTCAATTTTTAACTTGTATATAAAAAAACTAAGCAGCTGAATACTTATTGCATGCACAATTTTAACATATGTATAACGATAAATAAGTACAAAAAATGTGAAAGCTCTATATGGAAAGGGAAAAAAGGCTTAGCATTTTGAAAATATGAAGGTGAAGAAAAGTCCGACATGCAGAAAAAGCCATGTAAAGTCATTTGCGCATGTTTATCATTGGTCATCGTAAATAAAATAACTTCTATAATATTAATGTACAAATTTAAAATTTTGATAAAATAAGATAAACAAAGCATACCAATAAAATAAAAATTAATATTTTGGCCATTTTTGGGTAATATGTCCCCTTAAAAGGCCATTTTTTCCTAGTAGTGATATAATAAAATAACTTCGGTATTGAGATTAATTTAAGGAAGGAAAATCGAAGATCATCTAGCTTATTTGATGATATTAATAATTAATTAGCAAGTGAAGAAACTACGGTATGGTTTGATATAAGAAATTGGAACATCTAGGTTTTTATTTTGTCGAATAACTTACAAATAATCGAACTTACAAAAAACCTCAAAAACTGCATTTAGAAATATATGAATATGGTGGGAAGTATACTTCCTACGGCCTTAGAAAGTGTTAATGAATAATCTTTCATCGCCTTCTGATGATGGTTCCGGCCATGTGCAACTATACGGTTGTAGATGGTTCCCAAAATAACGTTAATAAACGTTACATGTTAAAACAAAAAGGATATGAACGATTCCTCTAACACAAAGAAAAAGGTTGAGGCTCCCTAAATACAGTGTATATTGTAATTTTGATATTTAATTATGTATTAATTCTCCTAGCAGCGGAGACGGCTTTTTCTGTTTCTCATGTTCATTTCGAAAGCAGATAATTCTCATTTATATGCATGTTTTCTTAAACAACAATGGATAAAGTATTCTTAAGATATGATTAAAATCAAAAAGGTATAAGTTCATTCATTTTAAAATCTGAGTTATCTAACCTGATATCTGTAAGAGCAAAATAATTATAACATAGATGTATCTCTATTATTTAATAATATGGTAAAAGGAAGCTCAGCGTGTCAATTCTTTTTAGGATTATTTCATAAACAACTATTGGAATATTTCTATGTCTATTGTGAGATATACTTTGCTTTTTCGTGTGTGGTATTGTTATTCACGGTTCATTTGAATTATAAATATTCATATATAAACACAGATTCGTTTCTTCAAAAATATTCACTTAGATATCGGATGCAAACAACGACTTCATTTGTAATGAAAAATAGGGAATTTACTCGTAGATAGCTAATGAAGCTTTCTTAGAGATATTGAAACTGTATCTGAAGTATACAGTTCGGGAGAAAATGAATTCAAATTTGTTTACTTCAAATAAATCTTTTATCTAGAAACAAACAAGCTTTTTTATATATAAAAACACCTTAGGAGATATTGTTAGTAACGTACGCAAACACGTTTTGTTTTATCGAAGGAACGTCTTTGATTCTGTTTTAAATATTCAAGTTTATCTTTGGGAAAAAATAATTCATTCGACGTATTAATGAAAATATTTGTTTTATGTTCTTGAATTTTGGCAGCTAATGTTGGACCGCAAACGTGCTTATACTTTCAGCACACAGAACTAGAATTGTTATTCTTATGTGGAATTGTTATTCTTATTCTGGAATGTTTTTCTTTAAAAGATAATTAGTGTTTTAGTTAAGTGCTTGTTTAGTTCTAACAGAAAATATAAATAATCTGAAAATAAAAAGCAATGCATATTTGCAATCATGTTCAACAAAATTAAATAAAATTATGTTCGTTTGATCTGCACGAAATTCATGTTTCCTTATAACATGTAAAAAAATATTTTCAAGATTAGCAAGGCTCTTGATTTTTTTTACAATTTGATTGGAACACTCTTTTCAAATAGAAAGGCAGTGCAGGAAAGGTTAATTTTGTTATAACAAAGACATTTTGACTCTATATCTTAAAGAACCCATTTATTTCTGTTTCTCTGCAGAACATGTTTGTATTCGTTACATCACTAATCCAGTATTTAATTGCTTAATGAAGCCAGCTTTCTCTTTTTTTATCTGGATAAAATATTCAGTTCCTTTCATAAATTAAAAAGTATTCAAAATCTGAATATTGTCATGTACAGAATGAGTTTTCTTAACAAATAGATTTTTTTTTCAAAACTCAAAATCGGATGCTCACAGTCAAACTCAAAATAAAATTAAATTAAATGAGCTCTATGAATTATGCACACGTATGTCACGGAAACTTACGGAAGTTTCCATACAATTAAAATATGTACACAGTTGGCAATGGAATTTACAATAACTTAAAGAAAACTAATGAAATTAAGGCACAAACATTTCTTATCCAAGTAGATTGGACCTGCTATTTCAGAGATGGTTGGAAGAACTATGTAAGTTATAAGTTAAATGCGGCAAAATTATCGCAATTATTTTGGAACATGAAACTGTTCTGATAATAGGAAAAATGTGTTAATGTCAAAAATATTACTAGCACTCATCACGGAATGTTGAAAGATTTTATGAATTGAAAACAATTTTTTTATTCATAAAATTTGAGTTTTTTGTTAACATTAGTGATATATGAAAATAAATTCAATGAACACAGTTCTACTTGTATTCTTTAATTTATTTTTCATTATTATAAGAATTATGGAATCATGAAATGGACTTTTCTCAAATTCCCTACCAGATGGCGCAACTTGTAAAGAATCAAATTTTAACTCAATAAATTTGTTAGCTGATAATTAATTTATTTCTAGAATTGTTATAATAGTGTATTCATATAAATAGTAAATAAGAGCGCAAAATTTCAAAACTCTAGCACATTAGAATTCTAAAATCGATAGCAAATTTCCGTCTTTTAAAGCATGAAACATGTCAAGTTAATATAAAGCCTAAAACCATAATAATAATAAATAAATTGCTTTTGGAAACCTGCTTTCATGCTGCTGTTCTTTATCAAGGTCAAAAGTAATTTTCATGCTGGGAATATGAAATAAGTTTTCAAAAATGAACCCTGTAGGGATATTCCTACATGAATAGTTAAATGCCAAAAAAGTGTAAACAAATTTTACTAGGGTGAATTTCTTAATTTCTTATTTCTTATTATTAATTTTTTATCTGAATTTAATATCTTAGTGGAGTTTTTAAATTATGATTTGTTTGTGAGGAATGTGTGAGTACGACTAACTACATATATCAAATACACGTCAATAATAATTTTAGTTTTTATTCTAACTTATGCCAGCCCGGTCGAAGCTGAACAGGAATGCGCAGAATTTGTGATGGCTCGAAGTTGATAGTCCGACATTTCCATTAGCCAATGCCGCTTTCAAAAAAAGCGTTACTCACAATCGAGATCTAGTAATTGGCCCAAAAAGTATTTCTGATATCAAATAATTCCAAACCAGTTAATATGCTAATTCCATTCAAACGTTTTCAAGTAAGAACCTTAATCGTTTATATTGCTTGACAGGCATAGATAAAATGCAAATACTCCTTCAAATTGATTCTAACTCTTCCATGATCACACTTCTTTCGAAAACAAATGCTTCGCTAAGCAAACAGAATTTATATCTTCGAAACAAACGGTTAAAATTGACACCATTAATTGCTATTGAGCCAAAGACAACAATTTAGGAAACCTGCCAACCGTTCACTTCGATTGAACGGATTCAACTTCCTATTCGTTCATTATCCGATCCGTTCGGTTTTCAGAACTCGATATTTATGCAGAAGTGAGCTTCCAATAAGCACTCGAAAACGGCCACGGATCGTTTATTTCGTTGAACAGAACACTTAAACTGTTCGATCCGTTGTCTAATGGCATGTTTGGGATCTATTTGAATAGTCCAGAAGATTATCGAATATGATATATTCATAGTCATTTAAGTTATCGAGTTGTATTCGCTTAGATACAGTACCTCGTTAAATTTACCTTCAGACGAACACTAAAAGCCTTTGTAAACGCTTTAAGTTCAGCTAGATAGTCACGAATTGTCGTAATATACAGATTTTACCAAAATCCTTGATGCGTAATAAATTTTTAATAATTAATTCTTTGGAGCCTCAATTTTTATTTAAAATATATTTTACAGATAATTGTAAAGGCTAAAAATACAATTGCAGCTAATATATTTATAAGGGCGTTATTGAAAAGCCGAACAGGCTTGCAGTAATTAAAATAAAATGGAAAAAAATTAAATATTTTTTTCACTTTCTTCGCAAGATTTTTATTGATAAATACGAAATGCAAATAACAATCTTTATTAGCCACAATCTTATTTCATTGTGTAAAATTGTGATAAAAATTTATTTGAATATCTGACAAATTGTTTAAGAAATGAGAATTTTTGTAATCCCAAAAAGTGAAAATAGCAGTTTTCTAGAAAACGCAAACAAAGATTTTAAAGTCCCACAAAAAATTATATACATATTTTAATAACTTACAATTCACCATATTTGTAAATAAAACCTTCCTTGACATCATTTTTAATTAATTCTGATTTTCTTTTAGCTTTTAATTTTTTTCTTAATAATTTTGGTTTTGGTTGTACTTGTCGCTTTGATTTCTTAATTCTCTCAATAGCAATTTCGATGTAATTTTTTTCATAATTTCTGGTACAAGTTTTGTATTAAGATAGCTAAATACAGGTTTCAGTCCCATATCGCCTGGGTTGAATAACAAAACTACTCTCTTAGTACCTAAATATAATATTTGGAGTCGAACGAAATGTTCTTTAGGTAAAATTTCCCATAAGTAGAGAAACAGTTGGCAGATACGCCTGAAACAATAATACATAACTAAATAAAACTTAATTCTATATTTAAAAAGTAAATTATACAATCTCATTGCTTAAAAGTAAAAAACATCTGTTTAGATGCATTATTCACAATTATATGGCCTACATTCGGTTTCGAAAATTTCACTTCCAGTTTATGATTTAGACAATAACTTTGCTTCTGTCTACCTGCAGAAACAAAAAAAGCTATTTTTGGAATCTTAAATATGTGGTCTTTAATGCAAAATAATAAAAATAATTTCGAAAAATTTCACGAAAACGGAGATATTAGGGTAGGCACATACCTTAAAACTACTAGAAGTTATTGTCTTCTTTTTCAGCTAATATTCAAAAAGTCTAAATATTCAAAAATTTTGTATATTCGGTGTATAATAGATATTGGTTTGTAGTGGGTATTTTTTAAATCAATAACTTCCCTATATTTTTCAAATTATTTCAGATATAGTTTAAAAATTATATATCCATGCTTTAAGTCTCCCCTTTTTTCTGTAAAGAGAACACAAATATGTAACAAATACATTCATCAAATCACTCCGACACATGAAATGACTTCATGCATTTCTCCTTTTATATGTGACTGAATGTTGCGAAGAATTTAATCACTTACATTCATGTGATGTTAAATTTTCACTAAAACGTGGATAATGTTTTTAATTTCATAAATAACCCAAATAGCTGATAATATTTAAGCGTGGAAATTTTCAAACTGTAATCACTCCGTTTTACAGCAGGAGAGTGGGAGTTTTACAGTAAGAGAAAATATACTGTTCTAAACTCGAAATAATAGCAACTTGCATATTTTTCTTCACAGTATATTTCTTTTATTTTTGCATAACTGACCAGAAATATGACCTATATATGATAAAAACAATTTTTCATGAAAATTGTTCCAAGGATCAGATATAAATAAAATGATTTTTGTGCTCTTTAAACAAGCATTCATTTGACAAATGATTGGAATTTCCCTCTTTTACTTAAAAATACCTTATATTCAATCAACTCACAATTTTCGTTATTGTCGAACCTTTGTGAAAATGCAATATACAAAACTGGAACTATCCACTTCTTGTTCGCTGGACAGATATTTTCTTTCACAGTTGATCCGAATAATGTCCCAGAGCTGAATAAATATTTGTGTTGCAGATCTTGCAATAAGCTGTTGATCCAGGAGCATCGGATCTTCTTGTAGGCGATCGATTTTCAGCTGATGCCGAAAGTATGTGATTTATCAAGAAGGGAGGGGAAAAAAAGCCGATCATCGCATACTTTAGGACGCTCGCGAGAAGAGCTTTTATCGACATTTCGCCAAGACGAGATAAATATCGGTTCCAGCACTGAAAAGAGAAGTGTTTGTTCTGTAGACAAGATTTCGATGATTATGCGAGGATGTGAAATTTGCTTCAAAATTAAAGACATAGGATATAAATGATGTTATTAAATGTAACTAATTGCTTGTTTATGCTGGTTGGGGATTTTCCCTTGATAGTCACTGATGGATGATGGGAAATAAGTTCCTTTGAAATGAGCTTAGTCATTTCATTAAGGCTAGAATTCAAAGAAGTTTGGGTAATTTTATCGGGACAACAGCACCATGGAGATGATTCAGATCATAGCATTGTGCCATGATAATGTCCAATACAAATAAGGCCATATTTAATTTATTTAATCAACATATTCAATCGAATTTTATTTATGTAATCGGTATCTAATTTTAAAAGTAAAATAGGTGATCAGAAAAAAAGAAAGCTATTCAAAATCATAATAGAACAAAGAAATTGCATTATATTGCAGAAGGTGCCAGTTAAAAATTGCTCATTGCAGTTCCAAACATTAATGAAAATGAGAAAAGTAATTAGTAATGCATGTGAAAACAATATTGAATCTGATTCGTATACTGAATTACAGAATTTTTGATATTTAAATCTGTAATTAAGACAAAGCTGCAAATAATTTAAATGGGAAAAATCATTTCGACTCTAATAAATTGTTATATGAATTGAAATAACAATAAACATTACGAATATCATGTGTCATCTTATTAGGAGATTAAATTTATGTCTATGGGTCAAGGAATTTTCGTTTCCATCAAATCTTCACAGCATAACTTTTAATGAAGTATGATGTTAAAAATTTGTATTTCGTTGCTTAGCAAGCAACACCACGTATCTCATTTTTTTTTTTAAATTTGAAAGAGGAAGAAGATACTCAATTTTTCACTATCAATAATAAATTTTTCAGAATATTTTTAACATTTGATTTAAACATGGATCCTTATGTTCCTACCAGATGCGAAAAAATTCAGAAATATTTGTTATTGATTGCGAAAAATTGAACTTTTTATTCCTCTTTGAAATTTCAATAAATTCAGATAGGTGGTGTTGCTTGTTAAGCGACGATTTGTATCAAGTTCATCAGAAAAGTAACCCTGATTATGTTTTAAACCGTCTTATTTTTAAAAGTACATTGCATCATTTACGATAATGATTACCAAGTAGACTTTATGCAAATTAATAGATAAAAATTTTGTCGTATATTTTAACAAAAGTTACTAATTGCGAAATAATTAATTTATGAATAGAAAGACTATCATAAGTAGTTATTTCTGATAGTCTTTCTTCAATTGAAAGAACCCTGTAATGGATGTATTTATAAGCGAAAAGAAGCAGCTCATTTGGAACGTACAGAGTAACATCCAATACATTTTTTCCGCTGATACATAAGTATTTGTAACTACATTTAATCCTGAATATACTCACTAATAAAATTTATTAAATGATATTAGATTTATATATTCATTCTTCTTTTTATATGCATCTATTCTTTCTAATACTAACGAATTTAATGAACATTAATGTCTTTTTATGAGGGTATAATTGCATAAGTAAATTGGGAGCATACGATTGGTTACCTTTTAGATGAACACAATAAAAATAACTAAGTTTTATTTAGCTTAATTCCCATAGCGCCTGCATCAAGGTTGATTGTTAAGCCAATTTCTGGTATATGTTAGAATCTCCCATGCATTTAACCTTTAACATACAATGACGTCTCTGACACGTGCATCGAATTACAGAATGTTTGCTATTTAAATCCATATTTAAATCAATGAACAATTGATTTTAAATACAAAATGCACGCTTAGATGTCTCAATTATCATTTACCATCTTAAATACATTGAAATAATAAAAAAAATATCCTAAATAGGTGGGGGCATCTAATTAGGAGGTTAAAAATATCGTGTGTCAAGAGGTTAACTCGATAAATATAAAGTTTGATGTTAATTACCCGTTTCATCTAAAATGACCAGACGAGGAGTGGTTGTCAGAAGAAGAGCTATATTGTAGAAGGTTGGACATCCGAGATTCTATTTACAATGGTCAGTCTGATCCAAATAGTTTACGCCAACCCTATAATGGGTTAACCTAGTTTGGCGCAGCATGGTCAAATATATGGCTCTTGCGCAACAAAACCAAGCCAAACTCAAACTGAACCAAATAATATAAACATGATAAGCAATTCAAATCTACGTCCTTGTTTACTGTCCCTGTGACTTGCAAACAGTGATGTATCTACTTCGAAAGGGAGTGTGGAATACAATGACACTCTTACATTTCAGGGGATAGGGATCTAATTGCTCATTTTACGACGAATTTTGCAAGTTCAAATATGTCTCTAATTCGCAATTTTGCATACTTATAGTGAAATTTTACTTTTTTAAACTGTCGGCTTCACTGTTTAGATAAAAACCACAATTATGAAAACTAGACAGAATATTTATAAGCTTTTATTCAACTTGAGGGCCTTGTCCACAAATCTTGAGATCGATTTCTTACCCTCTTCCAATCGAGCTACAGCTTTAAAATTCAGCGCAGTGGTGGGTTTCCGGAGACAATACAATATTATGCAAAAAAATGCAATCTATACCTATTTTAAACCTAAGAAAATGATATTAAAATTTTAGCTCTATATTTGGGTGATAAAGTGTGGAAGGTGGTAACCTCGCGGTACTTAGAGTTGTAACAACACTAGAGGACACTCAATAGAAGGGGTTAGCGGCCTGTGAATCATCCCCATTTCGGAGCGGCTTGAGAGTCAAAGGTCAGATCGGAGAAGTGAGTCTTGTTTCGTCTCTTCGTCTCTGTCGCACTCTTTTCAAATTCGTAATAAGTATTATTCGTAAAGAATACTTAATATGTGTTTTATATTGGAGAATTCGGTAATTAATTTGGTTTACTATGCCCAACATGTCGTGTGAATTCGTGTCAGCCGTCACTAAAAAGTAGAAAGTAAAATTTTTTTAAAAAAAAATAAGGTAAAAGCTTTTATTCATGCGAAAAAATGAACGCAAAAGTTGAAAATATTTTTTCTGATTACAATAAAATGCATGGTTCGAATAAAGGCGTGGGCACCTTTAACTTCTAGGAATATTCCATTTGTTTAAGGAAATATACACAAAATATAAGGTGCTATATAAGGCGCCCATACTTTTATTTGAACCATGCATTTTATTGTAATCAATCAGAAAAATTATTTTCAAATTTGCGTTCCTTTTTTCGCATCAATAAAAGCTTATAACTTAATTAATTTATTTATTTTTTGAAAGTGTGGGAAAGTGATAAATGAGAATTCGAGGCAATTATGACTGATCGTATGTGTAAAGTATAAGCAAAGACTATAGCTTTGAATTGGCTTCTTGCATGTATTCTTTCAATACATAATTGTAACTTTTTTCTTGCAGTTGCTCCTGTCTGTGCTTCAAATCAAAAGACGACATATGGCATAGCTAGACACGAAGAGGCAAATGTCAGCTGCGCAGTGGAGGCGGATCCACCCGAAGTGGCTTTCCGCTGGTCTTTCAATAACACCGTTTCGGAGACGATAGACATCCTGTCCTACAGCAGCGACGGTGCTTCCAGGAGCGTGGCCAGGTATATTCCCAGGACGAGGCTGGATTATGGAGCTCTCTACTGCTTTGCCAAGAACGCCGTGGGGATTATGAAGGAACCGTGCATCTTCACCATCATTCCCACCGGTGAGCATACCTGCCGTAGTTAGTTGAATCGGAATGGTCAGACTAGTAGGAAAGTAAGGCTAGTTTAACTGTGGTTTGCTAACACAAGAAACTTTCCCAAGGTCTCAATCTAAAAAGAGTATCAAGCAGATTCGAACCTCTACTCCGAAACATTGAAGCATAATAATTTGTTAGGATTGCTTCCTCTTTCTTTACATTATCTTTTAAAAATAATCCCTTGATTATATAGCATTGATAAAGTAAGCACAAAAAATGTATTTCCAGCGATTCGGTACCTTTGTTACTCTGCTTGTGTTTTTTATCGCCGTCCAAGACCATCAAATTCGGATTCTTCTTAATGGAAAGATTGATACAATACTCTTTATGAAATGGTCTGATCATTATTATGGAATCGTCTTTTAGGAACAAACTATACTGTGTATAACTTGTAATTAGGGGATAACAGCCTTTGTTGCTTCAAATCCCACAACACTTTAATTCAAATTCAAAATTTTTTTTAATATCGTCGCAATGAGCGATCAGTTAACTGAAACACTTAAAAGCATTTTTGCAAAATATACGTGAAAATACTTTTAAAGGATATTAATATTAGAGGAATATGTACAGAAATAAAATTGCTACAACTGAAAAGCTAATTTTTGCTTTTTGAAGGGATAAACAAACGTGCCTTGTGTAATAATATTCTCCGGAGTTGTTGAAGACATACCTTAATATTAAGGTTAATTTTTAATTAAAAATCTGTATAAAATCTCCAAAGACCCTTTTCCATTAAGTACCTATTACCCATGAGGTTAAATAAACGCCAGATCTAAAAGCTCTTGCTCTAATGGTGTGTCCTGTAGATTATCCAGAAAGCGTTTTATATCATGGATGTCGTATGGCGCAATTTACAGATAGTATCCAGTTTGATTATTAATCATTTGTGAACGATAGCATTTAAATAAAGCAACCATGTTTGAAAGGTTGCAATAACATTTGCCGAGTAATTATTCAAACTGACTTCTTTTTATTTATAATTATAACTATTATATATAAGTGTAAAATAAAAATAACGCTTCAGGATATTGGTCTTGTTATAACTCAGGATTTCGCTTTGCAATAAATTTAAAGCGGATATTAGCACATCGAAAGCAGAAATTTTAATTCGATCAGTTATAGAAAATGCTGTTTTGTCTGTCATTTTGTAAAAATGCAAAAAATTCAAGTATAAAACATGAGGAATGTATCTTATTCCGACTACAAGTGTGTATTTTTAAATAATATTGTTTCGATATTCCTTTAATTGCTTTATCAACTTTTTAAATTAACCTCAATGCACGCCAACTTTTAATAATAAATTCTGGTAATGAATTAATCAGTCTGAATTTGTACTTCCGTAGAACAACAAATTACGTACATGAAAGAAAATTTAAGTCTCTACTACGATTTCAAGCGAATAAATTACATAAATCTATTTCCTACTGCATAACTGATTTTTAAGCACTTGGAACATAATGTTCAGTTATATACAAAATTCCGCAGAAACAAATGGAATATAATTTTAATAATAAAACTAAAGATATTTTTAAAAGTTTAGAAAGGAAAATAATTATTAGACAATTGTAAGCATAAATTCCCTGAAAATTTAATACACTATTATGATATTCAATCTAAAATTTTATATTTAAGCAATAAGTAACACATTTTGCATCTCTTGAAGAGATAACTCCATCTTATATCAATATAAGTTTGTAATGTCTATTTAATAGTTTCTGAAAAGCATCATTTAAGATTTAAACTGAATAACAAATTATAATATTTTCCGACATGTATTTTGATTATTCCAATAATTAAAATTAATTTAATTATTATGAAACCCACAAAGAATATTTT
The DNA here is from genome assembly GCA_013235015.1 of Araneus ventricosus. Classification (NCBI taxonomy): domain Eukaryota; kingdom Metazoa; phylum Arthropoda; class Arachnida; order Araneae; family Araneidae; genus Araneus; species Araneus ventricosus. Next base: position 437,102 of record BGPR01000280.1, read on the forward strand.
ATGAATTTTGAAAATAACGATTTTGCGAAATTCGTTAACATTACTTTTTTCTGTTTAAACTGGAAATATATTTATGTAGTGCTGAATAATTATATTTGAATTAATTGCTTTGAATAATTTCTAATCATTTCAGGAACTTAAAACCCAATATTTTCGGAAAAATTTTCCATTAAATTAAATTTAAAACTTAATTTGAGAAAACCATTGGAACAAATTAAAATACTTCATTAAGTAACAAAATATAAGATTTTATATTTGCTAATTCATTCAGATAAATAGCAAACAGAAAATTCTCTTCTTAATTGCACTGCAAGAATATCTTAATATGTTTTTAAACATGAATAAATCTAATTAACGTTTGGTGAAAATAAGGTTTTCGTACGAAATATCACCGTTAATGCATTTCTTGTGATTTGGGATCTAATTACAACATATCTTTGAAATACAGCCATATTGTTTGTGCAATTTATTTGTTTTAATATAGAGAAAATTAATTGAATTGGTTCTTGAAACTTATTTGTCTTTTCCGTTTAGTAATTTGAATGGAAACCATTTAGTAAAATACTACTCCACTAATGTTTTTATTCATCTAGTGAAGTTTAATCTACACTAACTACTTTAGTTCAAATTATTTTTGATTTTCCAGTTCTAGGTGTTTATAATCTTGAAATACTCCATATTTTGCTTGGAGGAAATTGTTATTCATTCGAAAATATCATAGCAAATGAAACATAGACATCCGGTTTCAAGCTGTAAACACTTCTGCTGAAGCTCATGGATGTTTTCGTAATTTATTAGATGTTTTAGATCGAAATCAGTAACCATGGTATAATATAAAATTTAAGATTTTATAGATTAAAACCTTTATACTGAAATTCGAAACAATGAAGTGAATTAATGAAAGTTTCTTCTATTTAGATGCACCAACAGTCATTTAACTGAAGAATTTTGAACTTGAATAAATACAGTCATATTCATGAAATAGAATTTGTTTACAGGGAGACTTTTTCCGAAATCAACAATTTTGTTCTCAAATAGTAAATACAAAAAATACCTAATACAAATCGAAACTTTTGTTCCATTCTTATTATCATATCGGGATTCTGGCTAACGATATTAATTAAGTACAAAAATCAACAGCAACTCTGTAAATTATAAGTTGTTTTTCACCAAATCTCTGCAAATCAGCCTGAAAGAGCCTTAAAATCATTGAAGCATAGACGTGTTTTAACCTCTTAACTGGTTTTTTTTCTCAACTTTCTAAATAGATAGCGCCTTCTATTTTGGGAACGCGATGTCATTTTAAATGAATTGAGAACCTAATGAAGAGTTGCAATGTTGGATCGGACGTAATTTTTGTATCGAATTATGACGCCTATGAATGGCTTTTAGTTTGTTACTTTAAAATTACGGTACTTCGATGCACGTACGGCGTAGGGGCAAACCAGTTAAAAGGTTAATGTGGTTCTAATTAAAAATTGACTTATTCAAAATTTTCATGAAAATCTCTTGAAAATCTTCTCATAGTCAAGTAGAAACGTAAATTTAATAGCACGTGCAAACTTCCAGAATCATTGCATTAACTCTCTGTTAGCTTATCCGTTGTCCCATGTCCACTCAACCGGTAGGGGCGCTGTAATCTCATCAGGCACGGGGACATGGGGCGGCGTTCTGTCTGCTTATCCCGCCGGTAAACAGTAAGTATATTATCCGCTGCATCCTGCGGTTTTTGCAAGGAATTTCGTTCAATTTGTATTATTACAGCGTCGAATCGTATTTACTAATAAATCCTCGTATGTAAATAATAATTCACTTCGTTCAACTGTATTTGAACATGCTTGTGAACATTGTATCTAAATAGCGATTTTTTTTAATAAAATCTGCATTCAGAGGTTAAGCTTTTTAAGCTAATCGGATTTGGTAATCTGCTTTCGATAACCTTGCGTTTGAAAAAAAATGCCATCAAAATCTTCGTTCTAATGCTTTGATATTAATCAGGCGATAAATAACTTCCAGTGGAAACATTTATTTACTTAGCTCGGATGACTTTCAATCGGTCATAGTTTTCACCTTTCGCCTGATTTTGTTCGACCAGGTGGGTGAATTTGCTAAAAGTCTACCTTCAGTTCTAGGATAAAAATTTGTCATATAAGTTTCCCACGTCGGTAAAATAATGAAGTGAGGTTTGTTAACGGTCTCATTGCTGAAGACGGGATATTCCTGCCAGTAGAAATTGCGTCTCTCGAGTCACTTTTAACCCCTAGCGCTCGTCATATTGACGTGCATCAAATTACCGCCTTTTTAGTCTTGATGATAAATTAATGATAAATTAAAATTAATGATGAGTAATTAATGATAAATTAAAATTTAATCATTAATTACCTTTAAAATTTGACACAAAAATTACGTTGAATCGATAAGCATCTCAAGTATTCTATGCCTTCTTAAACGAATGAAAACGACAGCCCCTTTCCACAACAGTAATGGTCATCTTATTAGATAGCAAACAAAATGTGACCCTTAACTCTATGATCCTTATCTCGAATCAAACCGCCCCATTCGACAGAGGCTTGGACTCGGGCGGTTTCGGGTGCCTCAGTGCATTTTACGGGAGAAAAGTAGTCCCTTTATTTGTTGACAATTAATCGCCCAAATTCAGGTGCCGTTCTTCTGGAAATTCTGTAAAGAAAGGAAGGATTCCATTCTTTTTTCGTGTGCGAAAATTTACTTCAATTTTTGAGGTTCTGAAATGCTAAATCTAGCAGGGTTCGGAGAGTTAAGGGGTTAAAGAGATCACTTTACAGTTTACATTTCTGAGGTGGTCTTATCATTCACGTTTAACCACTTAACTGAATGATTTTCTTTGCTATCTAATAAGATGACCCCTCCTGTTTTGGAAAGGGGCTGTCGCTTTCATTCATCTAAGAAAGCATAGGATACTTAAGATGTTTATGGATCCTACATATTTTTTGTGTCTAATTATAAAGCTAATTATTGATTCAATTTTAGTTTATAAGACTAAAATTTTGATTATTCGATGCACGAGTATTCTCGGGCTGTTAAGTTAAGCGGTTAATACATATTCTAATAAGGCGGGAGTTTGCCAAGATATATTCCTTGTGATACAAGACGAGGAAAATAGTTACATATCCATAATAAATATAAATATTGGCCAACAAACATTCTTATTAAGATTCTATGATCTGAAATACAAGTCTTCCACTGATATTTTGTTGCTGTTATAAATTTCTGCGCTATATACGTTTCTAGTTCTGTAACTAATTAGGGTTGTAGGCTATCTATTGAATCATCATGATTCAATTTTGTCTTGATATACACAGTTCCTTTCATATCAAGATTTTAATAATTTTTGTTCTTGCTATTTGGTGTTTTTTTTTTGCTTTACTTACCCCGTTATTTCATTAGTCATTGTTTGAAGAGGTCTTCTTTCTAATCCTTCTGATCTGAATCAGATCAGATCCATGAGGTCGTTCACCTTCATCACCTCTAACACAAAATCCGGTCGCTTAAGCATGTCATCATACACCAAGGCAACACAGTCAAGTATATGTTGCGGAGTCGCCTCAATCATGTTGCACTTTGTGCAGATATTGAACTTCTTATCACCACGCGAGAATCTGAGGGTTTTTAAGTGACCGAATGATAAGCAAGCCAAAGCTGTTTGGTCTTTCCTATCCCCCCTTAAAATGCATAGTAGCAACGGGGCCTTCACTACGATACCATGAATGAGCTGGTGGATGCCTCCAAGAAATGTTAACAAGGGCCTTTCCTCTTGAGTATAACTGAAGGTAGGTCAAGGGTCTGAAGATGTTATTACTTTAAGTAGACTTAGCTTTAGTTTGAATTTTACAGTTGTTTTGGATCAGCATCCAAAGTTTGGCTAATGCGTCTTTAAGCTCAACCTCTCAAATTAATCCCCGCCCGCTTATCCTCTCCTTACAGTCTTTATTATAATTGAAAGAAAAATATTTTTGATATTTGCATACATGATATTTTCGAAGAATTACCTTTCTAAACTTTATTTTTACAAGACATTTTCTTTAACCTTTTATTTTTAATCGGTTTTTCAAATAATGGACTTATTTTATGTAGTCTTATATATTGCGTAATTTTAAATATTTTATATAACACAAAGAAAAATGCATGTTTTTTTTAATTTTTAGAAGTCAAATTATTTTTTTATTGTAATAATGGATTCAAAAGCGGAAGTTTAAAAGAAATTAAATTTGAAATTATTGCATGTCCTTTTATAAAGTTGAAATCATGTGAAACACTTAAAATTCTCCTTTTCAACTTAGAAAAAAGAAAAATATTACTGCACGAATGAAAACATAAAAAAAGAAAAAAAAGAAGGGAACTTGCAGAATACATAAGTTATTTTCAATCAAGATTAAGCCTTGAAAGAAAAATTAATCGAGAAATTGTAGCGAAAAGTTTATTCTTTTATACATTAAGAAAAAATTTAATTGGTTAAATTTCTTACGCAATCAAAATTCTCAAAAGCGGGAATAAAATAAAATGAAATAGTTTAACTTAATTGTTTTAAATACTCTGCATTTTTAAGTTTTATGCAAAAATAACTGAAAAATCTTTTTTAATTTTAATTTTTTTTATTTTTGATAATTCATTTATCACTCCGGCGCTATAAATATACAATCTCTTGGTATAATGGGATTAGAGGTTCGAGGACTGCAAATTCTTTATTCGATTATTCCTAAGGCTGGTTACACACACAGCGGATTTCTGATCGCGCGGAACATTTATCGCGTAGCTCACCGAAAATCTAGCATTTTAGACTGGTTACACACACAGCGGATTTCTGATCGCGCGGAAAATTTATCGCGCCGTTCACCGAAAATCAGCTGTTGACTGTTCGACTATTGGCAGCGTGGATTCATCATCAAATCAATTTAGTTTTGCTTAAATTATTTACTGCTTGGTATTGTTTGAAATGAACAGAGAGCAAATTCTAGCTTTATTGTTATTCCGTCGTCGAATAAAGAAGAAAAGAAAAAAATCGGTTTATTTGGGTTCATCCAATTAATGAAAAAAAGAGGGGGTTGGAGCCTTCTATACGTTGTTTGAAGAGTTGAGGAAGGATGATACGAAATTCTTCAATTGCTTCAGAATTTAGAATTACTACTTATAACAGTTTTTTATATTGTTCAATATTGCACAATATCGAGTCAATATTGTACAATATAATTCAACCTAGTTTCAATAATATACTATTTATTTTTTCAAATAAAATTAAATTACTTATTAGATTACGTAGTCAATATTGAAAAAAAGGTTATATATATGCATAATTCTCTGTGAAACGAAAGTTGTTCATCGCATCTGATATGTTGCTTAAACAGAATAATGTAGGCGTGTTCTTTATGTAGTATAAATAAGAGAAACATATATAATTAAAATATTTATATTATATACTAAAATATTTATATAAGTAAAATATTTTAATATTCTGGTGCTAATGGGGCACTTCGAGAATTTCAACGTTTTTTTTATGACTTTTACACTTTCTAGTACGTATATGTGAGAAAGTATGAACTTATTAAAATCATTTCTTTCTATTTCAATACAACAAAGTCGCTGCGAATTTCCAGGCTGAAACAAGGCGTTTCTGTCCTTAAAAATGTCGAGAGTTTTATTCCACAAAACATGCCCTTTTTGCATTAATGCAATTAAAAATTCATTATCTATAAGGTCAGACATCTTCACAATAGGAAAAAAAACCCAATAGATTCCAAACCAACTTATACAAACAAAGAGAAAAATCACACTGAGCGAAACGAACGCGGTAGAAATATCGCCGTGTGTGTAAGCTCTCATTTGGCTACGATAGCCTCTACTTGGGTGGCGACGGAAAAACTTCCGCAGACGATAGTGGCAGTCCGCGACTGCATATCTACCGCACGCGGTAAATAGTCCGCGCGTCCATTTTTCCGCTCAGTGTGTAAGCTCCAACTTACATCAGTGCACTACTGTTGGAACGGCGGCGCGATAAATGTTCCGCGCGATAAAAATTCGCTGTGTGTGTAACCAGCGTAAAGATCAATGTGTAAAAGATGTTAAAATTGATTGATTGCCGTCGTAGGTCAAGACTCCGCGCGTTCCCGTGACCTGGATATTTGTAGTGTGCGTGGAAGGGGTGTTATATCGACACCCTTTGATCTGGTGATCCATCTAGTTGAAATCATAAGGTCTTACCGAAACAACCCTCGTGCAATTAAAAAAAGGAGGTGTAGATCTAACAACTCAAGTCGTAATCACTACGTGTTATATTTCCGCGGTATTCCTTAATATTGTGCACAAAAAAGCAAATATCGCTCATTTTCGACAATCAAGGAAGAAGATTGGCTGGTAATACTGGCCAGTAATGTTAATTGCATAATAATGGTATATAATAGTAATTGTATACAATAGAATATAATAATAACATTATATAATATTGCTAATAGTATATAAAAGTTTAACCTTATTTACGATTGGCTTACGAATGGCAAGCCGTTAACAAATTTTTGGCAGTGATATCTGTCAAAGATGGTGCAAACCATTTCTGGAAATATGCGCTCATTAAAATGCTACGTCTTGCAAGCAGTTATGCTTCAAAATGCAAACCTCATTACAAGTATTAAGTACGTAGAAATAAACAATAAACGAAATTCAGAAAAACTTGCTGGTGATTGTCGTCAAATGTTTTCTTTAATTATTTTTTACTCTAAAATGGTGTGTATTGTTAATCAAAACTTTTCAAAACACATTTTCAATACAGGAAAAAAACAATTTTAAACCGCCATTTGGCTTTAGTATTAATGAAAAAATCTATAACCAATAAAATATGCAACTCTTTAAAATATAGTAAATTTAGTAGAAACATATGACCAATATAAAATGTAAATAAGATAATAAAACATATTTCTATATCTGAAGTAAATCGCATATTCTGATCCTAATGTATTATGTAATACATACATAAGTACTTGTTTTTCTTTCAGTTTTAAATAGAACTTTGTGTGTAAAACGATTTGTACTCCCTAGACAGACATTTTTTTATTCCATGATAAAAAGCAAAAGGCGCTTAACATGAATAAGAAAGTGCGCTTACAAAATATTCCCAAGAAACATAGCTTTAGAAAATATTGTTTACAGAGGATTAAATAGCACAGGGAATGAATGCAGTGCATACTTTTCTCTATTCGTTAACAATAGGAAAGAGCTTTCTTACCAGTAAAACCATTGTAAATAGAGATTTCTTATTTTGGGAAACGATAGGATTGTCAAAAAAATTTTGACTAACATGTTTTAAAAGCATTTCGAAAAGTCTTGTGAAACAAAACTAGAGCGTTGCCATGTAGTTAGTGTCGGACTGTTCGCCTTTGTAAAATTATTTTATATTCCTTTGAGATTATTGGCCAATTACTCTTACGAAATTAATCCTTTTATCCCAAACTGTGCAATTAAGCATCTCTTCACAATTTATGATGCAATATATGTTCTTTATTGAGTAGAAAGTCTCCTATCAAGTTAAATAAAATTTTCTTGCAACTATGAAACTGTGCTATCTTAACACTACCGAATAACAACACTCAACTACCAGACAATAAAGATATATACGACTGGCCCTATTTTTTCTTCTTACCTTTATCTTTTCATTAGCTGCGAACCTTCTATTTATTATGCTATTCAAAGATGTTATCGCTTGGCGCATGAGGGCGATAGACCCTCCACCAACAAAAGAGTTTCTTCATAAATATCAACACATTTTGAATGTTTTTCTTCCTTTTAGCCTGTTTTTACCAGTCTTGCTTGTGAATGATTTATTTTGAAATTTTAAATTTTCATGAGTAAGTTATAAAAGCATATGAAGAATATTTCAAGAATAATTAGGAAATATTGAGGATTTGTTGCTCTGAAAGGTCTACTTGAACAAAATATGTCCAATTATGTTCAGAAGTAATTTACAAACAGGATGCAGAATAGAATCAATAAAAAGGAGGCATTTTTAGAATATATTCCTTATGGTCGTTAAATAGATACTTTACACAGCAAATTTGTAATTAGATGTTATTAATAATAATCACTTAATCAGGGAATTTTGCACTATGATGGATTTGAAAAATTTCTAATTTACGTGTTCAGCAACTTAAGAACAATGACAAATATTTATAAAATTTTATGTTGGTTATTGTACTAAGAAATTCAGTCTACTCTATCTTAATTGTAAAATGTGTTCTTATATTCTTTTAGAGTAATTAAAAAGCTTTTCTGTTAGAATTTTTAAAGATATAAATTTTAAAATCACTTCTAGTCACTAAATCGTGATATAACTTTTAAAATTATCACAGAGTGATCTTACTAGATGCCTATTTAATGAAGTTATCTTCGTTATCAGGTATCAAAATGAAGTGTCCCTCCCGTAACAGAAAAATAGTTCTCTTGTAGATTTCAAACTGGAATTAAATTTCTATTTGTATCTTTCAATCTCGTTTTGTGCTGAGTATGTTTTAAAACTACATTTATTTAAGTTTTGCCTATAATATTCCTTTAAATCTGCTCCTTTTCTTTCCATTTTTGTGAAAATCTTCTCTTAACAGAGCTTTATAGATATGAGCCTTCACACATAGTGCTGCAATTTCACCCCTTGATATACAAAAGCGTATGACACACAGCTTTAAGGAAATGCCACTTCTTGCTTGTTAGACCTGAAGTATCAAATTGAGAAGCTTCTTTTTTCTTATCTTGGCTTGTTAGTTGACACTTAGAAGGGTTTGTTAAAAGATAAAAAAAAGAAACAAGTAAATCTTCCTACTTCTTAAAAAAACTAAAAATATTAATAAAGAAAGAAGAAATGGAGACCGAAAGTTTATATTTTTTATTTTTCAAATTGTTTATGATGATTCTTAAAAATAATATCTTAAAATTTAAAAAAAATTCCTGAAATAAGTAAGGAGAAAAGTAATAACTTTTAGTAACTCTCTTTTTGTTTTAGATTAAAACCTGGTTGAAATTTGTGAAAATTGAGGCTGTACTTCTGTTGCTACACTGTATGAAAATTTAGCAGTTTTAAAATTCAAGTTATGAGTATACATGTCAAATTTGAATAATATTAGAGAAACATTCCAAAAATTATCAATTTGGAAACCTTTCTAAAGCAGATCGATAATCTTAACCGCTTCAGTCCTTGACCCATTTTCACAGGGTATTTATGAAGATGCAGACACTTAACTGCGACATGTACACCTGGGAAGAGAAGTTACTATGTGTAAGCACCTAGCGACATATTGTCAACCGAAACCAGTCAAGCACAGTTTTGGGATTTCTGAGAAGATGTATAGCAGCTGCTAGTCTTCGTTCAAGAGTTAAACACCTGAAGTGCCCACCATGAAAAATATTTGCTAACTTTTTAGGGTGTACCAAAAACCAGCGGGAGTGGTCTCCCCTAAACTTTCTCGTATACTCCCTAATACATACTTTAGGAAAAATAAGCTAAAACGCAGTAAAACGCATCAGGCGTCTCTAGCACAGTTGGAGAAAACATTTGTAATAGAATATCTCAAGTACGTTGCCAGAGTGCTTAAAAAATTTAAAAAGCACGCAAAACAGTATGATGAATCAATTGGCACTAACTTTCGTTTTGTTAAAAGCATTTACTTTCGTTTTGTCCGAGTGAAAATAATGCAAAATCCACTAACAGAGAAACTCTTTTCGAGAAAATATTTCTTTGTAACTGACTATAAATCATCTAAATGAAAGCGAAAAGCCGGTCCTTAATAAAACGAGCAGAATTTCGCAGTGAGCCAAGACGTAGTATAGTGAAATAGAATCAGAAGCTGGAGTGATTTCCCAATAAGGTTAGTAAGATAAGCAAAATAGAATTTCGAATTTGAACGCCTTTTTGTCAACCGATTGACATAAAAATTGGATACAAATCTACAATTTAGGTTAGAAGGCCACATACAGAATTTCATTTATCTAAGTAATTTTGTTAAGAAGTTCTTGAATTCAAAAGTATGCGATTATACAGTCAACCCTTTGACGGATTTCGCCCAAAATTTTTGACAAACCTACACTCTGACCCAAAAGTTTATAGACTCTAGTAAAATATATGTTTCAGCAAAACGGAAAGGAATACAAACACCAGTTACAAATATGTTTATTCACACCATATGCGACTTGCATTCAACGAAATATTTAGTTAAAATAACAATTTGTATTTCAATTATATAACAAAATGGAAATATTAGGTGTCCCAAAAGTTTATAGAATATATGACATTTCAAGAAAAGGTGCTCAATACAATGTTCTTAATAGCTTAAAGTCTTTTCATTTTTCAGTATGACATTGTATACACGTTTTTCCATCGACATAATTAAGGTTTGTAATATCTCTGGTTCCAAGTTGCACCATACACTTTCAATGGCTGTCTTCAAGGCATTCACTGAATAAAATTGCCCTCAATTCTCATATACTTCCGAGACATAACGCCCCACACATATTCAATTGGGTTTAGATCAGGGCTTATCGGTGGCCACACAAGAACAGTAACATTTTTTGAGTTTAAATAATTTTTCGTAGCATTGGAGATATGGATGGGAGCATCATCATGCTGATATTACCAATTTCGTTCCCCTATGTTTTCTGCAAATGGCATAAGATGATTTTCTAGTGTTTCTGTGTATTTAGGAGAATTCTGTCGACCATCTAAAAAGGCCAAACCCACTTGACCGTTGAAACTGGAAGCCGCCCATACCATCACAGATTCGCCACCATTTTGTCTACTGAAAAAGCTCACGGGCTGTTTTCGTAAATCATGCACATATTTTATATTCCCGTCAGGTCCATCGATGTTCCATTTTCTTTCATCACTGAAAAGGATAGCCCTCCATTTATCACCATATGACATATGATTATGAGCTCATTGTAATCTATTACTAATGTGAAGCTTTGAGAGTGGTAATCGGCGAACCATTTTTGCGTGGATCATATAACCATATTCTATAATTCTATGAACAGTGTTGTTGGAGATTTGCAACCGGGAAACCCCAGTAATTTCGCAAACCGACATCTTCCGACTTGAAGCCATTCTTTGTATCTGTCTATCACTGCGAATATCCGTCACACGAGGTCTTCCTGAACGAGATTTTGGCTTATATGGCGTCTTACGAGTTAATACACGATAAATCATGCTTTTAGAACGATTTAAATGTTTCAATATTTTTTTAACAGTCTTACCGAGCAATTTCAAATACAGAATTTTACTCACTTCTTCATTAGAGAGCCGCTACGCTTTAGGCATCTTGAAACGCAGAACAAACGAACGCTTTCTTTTTCTTACAACGTATTTATTAGGCTCCAGATCGACGTCATGATTACCGATACCATATTTGCATAAAATTGCATTTGTCTATAAACTTTTGGGACAGGTTATTTCAGTTTATTCTACGATTTAAAAATTGGCATTAAATATACGGGGTAAAACTGCTGCTTTTTCAATTTACTAGACATAACATATCTATACAGAAAGTTACATCGAAATACATTATATACAACAAAAAATATAGGCAAAATACAAGATTCTATAAACTTTTGGGACAGAGTGTACACTCATGATAATAAAACTGTGTACCAAATTTTATCTATATAGCTATTCAAGTTTTTGAGTTATAGTGTTCACATGAACGTGGACAGACAGACAGATTTCCCGTAGACGGATTTTGTCTACAATTTGATGAAAAAAACCCTAAAAATTATGTATACATACCAAATTTCATCAATGCGGCTCTAATAGGTTTCGAGTTATCGTGTTCACAGACAGTCATAATTCCAAAATTGTGTTTTTCGGAATCGGGGTGGTCTAGAGCGTAGAGATTCGTCAGAATATCGAGTTCGAATTTTTTGACGATTACAATACTTTCCCTTTGTATATTTCGTATACGAGAAATTGATAGAAAAAACGAAAGAAAAGGGAAAATTATGGTAAGCGAAAAACTTTTTGTTAGAAACATCTAATTACTAATATAATAGCTCAGATCTCTCTCTTTCTCGGTATCGCTCTGACGTACCCACAATAAAACTCGTGCCATAGCACTGCCAGACGTTAAATAGCATTATTTCTTTGTTAGAGAACCAAAATTTCAGTAATTTTAAATTTTATAAGAGTAGTTGTCGTTCAAATTTTAAATATAATAGCTCTAAAATAGTAAAATAAAATTGGCTATCCATTGATATAAAATTTATCTCGCTTGATAATTGATCAATATTTCCCGAGAAATTTTAAATTATATTAATCATATATTTCAAATTAATTTCTGTTTTTTAATAGAAAGTAGTAAATCACGTCAGTGGTATATCATGTGCGTGATATAGTTTAGACGCCACGATGCATCTAATTATTTAGTGCAATGGTGATGATGTAATTTGTAATTTTTTTGGCAACGTTAAAATTTACACAGACATCTGAAGAACAAGGAAAATAGTTAAACAACGAAAAGTACTTCACACTGAATGTTGTTTACCAAGAGGTTTTCTGAATAAAGAAATATATAAATAATATGTAAGTAAAAAATATTTCCTGTAATAATATATATGCTTATTTTGTTTTCAATAAATGTTAAACATTTCTATCGTATATATATATATATATATATATATATATATATATATATATATATTTAAACACGTCAGAATTGACGGGGAACCTCTCGAATGAAGAGACAATTTGCACCCGTCATACCATGACGGGTGATTTTCTAGTTTATCATAAAACTCAATAAGGACTCCAAAAATATTATTTAAAAATTATTTAATCCTAACGAGATGAATGAGGCTGTGAATGCATTGGTAAAAGTACCTCATAATCTGGCTCGAATTGAGTATTCTGTTATTTTAATTTATTATTCTATTAATTTCAAATCTTCAGCAGTCCGTATAGAGGCTATAAGAATGCCACATCTGGTTCGAAGTTTGCAGCTTCCCTAACACTTATCTAGGAAACAATTGAAGCTTTAAAGATTTGTGATTTTTCACTCTAAAGACATATATTGTCTTTGGCAATCCTATATTAACATGGATATTGAAAAGCTACATTAATTTAGTATTTTTAGTCCAGAGAATCAATACGTTTATTCATTTCAAAACTTATTCTTCTTTTTTTTAAATTTATTTTATGAAAATTTAAGCAACTCTTTTACTTTACATACTAGAATATCCTGACCCAATGAGCATGTTGAAATATTGTACCACCAGTCATAATATACCACCAGAAGAATATATCGCCAGAAAAAAATTACAATATTTTATTTTGAAGTTTTATTGTTACGCTTGGGTGCCCATATTAGTCATTTATTTTGAATAAAATGGAAGCTGTTATAAAATTTTGAATTTATTCCAAAATAAACATTTTGAAATATATCTGTATTCAGAAGACATTACAGAAAAATAATTCCAAAATTGCATTAAAAACAAAAATTGATTCATTATATAAGATAATCTTCTGAGCAACAGGTTGGAATATACTATATTTTGCATGGGATACTCCACTCTAAGACCCAGATTACATTTTTAATCCAGAATCCAAAAAAATGCATAATTGCATGTATCTTGAGCGGTTGTCATAGAAAATAATGCACTTATAACTTGTTTTTAAAATGAGTATAATTACTGTCAGTGGTGCGCAAAACGTGGGTCTTGACCCCTAAATTTTTTGGGGGTTACTAAATTTAAAGAAATTCATTTGACAAAAACAAATATACGGTTTTTCTTCAGAAAACGTGGTCGCGACCCCTAAAGATTTTATACAGAGTGCTGGGGTCCGAAATGAAAATAGTTTCCTCTCTACTGTTATGTGATACTTCCCTTGGACATACATGCATTTGTCCATTTCAGGCAGGCACTTGGAACCACGTTCTCAGCCATTGAGGCGCGTTTGGTCACATGCAGAACATGCATTTGGCTATCTAAATCTTCTGAAATTTCTTCTTGAGTTTCATTTCATCGGTATATGTCGTAGACAGTATCTTAACTCTTCCTTTGCTTGCAACAGTGAACGAATTGATGGCGCGCCTAGAGAATACTTATCATATTAGTAAAACGGGATACCGTTTGGATGCTGTCTGTGTGATCAAAAACAGCCACAATGCACAATTATTAGGCCCGAAAAACAAAACGTTTACCTTCTTTCTGCTTTGAGTTGAAATTTTTATTCCTATCATTGTTTTCAATGTAGTTATTGACATTTGTAACCTGATAAAGTGTTCTGAATTGCAATGTACAGGATGGTCATAAATTATTGAACCCATTTCAAAAATTAATTTAAAAAACTAATAATGTTACGATTGCTATTTTTTAATGAGAGGGCAAATAAAGTTTTTTTCGGATAGGTGGCGTGTCATTACAGCGTTCGAAATTTGCTACAGCGAGAGATTTCCATAAGAAATGGCTACCGATCAGCAGAAGCCGATGCGTGTTTTCTGGTTTCCTTCTTCAGTTTTTCTTGAATATCTCGAAAACTATTCAGTTTTCGAATTACATTTGGCTAACAAATTAAAGAGCGTAAAATCCTCTACATCTAATTGCTTCTAGTTTTCTTCTATCTTTAATAGTTTCGAGATACTGGCTCTCAAAAATGGGAGATGTCCAATAATTTACGAACACCTAGACCACCGAAATGGCATAAAAACCATAGTTGTACTATTATTAGTTTTTTATTAATTTTAGAAATGTGTCCAGCAATTCTCGAACACTCTCTATATTGTGATTAAAGTAAGAAGTAAAGTATCCTTTCTATTAATACTATTACTAAGTATTATTTGTAAGAACTATTTAAAGTATCCTGAAGTTGAACACTGAATAAAGGAACTCATGGGAAAATGTATTTCAGATTCTGGGGAATTAAACACGCAATAAAGTTATAATAAAATTAGTTATAATCAAAATAAGTTATAATATAATTAATGTATAACAGTGACATTTAATGAGCAGTTTAAGTTGTATGCTCACTTAATTACTCATTCTAAAAACCCTTTCTTATCTTTTGTACGATTTTATCGCCGTTTGTTTCTCATAATTTAAAATGAATACACCCAATATTTAGTGTTCAAATTGTGTTAAAAATTATACAGTTTATTTATTCTTCTTTCTAGTGAATGAGCAGGGATAATTTAATACTAACCACTCTGTATAATAAACATAATGCAATTATTTTTAATTTAGTTTAGAAGTGTTTGTTTGGAATTATTTTTTCATGCATAAATTATATTTTATATGAGGGTGAGAAAAGAAACAATCATCAATTTATGGAAAAAAGGAATTTTTTCGTTTTTGGAATCTGGCCGAGACATCAGGAAAGATCTAAATGTTGTTTTCGAAATAAATAAATAAATAAAATACCGAAGTTGCCGTGAGGAATTTGGAAGGAACAACCAGTTTAGAACTAATTCACAATTTTTCAAAGAGTATTAAAAAATCATTTCCCGTTTCTTTAAGTTGCTTTATTTTCGTAACTAAATTCATTTTAAAAGTTTCTGAGTAAAAATCCATTATCTCTAGAAATCCAGTATTATCTAATTCCTAAATTGGAAATGAAAGTATTAAACACATATTTTATGTAAGCTTAAGGATTATGTACTGTACTTCTAAGATATATAAATTATCTTTAAGTAAGAAAATAAAATTTTTGTTTTCCTTTACATAGTATATCGGAAATGTCATCGATAATCTAGAATTGAAATATTATAGTCTGGGGAATAAACTATGAGAAATGCACAGCCACATTTTATTTACACTTAAAAAATGACCGTACATTTTGCTATTCAAAAACATGAAAAAAGGAGAGCATCGATTATTTGTCCTATAAAAAGCAGATAACAAAAATATACTGATCAAAATATCGATGAATAGTTCTCTTACATTTCTCTAAGTATACTTTACTGAAATATGAAGGATCGATATGTACTGTGTAAAGCATTTCAATCCGCATGCCTTCAATAGGAAAATTTCATGGACTTATCTCTCCTTTCTTGAATAAAAGCAATCATTCTTGATGGGGCATCTTTAGTTTCTGCTCTTGCCATTTCTTCTATTAAGTAATAGAAGGACTTCCTTTCTTTTCACTTATAGAATGGAAACAGTTTCCGCTTCGGATAAATACTCAAAACACTCTACTTAATTGGAATGTCTGGATAAAAGGACAATACTTTATATACACGCTAGGAAAAATGGCCTTTTGGAGACTATTGAAATATTGTATAACTATATCATATAAAATAGTTTAGATTATGTTGAAAGCGTACAATAATTTAAATAATATTTCAATGTCTAAATGTTCCCGACAGTCATATTAAACAAACAAGTTTGATTGCTTCATTCCCTCATAACATTTCTTTCGCTGACAAACATAATTTTTCAATATATTTATTATAATTAATCTAAGTAAACTAAACATATTTATGCCTTCTTCATATTTCAAGGTCGCAATATTTACTCTCTCTTATCTTTCTTAATCTTTACTCTTACTTATCTCTTTTTCTTTCTTTGAGTGCATAAATTTTATCACAGTCAGACGACCAGAATGATAACTGTGCTGAAACTTCCATTTCTAACCTCCCATGCCATTCGAATTTCATTTGTTTTACTTTTAATGCTTTATAAAAAATACACAATAATTGTATCTTTGTCGATATGGGATCTCGAGTCTGTGTCTAATTAGTCCTTGTTAATATATTAGTCCTCGAGTCCATGTTAACTTAAAGTCTTGTAATGCAGAAACTCTTCGCAATTCTTTCAAATTTGCAGAAATAATATTTGGTGGTTTTAAAATACTTTATTTAAATAGCGAACACTGCCACAATCGCCCGTTAGAATTGTCATTTCTGAAAGTTAAAACTATCATCTCTGATATCCAATTCCGTATAATGTCTGACGCGTATATGTGTCTGATGATCTTTTGCTATCAAATATCCTCACAATAGGGCAACATGCATCACTGAATATTTGGAAAGCTGTTCATTATTGCTTATACTTCATACCTTTCTCCTGGCCATGATTCAAGATCTCGTTCTGCATTTTAAATCAAAACTTGAATAAATTATAAACTAGACATTAATCTTGCACAAAAATTTAAATTAAATCACCAAAGTTTAATTTGGTAAAGACAGATATAAGTCCCGTTTTTGTAGCTAAGCGAGTGCTGTTTTGGGACGATCATAGTGATTTAGGGTAGTTGTCAAATGAAAAAGAATTACACCTTCTGTTCAAACTTCTACATTATAATAAAAGGGGGTTATTTAGCCCTTTTGGATTTAACAAGAATAAGGATCGTATAAGGGCTGGATTGTGGGTGGAACCATGTATCGGACCGGAGACACGCCAGTTCCATAGCCACAAGACTTAATCTCCCAGCCACAACGTCCCTAACTAATTATCGATAAAGAAAGAACAACTTTAGAATGTGCCTAAAGATTATTTAAAGAATAAAATGGAAATATTATAAATGTTCCCATTAGATACTTATATTTACAATTTTTCTTAAATATTTTCAAGTATAGATAGTATTTAAATGTCTCTCATAAAGAGAAAAATTTTCCAGATCCTCTAAACTAATTGGGAACAGAAGAATAAATATCTTTCTTCCAGTCATTTTTGCTGATATGAGAAAGAAAGAAACAAGAATAATAACGGCACACTTCAAAATATCAAGTGAGGACTTTCGGGAATTAAACGTGACATGACATTTCTTCTGGCTCTAATTAATTTTGACTTTCTCCGCAAGAAAAAGGACTTTTCAAAACCAGTTTGTATATTTTCCTCTCACTAAAATCATTTTCCCACACTAAGTTACAAAAGGAAAAGACAATATTTGACTGCCGTCTGCGGAGTTTATCGCCCAAATGAAATTAGAAAATACGAAAGGATTCTCATTGTTTATTGATGTCGGAGGAATACATTAAGTTTCTTCTTCCCAGCATTTTTTATTCTTTCATTTTTTCTTTCCGCGCTGGCACTTTGCGGTGGAGAGAAATTGATTCCACAAATATTGTCATGCATAATTTATTTATCAACAATTCGACTCTAACAAGAGTGAAAAAAACGTGAGAAAAAATAACCGCATCACATAAAGAATTAAAAACCAAAACCAAACAACAGGATTGGGAAAAGGTTCAGAACAAAATTAACTAACGTGTAATTCAGCAGTTTAACTCCAGGCGTCTCCCCTTTGCGTTTCTTTTCTTTCTTTATGTGTGTTGCCAAAAGACAAACATGAAGAAAAAAAGATCAATATTAATGAATTGAATTTTTAATATTTTGCTGGAGGGCAGGGTTGAGATGAGATAAATCCATGAAAAAGAGATAAAGTCTATGTTCGAAATTGATTAAAAATAATTTTTTGTAAGGTGGGGGTTATTTCTTATGGTTGTGGCTCGCAAACTTTATATTTAGTTTAAGCTGTTTAAACTACACTATAAAAAAAGACTAGGCTAGGAAGAAAGGAATAAAAATAAATTCAAAATGAGATAAAAAATACTTTCTTCGGAGAGATAAGAAAAATTGAATTATCAATCTTATCATGACGTCGCAAAGTTTCCTGAGTCTGGAAAGAAAGATTCAAAATTAATTTCTTCAGCTTAATAAAAGCATGTTTGAAATGGGATATGTCCTACTTATGAGTCTCCTGACTGGAATTGTACGGAAATTCAGATGCAATTCCAGCAATCCTCCGACTAGTACTTTTTTTAATCTTCCTAGTATTGTAATTAAAATTATCTATTCGGTAATTTATTAAAAATAAATCATACTTATTTTAGTCACGATCATGTTTTAAATCTTAAATTGTTCATTGGTACCCGTTTTCTGACATATGGCATATATCTTATAATAATTTTTTTACCTTTGCTCAAAAAATAGTACATGCGCTTTTCATGTTGTCCATAAGGGCAGCAATTCTCAACTTGTGGGGCGAGTTCCCTAGGGGGCGTGATAACATTAAATAGGGGCGGGAGGATATCGAAAAGAAAATATTATTTAAAAAATGATTAATTTACTGAAAGGAAAGTAAAAAAAATACACTCTGACATAGTAAAAAATATAATGCACATTTACACTGATATAATACACTTATAAATAGGACTGTCAGTACTGCACAATGCATTATTATTGTATATATGGTTACTGTATGAGAGGGGGTGCGCGATGAAAATTATGATTGAAAATAAGGTCTCAAATACTGTACTGGAAGTATGAGAAACACTGTATTAGGGTTTATCTCCCATCTCCTCCTAATGCTGATCTGCTTAATTTCAAAATCACCTTGTAGACGTTATTATCCATTATGCAATTTCATCCCATTATTTGTTGTGTACAGGTAGATCGCTAATATAAAACACGAAAACTGGTTATCAAACTGAAATCATATCTGATCTTCTTATAAGATGAAAAATGGAGAAAGCACATTCCTGTTTCTCTCCTTAGAATCCTTTTATGAGAGCATATCTTGGATTTTTACTAGCCGCAACTTAATGATAAAAAAAAATTAAATGAATTGAAATTACGTTCGTGAGAAATTTTGATGATTTTGTGATTGCGATTCTGGATTTTTTATAGTTTTTTTGGTATATTCTGCAACTAAAAGTAATCGGCAGGAAACATTTATTTTTGTAAAAGATATGCAAATTTTTAAAATGACATTTTACAGCGATCACAGTGATATTGAGAAATCTACTGTAGAGTTCTCCAAAACCCATTTTATGTCTATATTTTTATTTAAATATTTTAATTTTAGAAAACTTTTTTGTTGCACTGCGTGTAATTTAATCATATGACTGGATTTCTTTTGTCATACTGGTGGGTGGTTCTTAGCCTTTATTTCCCTCTAGAAAATTATGATTCACGATGAACTATTATAAAAAATGTTATTGTTGAAAGTAAGTAATATTTGATGCGGTCACAGAATAAACATACGGATCTTGAAGGTGCAAAAATGTTATTTTTTTGTATTTGTAAATAAAATTCTAAACATCATTAAAATTTTAAAAAATAATGTATAATAGCATATCTGCAATATCTGAATCAAGTTGTTAAAATTTGAAATGAAATATTGTATGCACGATGGCTATAAATTTGGAAACTCAATTGTCATGCAATTGATAAATGTTGAACATCCACATGTATTCCTTTAAATTCACCCTATACATCTCTACAAAACCACATTCTTTGTGTTTCTGTTGATTGTATCAGAAAACCATTTCTTTTAGTTTCATTAATTAGCAAATACTAACTGACTTTAAAATGTAATTAAGACATGTTAAGAATTGTATGAAGTCTTTAAACTTGATCGGATAGATCTTGAATTTTATTTTCTTGTCATTGATCGTTAGTGCTTGGTTATGACCTGAAGTTTTCAGTAAAATGCTATTAAATATTTAAAGGTAGAAATGCCACAATAAGTGTAGGGGAGACTAATAACTATCCATAGAAAAACTTTGTTTTGTCTAAATAAAAAATAAAAGCATCGCTTAAGTAAAAACTGCTTAGAAATTAAGTAATGTTTGACCCATTCAGATTAGGGCTTTTAATTTTAAGTTCAGCAATTTAGTTCGAATATTTTCATTCTGCTGATGTTATATGATATTTTTTTTCAAAGTTTATATGCAAAAATATGATGTATTAATTAATTTTTGTCATTACTTTTTAATATGCAAAAAGTCTTTGGAAGCATTTACATATTTAAAAGCCTTGTTTAATTGCAATATCTGTGTATTTGCATTGGATACGGATCTAACTTGCCTTAAATAGCAAGAAAAATAGAAAATATCAAAGTTTTATATCGAACATCACTGTGAAACATTACTAAAAAGAGCCAGGATTAAAGAAATTACTTCCTTTCCATAGTTTTGCAGTAAAATGAAACTTGATTAAATATATTTTGACTTAAAATATCTTTGATCATAGTCAAAAGGCTGTGAAGAGATTCATAATGTGTACTCTACCAGATCTGAAAAATTAGGGAAAGAACGCCGTAGTTATAATATTGGAAAAGTACTTATTTTGACGCCAGAAATTCTACGAAATCTTTCAAAAACTTATAGCTTTATTCATTAAATATTTCATTTTATACCCTTTGAAGATGGACGTATTTTGCTCCAAATGCAAACATTAATGCTCACCATTTCGTATGGCTCAGTATATCCAATATCCCGGCTCAAGATCCTGGGGCAAAAAAATACAAAACAAAACGAAGCAAAAATTAATGTCAGCTAAAATCGAGATCGAGCCATCAATTAGAAGTATTAGTAAAGAGAACCTGTCACAAGGAATCCATAATTACCTTTTCAAAATATTATTACATATCAAAATAATTTTCCACTAAATGAGTATAATAACAAATCCCAAAATACTTTTTAAAAAATTGATCACGAGTTCTTTTAGAATAAGTTTAGCACCCAATACGATTTTTTTGTTGATTAGTCGGCAATTTTCAGCTAGATTTTTCAGTGCTACACTGAGGGGATTTTCTTTTGGGAAGGAAACTGTTGCTTGTTGTGTTTAATTCTTAAGTTGGAAATTGATACTCGTCGGTTTTAGTTCCATTCATTTAATGACAGGCAGATGTCTTTCCTTCCTGTATCAATTATTATTTTTCATTGAAATCATTTTTTAATCTGACAAATTCTATAAATGTTTATTCCTCATTTCAACAGGTCCTCCAGAACCCGTCCAGAACTGCTCAGTCACTAACACCACTCTGACGACTCTGAATTTGTCCTGTGACCCCGGCGACGACGGTGGATTACCCCAGACCTTCCACCTGGAGGTGTACAGCATGCTGGCGGAGCAATTAATCATGAATCTGTCGACCATGGACAGCCCTCTGTTCGTTGCGGATAAGCTCAGTGCCAGTTCCTCGTATCTTTTGGTCTCGTATGCATCGAACGCTAAAGGGAGAAGCATGTCGGTAGCACTTACTGCTCACACACAATTGGCGAAAGAGCAACGAACAAGTGAGTTTTCAATATCTCCTTTTTATCCAACTTTTAGTGGAAGCAGTTATGCAAAAAAAACCAAAAAACATTTCTAGGTATATTTGCTTTTGCAAAACTGACTATTATTTTATAAGTAGTCTGTCGTGCAGCGCTATGCTGAGCTTTTTCCACACACTTTTAGAAACTGCCTATAACGGAGTACCGAAACTATAAAATGATATTACGTCCACGATTTCATAACAACGTTCTAGTTATATTCTGGCACTTTAAAATTGAAGTTAGAGGAAATGTCTGCGGTTTATAATTACGCTCCAGACTTCAACTTAGAGCAATTACTTTTAATTATCTAGGGATCACATTTATGGTCCTAGGGTAATTAAAACTAATTTATAGGCTTTAATTTCAGTACCTTTATCAATATTGAAATTAAAACGTTTTTTTTTTATTTCATCTCATGGAATATTTATTTTAAATTCTGATAAGCATAAAAACGCGTATACCACCATATGCTGGTGATAGGTGTCTATGCATTGTAAAACTTATTTTCCGATAACTTATTGATTTGCCGAATCTTTCCGCATTGATAGTCATTAAAACTTAGATATTACTGAGAACGAATATATATATACGGCATTCAAGTTACTTATTTATCTTATCTTTATAAATTTGTTAAATTTATTACATGCAATTTTTATTTAATAACTGAAAACATTTTAAAAAGGGATTGATTTTGGGGGAAGACGGTGTTTCAACATTCCTATTTCCATTCTTAGCATTAATTTATGTGCTTTCAGTCTAAGCGTCATTTCCACAATAAATACGAGACGTCATTTCCCACCTGTCTTCCTCCGATTCTTGAACCTCATCTATGCCAAACCTTAGTTTCCTACTCCGCTTGTGGGCTCTAACAATAGTTTATACCTTTAGGGTTACTATAGGGAATTAGTAGGATTATATCTCGCAACGAAACTGTTAGACGAATAATATTATTTATTTTATTTTGAGCTTACCAGATTAAACTTTTTTTTATTATGCAATAAACGTCATTCTCATTCAGAAAATTCTAACTGCCTTTGTTGCTAGAGAATTAATATAATGTATTCAGAACTTTATAAAATTTTAAACTTCGGTCGTGCGCAGTAAAAATGCTAACGGACACAACTCATCATGTGAGATTAAAAACTAAATTTAGACTTACGAAAAAGCTTAGCAAACTAAACTCTTCACTCATACAATGATATATCTGCGTTTTTTGATATCTTTTTGTATTTCCTTGCAATTTCAACTAAAAAAATCTGAACGAAACTGGTCTTGGGTACGAAAAACCTTTGAAACATATATCACTTCTGAACTCACACCAGATATATTTAATTGGATGGAGATCACCGTTGTACAATTCTAGCCACATTGAAGGTTGCGCACAATTTATCACTTTCATCAACTCCAGATTTGTCTAATACAAATTCATTTGGGGTTTTCCTACGTCTCACCATTCTGCATAGTTGAAATTATAAGCTACATTTTTCGTCTCTTTTTTTTGGCACATATGACACAATACATCAAAGCCAAAGAAGTTAGGGCCTACATTTGTGTCCACGAATTCAGTTGGAATTGACATTTATTTCTCCGTAAGTTTCCTTAGCAATAACAACTGCTTTCATCGAGAGCACGCAATAATACGAAATTTTTGGAACAATATATTGGAAATAAACTTCAATATCATTGAATTATAGGCCGAGACAGAGATGTACGAAATTTTGAAGGTTTGTAAAAAATATATATAGATAAAAATTTTGAAAATTTGGACGTAATCGGGCGCAATCATCTATCAGAATAACGTGCCCCTCACACACCCCAACAGAGCACTACCCTTATGTGAATTATAGAGAGCAAGGATTTCATCCTTTTCTCTGTAAAACCCGAACTTAGTCACAAAAAATATTGGTTCTTTATCTCGCACATTAGATACACACGACCGAAGGTTAAGACTAAATAGTAAATATAATACATGGATGCAACATGTACTAAATATATTTTTGAAAGCCTCATTATTTGTCTACAATTATTTTTTAAATAAGGTCCTCCAAAATACTGCGTAATTATATTTAATTCTCTCAAAAGCCTTGTTTGAAACTCATAAGCTTATTGTAACTGAGCGCACTACTCTGTTAAACCGAGCTCTGTTGATATTAAAGGATTAAAGATATTAATAAAATTTATTTTTCGAACGTAATATTTGGGCGGACTTTAAAATATTGATAAGACGCAAATATTTATTTTAATGGTGTCTGTAATTCTTGAAGCGTGGAAAAGAGTACTCTGTAGTAACCAATGAAAGGAAATTCCACTTTGAGTAACTTAGTTGAAAGTGCATTGAAAAACATACTTCTTATAGAAGTCATCAGAGCTTGTTGTGCAAATTGAAGTGATAAAGATTCTATCGCTTAGTACTAAGAAGCTTATTATTGACTTTATCATTGCGGAACTTGTTTATAAACGTCTTTATATATAGATTTAAACTGGTTAATGGAATAAGCTTCTTTAATACACAGTCAAGAAGAATCATAAGCTTTAAATAATTCTATAAATAATTTTCCATAATATTTTAATGTGTTTTCCCCTTTTATAGGAAAATTCTGGAAACAGCATTGGTGCCCTTAAAATCGAATATATACAGAAATTGTAATGTCCTAAATAATTTGAAAATACGCAAGTTAAATCTAAAATCATTTTATTTTAATATAATTCTAACAGAGACGTGAAAACATTTATCATATTTAGAGTAAAGATAATGGTTTATACGTATTTAACCACCGCAATTCTTCAGAAATTATATCAGTAGTCTTAAACTAAATCTCTACTAATAATAAAAGACAATGTGTGTGTGTTGGCGCTCCACAGGACAGACCGCTAGAACTGGAACTACGAAATTTGGCACACACATACTTTGGAGCGTGCGAATGTGCACTTCGGAGCCCTTTCATGGAAATTTCAATTATAATTTTAATTAATTAAAAATGAAGCAAAATTTCGGTGTTTTTCCTTTATAACTTCCGAACAGATCAAAGCACAAAATTAATTTATACACCATCTAAAAGTTCAAACAATAACCTTTTCAATGATATCAATTAACTTGCCGTACAATGTTTCCTCGAAGTTTAATACTTCTTTTAAAAATATTTTTTGGCATGATTTAGAAAATTACTTAACATTGTTGCAACGCAATTCAAACCGTTTTCATTGTTAAAAAATATTTAATTGCGTGTTTCTCTTTCAATGTTTAAAGTTGCGGTAATATCGTAATATAATTCACTTTCATAGTTTATTTCATCAAAACATTTGTGGAATATGTAAACCAAGCTCTCTGAGACTACTAAGAAATATATCCAATAAGCTGAATGATTATGGCTCCTATGTTTTCATTATTTTTTCAGCAAGTTGTCATTCCGCTAGCATGCCTCTGGCCATAAAATGCGCTGCTCCGTTTTATTATTTCAATCGAATGCATATTTTGCAAGAGAAATAAGAAAGAGAAGATAGCATTAGCAACGTACAATTAGATGTTACATGGCATGGTCAGGTATTTGACTCTATTAGGGACATTTATGTAGATGAACGGAACAGGTACAAGG
This sequence comes from Araneus ventricosus, assembly GCA_013235015.1. Taxonomy (NCBI): domain Eukaryota; kingdom Metazoa; phylum Arthropoda; class Arachnida; order Araneae; family Araneidae; genus Araneus; species Araneus ventricosus. Next base: position 462,735 of record BGPR01000280.1, read on the forward strand.
CCGCTAAAAGAACATGGTTTAAATATCTAACACAATCTAAAGTTTAAAATTATGTTCTTTCAACAGCCGTAAATATAAAATGATACATGATTCAATTTAAATCCTATTCCCAGTGAAAACACTGGCCGCAAAAGGCGGCTAGTAATAAATATACGTTTTTAAAGTGTTATTTGTTGAATTGCAAGGAAATATTTTTATCTCTAAGACGCAAAGAAATATTTATTACGTCATTCAAAGAAGAAACAGTCGTTGTTAGCGTTCGATGTACTACCAACTTGTGTTGTCACTGATTATGGTAGTCACGTATGTTCATTACTCGTATGAATAGTCAAAAAATAACTCATCGCGTCTGTCTATTTACATTAGTATAAGCTTATTATGGTGTATGGTATGCAATAAACAATATGCCCATCTTAAGAAAAATAAACACTCATGAAATAACATTCATGGATTGGAACACATTTTAAGTTGTCACTGATTGCTGAGGTTCTAAGCCAATCCCTCCTAAGTAAAGACAACCACATTTTCATAAAATGTGTTTATTTAAGTTCGTAAAATATAATTATAGTACATGTGTACCATAGATTCCTTGACATCTCTTCTAATAAAGGAGAATGAGTGCGTGTGTCTCTGTGCGTGCGTTTTTGCTCCACAGGGCAGACCACTGAACATAGAGCACAAGCATACTTTGGAAGGTGGGAATGTGCACCTCGCGCCCCTTTTTTGAAGTTTAAATAGAATTTTAATTAATTAAAATTCTAAAGTAAAATGTTGTTGCTTTTCCATGATAACTTCCGAAAATATTACAGCACAAATATTATTTTTACGCAATCTGAAAGTGCAAAAAATTACCTTTTGGATGATATCAATTAAGTGGCCGTATTATGTTTTCTCTAATTTCAATAAAGTTTTAAAAATATACTTTTTGCATAATTAACAACACTTTTCATTGTTGCAACGCAATTCAAACCGTTCTCATTGTTTAAATAAGCATTTATTTGAGTGATTCTCCTCCATTATTGTGAAAGCTATGGTAATATCTTAATGTTTAATGCTATGTTTTAATCAGCATATTTTCATCCAGCTAACCTGCGATTGGAAGTAAAATGTGCCGGGTCATTTAAAGTCTAAATCAAATGCATATATTTTGCAAGAAGAATAAGAGAGTGAACTAAATGACGACAATGTGCAGTTGGATATTACATGACACAGCCAGGCACTTGACTCCATTAGGGACGTTCATGCAGACAACGAACAGAACAGATGCAAGGTACTGAAAAAACAAGGGTTAAATTTCTATCACGATTTGAAATTTAAAATTACTTTAAGGGAGCCATGAGTATCAAATTATACGTAAGAGATTCAATTATAATTATATTCCTGGTGAAGAAGCTGGTCGCCGAAGGCGGATAGTTCATAATAAAGGAACCCTTCCAATTCACATAGCATATGCGGGCAATTTGCAGACAATCGAGCTAAAGCCTGCTGAAATAAAACAAGGCTTGCAGATCTTCCGTCTCTTACAGTTTCCAATAGTGACAAGAAAATATAAAACAATTTTATTACAACAAATGTGTATTTCGAAAGTATGGAAATTATAGATATAACAGAATTAAAAATATTACAAGTCAATAAATATAATGTAGTACTTTAAACATATAATTAATAGTAGGATTTGGAGAAGAAAAATGAATAGAAATAATAACATAAGATATAAAATATTCGCAACAGTAAAAGATATAAATAATAAAAATATGAATAAATATAATTTATATAAATAGAATAAATGAAAATAATAAATAAGATAATAAAATTACTACTAATCATCTTTCATTTATATTATGTTTTTGCCATTATAATATTTAAAGTTCTTCGATAAGCGTATGTCCTCTACTGTACCTACAGCACTGCATGAGGTATGTTGAACCTTTTTTAGAAAAATAAGATATTTATTTGTAGGTTTCCACAACACAGGCATTTTACACAAGACTTACATTACATTAATTGACTTCGAATTCTATCTTAATAACATTTCTTCTTCTCCGTTGCTAGGCAACGTTAGCTGAGGACAAATATGGCGTTTCCACTCTATTTTTAAAACTTTAAAAGAATAATTGATGCCAAACGATTTTTTTTATTTAATTAATCTCTTTTCTTAAAATATTTTACTAATTCTCTTGGAATTGCAAACGTTATATACACACAAAAACAGAAACAAATGCAATAACCAATTAAGAAATTAGTTTTAATCAAATAAATACTTAATCGAAGAAGTAATAATTCAGATGAAGTAAACTTTCGGTAAAGGACACTAAACGATAAACAAAAATTCTCAGAAATATTTAAATATAAGGCGATTTTGTTCCTTTTTTTTGTTGCTTTGGTTTTTCTTTTATGACGCTCTTTTGTTTATATATATATATATATTATATATATATATATATATATATATTAGAAATATCACAGTCCATTTCAAGACAAGTAAATCCTACAGGAACAAAATTTAATGATTAGAAATGAAACATATTCAGAAATAACGTACCTAATTTCCGAGCTTCGAGAGCCATATTCCACGCATCGCAACCAGAAATTCCATTTGTTGAGGAAAGAGAATATATTTATTACCTTCGCTAAATAATTTTATTCTCCTCCTTCAATAATGACCTGTTTCCAAACTGAATTTTGCGCGCTAGACTCGAATTAAATTTGGGCACCGAATAAATATTAATTGCACTTTATATCCTCGCTGAGAAAGGAGGGGGACAATTGGCACCACTGACACATTTAATGAAGCTTTAGTTACACGGAGGTGGTTTACGAAGCAAGCTCAGCTCAGGGGCGCGCTGCCACAAATGAGACGTTAACACACCGCCACATTCCGCCAGTGGCGTAGAAAATCCGTATCAACTTCCGCCTACTAAGCGAATAACACGTCACTTGCAGCCGAAATCTAATACCACGAATTACACACATGACGTTGCACGTTAGTCCCTCTGTAATTCCCAGGCATAAATCTGTGCCTACTGATTTGTAGGTTCCGTGCGGGGCCGTGATTTCTCCATCAGAATACATTGCCGAGAGAGATATTCGCCTTCGTACTAGAAGTGGTTATGTGGTACTAGTGAAAGTTTAAATATGTTTATGGTACGAGGAAAGCAACATTTACATCTTGCATTGTCTGGAAAAGCCTCATGATGGCTATTCGCGACGTGTAAGCGCCAACATATTAACGCGAATAGAATGGGCAATAAAATTCTGGAAATTACTGTTCATCAGGCGGGGGAGTGCAAATATCGGTAACGGATGTGTTTGATGTAAAGAACTCTGTCGAAGTTTGAGGAAAACATGAATAAAATGCGAATTGACACATTTTCAATTAATTTGACTGATTTCATGTTTGTAAAGATGGATTTTTGCTATCGATTTTTCACTCAGTTCCTTATGTCATTTATCTGAAATTTTCTACACTTATGTGTTCTCTGTGATAATAAATGCTTTCAATATTTAGAGGATTTAATTATCAAATAATCAATGAATTAAATAAGATTTTGTTTCCACATGAATATGAACATCTGGTTTTTAATTTACTAAAAAAATCAATTCAAGATTCCATAAAATCTATAATCATGAATTACAAATAAAATCTAAACTGTAGAACTTAATTAAAATAATAATAATTGCTGCGTTTCAGTACATTAATAAAAAATGTTTTTCAAAAATTCTTTCAATTAATTTGCGGTCACATATTAAATAAAACGGCACAAAGAAGGAGTTGAAATATTAAATAATTTACTTCACAGTTTCAATGCTGTACTACATTTCATCACAGCTGCTTAGTAAATGAGTCATTTCCGAGCAATCGCATTTCAGTCTGGGTTTTAGATCCTTGTACATTTAACTTTAAGAAGAATATTGGATTTCATGAGATAAGTAGCTAAAGATAAACTAGTTATTTTAACTCTTCGTTTGGTGAAGATGTTACATGTCTCATAATGGGCGAGGCGATCTCTCAGATCACATGTTGTTTTTATTTATCTATATTGTTTTAATCTTTAGTATTTGTAATGAAACACGTAAAATATATTTATTTTAATCGTAATATATTATTTCCACAGTGCTGCAAAGGCGCCCGCCTGATTCCTTGCAAATCGCTGTTCTCATCAAAAATATTATATATTTTAGAGGTCATTGTGGATCTAAAAACAAAGTAGGGAAAAGTGGGGTAAAATCGGGTAGCTAAGACCCGAAGGCCTGTTGGAGCTAAACTATTCGACACAGAGCTTGTCAGATTTTAATAAAATATTCGTTGTTTAACGGATTGCAATATATAATTCTTGAAAAGTCATAATTTCTCTACTTTTTTTATAAATGATTTTTTTATTAAAAAAAACTCAAACCATCCTGTTTTATCCCACTAGCGGGGTAAAACCGAGTGCATATGTTATCTTTATGGAAAATTAGGAAAACTAGATTTTCATGGAAAAATAACACATTCTTATTTTATATGGCAGTTTAAGAATGCAATTTACATGTAAAGTTGCTGTCTTCTTTCTCCGAGCCACTGCAGCTTTCTTGGGCCTTGCATTTATTTGAATTATAGAACACGTCATTAAAATATAAACAATTATCACCTAATGTACTTTTATACTCTTCAGCGAAAGAATCATCAATATTGCCTGGTACAGTCTTGCGCCGCTTCGAATACCCAATTTTTACCGCGAGTGCAGACGTTATAGGAAGCGAAATAGGACCACGCAGTTATTGGACTAAATTCTTATTGATAGGGTATAAATCCTTAGTAAGTATTTAATAAGTTGCATTTATTATATTTTTTATAACTGTAATTATTGAGTAAGGATAGATTGCCAACATATTTTAAAGAGGAGAACAAAGTGTACCTAAAAAATCTGAGAGAACACCCACATCTAACAGACGTTTATTTTGTTGGTGTGCAAACTAGACTATTAGAATGAAGCATTATTTGTGTATTCTAAAAACAAATTATTATATTAAGTTATAAGACTTCTCGGAGTAAATCTAACTAAGAATTTTAGTTAATTTCTCATGTTGTTTTCAATGTCTGATTTATCAGTTTTATACATTACTAGAGAGAATAAATATTCCTATATTTTCGAAATATTTTCTTGGGAATTATTACCTGTTTAAGAAAAGAAACTTAGCTGGATTTGTGAGAGAAAATGTATAGCAAAAAATTATTTAAGCTTTCATCGCTTGTTTTTCATTTAATTTTTAAGAATCAACGAATTTCAGCTTTTTAATTTTTTTATTCAAATGCAAAATAACATATAGGCAAGATAGACAATAAAAAATAATAATTATTGAAATTTCTCCACACAGACACATCACCGATGGGAAAAAAAATACGCAAAATTTTACACAAATAGAAATTGGATTTATTCAGAATTATAAGAACTTTTATGCTTTTTGATTTTCCCTAAGCCTATTTTTCCTAATCATTATCAAAAATATATCCTTATACATATCTGCATAAAATATTTTATAATGAAACTGATTTTGCGAGACAAAAATGAGTATTTGTGAGATAAGTAATCAATTTATTTTAAAATATCTGTGATTTATTTGATTGTAATTCATAGACAGTTTATTTATAATTTATGTCTTTCAAATTCATATCAGATATTACATATTAAGAACTAAATGAAAAGAAAATAGACAAAATTAGAAATCACATGATGATGATATTTACTCGAAATCAGATAGTAAAACTAATAAATGCTGAAATACAAATGTATTAAGAAATTTTCAAGCTTGTGAAAGCTCAAACACAGATAGTTTCAATTTTTATTCGTTTATTTTATAAAGTTAAATCATGGACTTGTATCTCAAGAATTTCCACAAAAAAAATCGAGAAATTCAGAAAAGCACGGAATTTTTGTGTGTTTCATCTTAAAATACTATTGCTCTGTTGTATATTCACATATTTTATGATAACAAATTGCAATGTAACATTATAAAAAAAAAGTTGAGAATCCTGATGTATATTATATTCTCTCAGACTAGAAAATACCTAATAACTACAAAAATATAAGACTTTTTCAGAAACACATTATTTAACAATTTGTGTAAAAACTTTGTTCTGAAAGAAAATATTTATTACATTAGACGTTTTATCATAATATTCCTGATTAAGTTTTAAGAATTAGTAACATTGAGGCAACTTGGGCCACAGTAATCCCTAGAAAGGGAATTTTTTAGCTGGCATCGTCCCTATCCGATGGGGAATTCAATCAATAGACGAGAATACAACATAGACGAGTGTAGTCTGAAGCATGGAATAGGTGAATTGCTGATTTAAAATCGTTATTATTTTCTAAATGTTTACGGCATTCATACGTGTCTGTGTGATATTCGTGATCGTCTTAACAAATAATTAAGAGGAAAAAGGACTGTTTATTCGAACAAAATAAATGGAACACACGAAATTACCGGGACCACCTTGGGCCTTTACCGCCAAAACACTGGTCATGTTCTTAATAAAGGATTTTTAAGAGATTTTTTCTTGTATTAGAAAGAAAATGGATTAATGTCTCTCTTGAATATTCAAAGAGTAACACCGCATCGGGTTTTCAAAATACTATTTTGAAGAGTAGAAGTGTTACATTAATAACAACTCAAAACAGCTAATTATTAAAGGAAAAAATGAGAAAACTTTTTATGTTTATTTGCTTAGAAACAATTCAGAGATAGAAATGGTTGCTTAAAGACAGTATTGAGGCTTTCAACAAAATGTTTTGATAATTAAATTCCATAAAAAATAAATATACTTTCATTATATCTATTTATTTGTAGTGGAAATAAACTCAGTTTAATGATACGAATGATATCTGAAAATGATATGTAAGAAATTAGCTCCTGAAAAATCAAAGAAGAGTGCTAATAGTCATAAAAGTATTTGAGTAACGGGAATTCAAAAATTCCCATCACTCAAATAACAACATGATAAACGACTTCGGTTTATTTAAAAAAAAACAAATAACAGCTTGAGTTATTATTTTTATAAAAGAAATTCGACTTAATTCCTAAATGATCCTGCCTATTTTTCTATTAAAAGAATATTTTAATAACAAGAATGTATCCCTCCAAGAAACCCCCACAAAAAAGACCAGCAGATTCTCTAAAACTTCCAGGTTAGATGAAACCCATAACCGATGAAAGAAAAATATATCTATATACGATAGAAAATCAACTCACTTCGATTCAGCAGCACTTTGTTGAGGAATTTCTGAAATACTTCGCAAAATGAGTGAGTTAACTTGGTGAAAACTCTTAAACAAGTTAGGAGGAGAAAAAAAAGTTTTTTTGTCAGTCACTTTCAACGTGAAAAGCAATTTTTGATCACTCAAAAATATTCTTCTTGAGGTTTATTTATTTACTTATTTTTTCTGTAGTTCTTCCTCGCTTACTCTTCAGGAAAAAAGGAAACTTTGAGTGCTAAATGCAACTCCTTACAGCTAAAAAGGATGCGTCCCCATACGTAACTCGATCAAATAAATTAAGAATACACTTTGCGGAAGCATGGTGCAAGCTTTCTGAATAATGTAGCGTTCGATAATCTTAAATTTTGGCAGGTTTAAAAGAATATTTTTTTAAATCATGTATTAAATGAAAGCTTTGATTTTTTTTTTCTTTTGTTCTTGAAAGGTTTACGAAAAGGCCCATATTCACGTTTTCTAAACAAAATAATTGATTATAAAGTAATTATAGATAGAAGAAATGAATATTATTAAATTGAAAGATACTAAAAAAGATAATATTTTTGTGCCAAGGGTGCCACCATTTTTCTATATTTATGTGGTAACTTTACGTCAGTAAATATTTACAGTCATAGTTAAAACTGTGCAAGAAATTAAATTTAGGAAGACTTTATCATTAAATTCTTACATTACAAACCAAACGCTTTGAAATAATCTAATGGACAATCTCATAAGAAAAGTTCCTTGTAACTGAATCTCAGCTTATAAAATATGAAGAAATAGAACAATGAACAAATTAAATTTATTAAAACTTAATTAAGTGGATTCTGTCATTGGAAAAATACAAAGCTACGAATTACCCTTAATAATATAATAAATGCGAAAGTGTATCTGTCTGTCTGTCTATCTATCTGTCTGTCTGTCTATCTATCTGTTTGCTACGCTTTCACGACCAAACTTCAAAACCGATTTGGATGAAAATTGGCAGAGTTGTAGCTTGAAACCCAAGAACGCACATAGGCTAGGTGAAATCACGTTAAATTAATTATTTTTGGCTACATACAACAATTAAATAATTAACAAAGCCCATTGACTCAGCGATTCTCGATGAAGATTATTTTATTTTTCAATCAACTGTCACGTGATCCTTCAGGAATGCGAAAACATGTGGAATAAATTATTAGTAAATAAATGTAACAGAAAATGCATTTCTTTATTGACTATTAAAATTCCAAAATATCCGCGAAAGGAGAAAAGCTTAAAAATAAATTAAAGCCATGGATCCCGGTTAGAAATTAAAGAAAAGTTGTACTGCAAATCTTAAATAGTTTTTAAAATATCCCTTATATGTTTCTATTTGAAGAATCATACACATTCTCGTTTTTCATTTATAGGTATATGGTATTTGAGCGTAAATCGAAATCTGTATCGCCGTCCAAATCATGTGTGTGGAAATAAAGTAGCTCCAGGTCCCATCTGCCTTGTACAGCACCATTACATACTCACCCACACATATTCGCTTTTATTATCACTATTCAATCAAATGACGTTATAGTGTACTATTATGATTGTTAATATCCAATACAGTGCTGCATCACTTTGAATTCGTAATGAATATATATAAACAATCCCTTTGATAGTGGCGATAATTAAATTATGTTTACACAGCATTCTTTACGGTTCAATTTTTTAAAACTTTTATCTAACTTATCGGTTTCGTATATATGTCCTTATGTCCTGTAATATTCATCGCTAATATTTAGCATTCTTATAGCCATTATTTTTAGAAATCTTTCTAAAAGAACTAAAACTTATTTTCAACCATCTAGTATAATTTGATTCAAGATAAAGATTAGTGTGTTGAGATTCCGCTTTTCAAGATCTAGAAAATTGTAACGCTAAAATCGAATTGAAAGCTAGTCAGTATTGATTAAATATATTTATGTTAGATAAATCTGCACTTTCGACTTTCAGTTAAATCAAATAATTAATTTTCTAGGTCGTGCTTAGGAAATTTTGAAAAACTGAGGAACTTAAATCTGAGCGTAACTTCACACATCAGTTAAAAACATGCATCATTTTAATCTGAATAGTTAAATGAGATTAATTTATTATTTCTACTCTGAAATATTTATGGCAAGAATAACAAATTAAAATGTCTCATGCCCAATATATTTCAAAGATATACTTCTAAGTAATCAGAAGTAATTAGACTGTAAATTGAAGTCGCGATGTCTTTGAAACCGGATAATTAATTAGTTTGCATCTAATGAGAACTAAAACTATTAATTTGAGAAATTCTTAATAAATTAATTTGCTTTTAATAGACGAAAACGTTCGGCATTCTCATAAATTGATTTTAAATGTTTCAGCAGAAAATGGATATTTTACAGAGATTATTTAGAAACGGAAAAGTGACTGCAAGGTTGAAACGTAATTCCTTAAAAGATTTAATGTCTTTAGTCTTTGCAGTTACGTTGAAATCGATTAAGCTACTAGAAAAAAATGAATGAAAATACTTTTTAATGCTTTTAAAACATATCGTTCACCGTTTCCGTAAAGTCTGTACATATGCTAAACTAGTTGAATTTTGCCCATTTGTACAGATGCTGTACCAACAGAATACTTCCCTCTGCATTCCGAACTAGTACATAATGTGTACCAGAAGAATCTTTCTCTGAATACTGACGTGGTACAAGTACTGCTCTAGTATAGTTTTTTTAACAATGCATATAGACCTGTTCTAGATGTTATATCATTAAATCGTAAGGATGACATTGCCTTGGTGGAATTAATGTCTCTTTCATCTAGTCATCTGTAGATCGTTTTCTTGTCTTTTGTAATGTATCATTCTATCGTGTGATGCCTAAATTATTATATAATGATGAAAGAAATACCTACGTAACACAACAGACCTTATCAACTTTTACTTTCTTCTTTCTCCATTACAATCTCTGTTTCAATATGAAGTGTTGAGACTCTGATTCGTAATAGGTTAATCAAAAGATATAATAGCATATCATGAAAACAGATAAATATAGATAATTAGTCTCTCCCTTTTAAGTGGTATAGATGCTTTGGCAATACATACCTTACCTTTACTTAGGGCCTGATATATTTGGCGTACCAGCTGTTTCCGTATATACCAATTGGCTGATGCATTTGCTATCCTCGCATACGCTCAGAGTATTGGTAACTTTGGTTACTGACAATGCTTTTCCCTACGGGAACAAAATGCTATGCCAGTAGGACATTCAGGTATAAATTGTTTCTCGCCATAGCAGTAGGCGAATCAGATTTCACTTCTTCGAGGCTTCAATCGAATTGTAAATGGTATAAATCATTTATCCTATGGAAAAATTTCATGCTTGATGAATGAATTTATTGCATATGAGGGAAGCCAAAAATAAGTAACCATACAGTCGGTCGAAGGACAACAAATCGGGTATTGTTGTTGTTACTAATCCCTCTCTGTCTAGCGGCAGCTAGACACCCTCCATGAGCCCACTCACCCTCAAGAAATCGAGAGCAAGCAAAGGATCCGTCTCGAAAGTCTCCCTAGATAGGCGAAGACAAGAGAGGATGTGCTCTGGGGACGCACTTGCCACTCCACACTTTGCGCAGACCGGAAAAACTTTGTTACTGTGGCTAAAGGAGCAACTTCTCAGGTGACCGCTAACAAATCTAGACAGCGCCGTCTGGTCGGCTCTGTCACAGGCAAGGCCAATGGAGCCACCAGGACTGTTCTGCTTATACCAATCATGGGATGGAGGGACCCTCCACGTCTTTAAATCTTTGTTTTTTCTGATGGAATACATCTCGCCAATATTGCATTTCAAAATTTTTAAAGTCTTGTCGACCCTTGGAGACTGTAATATCTTTTTCGAGCCAGGCCCTTTGCCTAAACCTGGAACGCGTCCCTGATTTATCTGCGCGACGGACGATGCAGCATCTAGATTTATAACAGGTGTAAAGCTCATGGTTGAGAGTGGTTGTGCAGCTTCTTTTTAAGGATCACCCGAAGGGTAGAAGTCTGACTTGGCTCCTATGCCTACTGACTTTAGGTGGGCCTATTGCTCTGGCCTTCACACCTAGGGTGGCCCTGCTATTAGAAAATTTCCCGATGTACTTCACCCAGACCGCCCAGTGTCACCCCCGCCACGTTGAGGCAGCCAGTAGGACTTGAGGGGGAATCGGGTATTTCATTGAGTAGGGAGAGCGCTTTCTTGTTTCCTACTGTAATCTCGCCTTAACATATTATATGCCAAAACTATATTATTTCACTTCTTTCGAATATATACATATATATATATATATATATATATATATATATATATATATACAATAGTAATTTTGTTGATGTAGTCGTTAATTAACAAGCATGCCGAGTAAATAACTATTTTTCATTTATTATCAATATATGGGAGAGTGGTGGAATATACGTACATCTCGTATGAAAGTTTCAAGTAAACAAGATCGAAAAATCCCTGCGTTCTCTCAGATAGGGGATTAATATATAGAAGCGTGATCAAAGTACAGGGAATATGAGCTATTTTTAGTAAATTACATAAGTGTTTTAGGGAAAATACTGGCGCCAACAAGACGTTTCTGTAGGCACGTGGAAGCGATTAAAGTATTATTTTAATAATAAATATGACAAAATGCGGGATTTAATATACCTATAGCGCGGGAAATAAAACGAAACTGAAGTTTATGAAAAGTGATTTTGGAATACACTAGTATTGTATCAAGATATTAAAATATAATATTAGAATTTAAAGTAAAATTAAGTGAGATTATATATATGATAGCATGCATGAAAAATAAAAAAAACCCTATTTCTGAATTTTTTTATGAAACTGAATAATTAATTTTTAATTAGAATTAATTATCATTTTAGTTAGAAAAATGATATTTATTGGTTTTGTACCTTTTACAGCAGTCAGTTCAACATTCAGATGCAACAATCAAAGCTAAAACTTTCACTGTTTAGGTTAAAATAAGTTAAGCATCCCAAAAAAGGGACATTGGTAGATAATGGATTAAAAGGAAATCCAGGATGTGACTCAGCCGTAATGTAACAAGTTAGACTATAGTAAGTGAAATATCTCCTTGAAAAATAAGAATGTCGTGGAATACCCTACAATATATCGCATCTTACTTACAACATAATAGATGATGGTTATACTTTATTTGTCACGATTAAAAATGGTCCAGACGGATAAGAATACAAATTTCTCCATTTATGTTATATTCATATAATAATATTAATTCTGTGTCCTCTATTAATGAAAGATTTAAGGGGGAAAAATAGAAATAACTTTGTAGCTCTTAATTTAAGAAAATATACGCCATACGCGCTTCATTAATGCCTAAGTAATAAATACTGTAATGAAAATTGTGAAAAACAAATACTGCAACATGAAAATAAACAGAATTTTGGTGAGTACCCGCTGTGTGATTTCATGTCAGTAAATTGTGAATATACATTACCAGTAATGAAGAATGTACAGAGTTCAGGGAAATGTTTAAAATGTCCTATAAAATAGAGACTTCTCTTTTGTTAAATAATTATACATCTGACAAACCTCTAAAATTATTTATTATATACAAGTTTAATATTGTTAGGATTGATGGAGATACGAACAACATCCAATGTTAACTTGTTAAAAAATAGTCGTGGACATATTGATGGTCGACCAAAATAACCGTCTGAGGAAAATAAATAACAGCGAAAAAATGGTAAAGATAATATTTTAAATAAAGTGAAAAATTGTTGAAAATATTAACAAATGAAGCATATTTCAATTTTTTAGTTTCGTAATTGTTTCAAGAAAACATTTTCACTTTTCTCCAGGAGAGAGCATTATGAACTTTATTCGCCAGAAGATTTTCGTTTTATTTATTCTGTATATATTACCGACAGCTCTTTCTGATAGAGCTCTGAATGTTAAATATAGTTGATTATGACCGTCTGAAAAAACAATTTACGTCTTGTAGCAAATCCTTCTTCGAATTCCTAACGCATTCAAAGTTTAAAAAAATATTGAAATCTGATAAATTAGATTAAGGGCAAATTCAATCAAAGAAACTTACGCTCATTTATTCATTTCTAATCATAATTGAAATTTGGCAATATTTTTGGACGCTTTTTGTTTTCTTGGTAAAGGCCCACAGAAACTATAATTTTTAACAGTTAAATGATTTTGCACCCACCACCTGAAATATTAATCTGCATTTACTAGTCAACGCAAAATTTAGAACAAAAATTTCATTTCAGCCATAATTAAATTTGTGGGATTAAATATAGCAGTTGTGAAAAACTTTTGTGTGAGAAACTTTCTTTAAAAATCCTGCTGTTCATGAACAATAATATAATTTGCCAATCATTTCGTCTTCGTGAATTTTTATGTACATACTTATTGCAGAGTATTGCATTTATCCAAAGGAGAGACTGTTTTCTATTCATTCGTCGACATCAAGTTACACGAAAATTATATCAACAGCAATTGTTTAAATACTACTTTAGAATAAATTTGTTAAATATTTTCTGCACACATATACGCACGCACACAGAAACACAAACACACACAGGAAAATAGTTAACGAGTTTTTAAGTGAATCGGCTTGTTGGGTTGTGTTCAGAAAAGACAGCCTTTTAAGAATGCCAAACGCAAATAGGGAAAAAATATCTGATATTTTCCAGCTTGATGAGAAACACTGCTTTGTACATTTTCTGTGTTTTCATCTTTTTCTTTCTCTCTGTGTCTTTAATCTTTTTGTTTTCTATATGTAATTGTCATTCTCGTTGATGAATGTTATGTGGGGAACGGAAATTACCTTATTTTCTTTCTGTTTTTCTTCTGTATTTCTATACTTTTTCGATATTTTGTTGTTTCTCTATTGTAGTTATATATAAAGATTTCTTTTTGTTATATATGCAAATATATTCAAAATTAAAAAGATCTTATACCGAATGTTCCCTATATATGGCATACGACCTTCTGGACTTTGACTGGAGATTTATATAACATCGATTCTGTCAATTACACAAAATAGAAATGTACAACAAAATGAACAAGAAATAAAGTTTCCAAATTTCAAAATTAAACTACTCTTTTATAGGGAATGAGTTGATACTGAAATAATTATGTATGAAGTTTTACCTTTCATCTATTAACCTATTAACTGGGGAATAAACTTTTGTTCAAATTGTTCCACAATGGGGAGTTTCTTCTTCGCAGTGAGAAGTATTATCATCACACCTCAAGTAATAAAAGAAAATCGTTTTTAACTTATTGATTATATTTCTTGCGACAAAATATTTTATGATGCATAAATCAAATATTTTCAATGTACAAAGAATTAAACTTCCAGCGGACGCACGTATGTAGGAGATACTTCCATCGTGCATCCTATTACATATTTATATTATTTTTGAATACATTTTAATACAATTTTATTTATATAATCTGTGTTTAGAATGGAGATAGTAAATACAGATTATATAACTAAATGTTGCTTGGAGTCTTGTGAAAGAACACGATATATAAATATGTAATACGATGCAGGATGGAACCCAAATAGCAATTTTAGTTTGTAGCAATCTTGCAGCAAGTTTGACACGGCAAGAGTGCAAGTTTGAAACAAGTTATTGCAAACGACGAAGTCACTACGCGTCGAACTTGCAGCAATCATGTCGCGTCAAACTCATTGCAAAATATAGCAAAAACAGAGTTGTCAGACGAACCTTGGATTCGAACCCCGACAACTCGCTACCTAATATGTCACCTTAGCGACTCAGTCAGCGGGAACTCTATTACGGAACACTGATTGCGCTAACGGCCTTATTCACCATCCATGGTTAAAACATGATCGGCGGTTAAATGATGGTTCTGCTATCATAATGCGAAAGCTGATCAAAATGCGTGTATACCATAGCGGGTTGCTATTTTGGCATGGTATCATAATTTCTCAGTTGGCAATTTTTAAAATTACCTCAGCCTTTTAGGAAAACGAGTTTCTCGCCAACTCGCCAGTTAGGGTATACATCCAGTTGATCATTTCGATCATCATTCGCTTGTTCGTGTAAATTCCCTTTTAACCGCTGATCATAGTTTAACCATGGATGGTGAATAAGGCCGAAAGTGTTCATATTACAGTGGACCGAAAAAACTTTTTTTTCTTTTCGAAACGCTATAGCGTGGAAGACTTGCCTCCAGGGTAGATAAGTAAGAAGCAAAAAAGCTTTTTCTTTTGCTTACATCTGGCAGTAGCGCATCGACCTAAACTTTTCGAAAAAATATGATTTTCATAATTTTTCTAATAACTTGAAAATTATCAAATAGCTTCTATAATAAGTAGCTATAGGTATAGTTTAGCAGAAAAAGTATAGAAAAGATAAATAAATCAAAAAATAATATATTTTATAATTTGCTAATAACGCATTACACTAAAAAATACATTTTTTACTAAAAATTTACAAATTTCCAATGAAACAAAAAGTTGTTTCTGATTGTGTGCAATTTCAATTTGTAATCAAATCTAGTCCTTTACTTGCTTTTAGTACTTCGAACTAAGATTTGCTTGAAAAACCTGGCTTTGAAGATCTTGAAAGAAGTCTAGTTCTTATGAAACCATCTCTGGAATTGAAACCGACGATTTTTTGTGATGCCTCGGTTACCAGCTTCACACCTCGTTCCACTGAGGTGTGACATGGGAACTCGCCAAAGTTCCACTCGATCGTCGTTCCACCTGATTGGACCTAAGACCAAATCTTTTGATTCGTGAATCTTTGCAGCAAATGTGGTGGTGAAATTGAAAGAGTGTTCCACTGAATCATTTCAATGTAGTCTGTAGCTAAGAAATTTGGTTTTTTTGGTGGTTGGAAACCCCTGATTGACTTTCTTTTAGAAGCTATATTTCTAGCTTTTATAATTCTTCTGATACCTAACGCTCATATATGATCACTTCTATCTACTATCATATTAAGAGGCAAGTTTTCTGGATGGACAAAAAATGTATTTCACTGAATTACTGGGTCAATGACTTTTAACAAATTTTCTGGCAGGAATCTTGACGATTCTATAACTTCAAATACATGCTCTGTACCCATTTGTGAAGTTCTTACTTTTCTTAAGGGGACATAAGACTCTTAAACTCCGCAAAATGGGGAAAAATCTGTCAAATTCGATACATTATATCTCTAAAACAAAACATTTCACAAACTAACTTTTTTTTCCAAAAAAATATCTGTTTTTTTTTTGTTATTTTACACACATTTTCAAATCTTAATATTGATATGTATTTATTTCAGAGAGCAAAAATTATAGAAATATTTATTAGTGAAAAAATGAGATAGTGACCTTGCGCGCATGATTACGAATAAAATATTGGGTTAAACACAATATTTTGGGTATATAAGTATTGCAAACAGTCTGTTTAGGAAATTGAACCACAATTTATTTACATTTAAATTTTATTTCTATTTTATATACCAATTTAAAATAAAGTGTTAAAATTTTTTAAAATTTTAACTGTTCTACCCCCCAACAAAAACTCTGTAGAGAGAAAATGCAAAAAATTGAGGTTCAATTTGTAGAACTTGGCATAATATATATTCAATAAAAATGTTATCTAAAAATATTCAGTAGTTCTTGAGATATCATGCGCGCAATATCAAAAAAACACATTTTGAGATATAACGCTTTAAAGATATTTTTAGTGTAACTTAAAATATTTTATATTCTAGTACATTTAAAGATTAAATGTACTAGAAAATTTAAGTCTAATGCTATAGTATACATTTCATTAAAATTTCTCGCAAATACAATCATAAACCTTTTAGTGATTGAAGGAAAATGGAACTCAGAATGAGGTAAACATTTATTTGGCGAAACACTTTTTCGACTCCCACCCCCCCCACAAAACTTCTGCAGAGAGAAAAAGCAAAGTAAATTGTGGTTCAATTTGTAGCACATAGCATAATATACATTCACTAAAAATTTTATGCAAAAATATTGAATAGTTTTTCAGATATCATGCGCGTTATTTCAAAAAAAACACATATAGTTTGTAATATCAAATAGAGACATTTCGAGATATAGCGCTTTAAATATATTTTTTTTACTGTAACTATAAATATTTGATATTACACCACGTTTAAAGGCGTTGAGTTTGCATATAATACTATAGTATATATTTCATTAAAACTTTTTCCATTTGCAATCAGAAAAATTTTAGTATTCACAATGAGAAAAACACGAGAAACAATTTTTCAACAAGGCCCCCCCCCCCCAAAACTTATGTAGAGAGAAAATGCAAAAAAATGTGGTTCAATTTGTAGAACATAGTATAATATACATCAACTAAAACTTTTATGTAAAAATATTCAAAAGTTCTTGAGATATCATATGCGTTATATCAACAACACACATATAGCCCGTTGTATCGAATAAGCACATTTTCAGATATAGCGCTTTAAAGATATTTTTTACTATAACTATTAATATTTGATATTACAACACGTTTAAAGGTGTTGAGTTTGCACATAATGCTATAGTATATATTTCATTAAAACTTTTCCCATATGCAATAAGAAAAATTTTAGTATTCACAATGGAAGATATATTCACGATGAAAAAAAAATTTCGAAAAACTCTTCTTTATAAATTATAGTATTATTAGAAGCAATTTTGGTTTAAAAATGTTAACTTACCAAAGTCCATCTGCCTCATAACAGCTGGAGGCAAACTAGTTTTGTATTTAAAAAATGCAGTATTTCTCTTTCACAAAGATGCTTAACTAGTATTTGTTATTTCAGCAGATAGTACTGATATTTGATTGATTATTATTGATTAATTTCATATTTCAACAGATATTTCTATATTGTTTTTCATTTGGTCAAACAATTAAAAAGTTTCTTGTTCAAACTTACCAATTTTTTTTAGGAACTGCAAGTGATTATAATTACTGAAGAAAGTACACCCACTCACTCAGAACTCATTTTTATCCTTTCAGAAATTTTTCAAAGCATTTTTTTTTCTAGACATTAATACAAAACAAAAGTTCTTCATTGAAAATATATTTCTCTCAAATGTACTGCTAAAAGGCACACATGAGGATTTTAAACTATATTTTTTTCTCTTATCATTTATTCGGACAGGTTTGATGACACTTCTAGATTTGAAAACATAAGTAATTTATTCCTAGGGTACGGTGAAGCATTTAGCCAAGCATTTCCCATCCTTGTTCTTTTTCGAACGTTGATATACTTTTTTTCTGCCGCTGGCCATACTTTTTTTAGTTTATTACTCAAATACTTTTTCAAATCCTTTAGAAGTATGTAAAACAATAAAATCGGAAGCATATACTACGAAAACCAAATTACAAAGGCCAAACTATTGTATATTGTGGTCAAAACTGAAGACTCGTATGAAACGATTTGAAACGCGATCAAAAGAAAACAAACGTGTTTAAAAGTCGTCGGAAAACTGTCAAGAGTTGAGTAGTAAGTGTCCTTCTCTTTGGTTAGGGAAAAATAAATTATTTCAGACGATTAAATAGTGTAGCTCGTTTGCAGCAATCTGTCAAACAAATACATTTAAATAAGGGGGCGTGGCACATTCAATGTTTACATTAAACAGCTGATTTATTTTCCTTCATAACTTTCATAATTATGGGAATTTTTTAACACGGATTGTTTTAAATTGTTCAGAAAATACTGTGAATAATATATATTTTTAAGATGAATTATATATATTTTTGATGAATAATATATATTTTTTTCAAAAAATCGAAAATTTTCGAGATTTAAAGGTCGTATGTCCCAATAAGAAACCATACAGGCATACATGACTTTAGGATAGAAGAAACTAAGATTTTGTATTCATCTGTTGGGTCTTCAATACTTAAATACAAACGGAGATAACTCTGTTCGCCGTTGTTAATCATCTTGAATGGGAAAGTGGACCAGGTTCACGAACAGATAAATCTTCAGGAGATCTACTTGATTTTACAGCATAGCTTATGTCCAGCAGATACTGTTTATCTTTGCTTAAAATTTTCCGTTCAATTTCTGGAATCTCACACTCATTACTTTCAAAATTTACCACTGGGAGTTTCTCACATTTACTGAGATGCGTGCCAATCAGACCACTAAATGATTTTGGCCCAGTCTTTTCGCCATCTAAATTTATGAACAGATGCAGAAATGACAATTCATTAGCGTGTAAGAGGTACACACCGCATTGTAGTGATCTTTCAACTTGTTCTTAAATTTGGCAAATAACACATATTTTCCACCCCTTATTGTTAACGCTCCATCACATCCAATTACGTCCAGTTCATGTAATAAAAATCCAGTTTCAGTCAATTAAGAAAGAATGCTATTGGCAATGTTTTGAGCAGACCCAGAAGAGGGTGCAACGTAACCAACGAAAATAGAATCTCATTCTTGTAAAATTGAAAAATGTCCTCATTTATGGTTCTACGAAACTGCTTTGAGTTTAGTTTTTCAATCACGAGGGTGTCTTCCCATGTCACACCCAAGTAGAGGAACGATGTGTGAAGGTGGTAACCGAGGCATCACAAAAAGTCGTCGGT
Source organism: Araneus ventricosus (assembly GCA_013235015.1). Lineage (NCBI taxonomy): Eukaryota > Metazoa > Arthropoda > Arachnida > Araneae > Araneidae > Araneus > Araneus ventricosus. The sequence goes on from BGPR01000280.1 coordinate 482,573, forward strand.
TCCAATTCCAGAGATGGTTTCATAAGAACTACACTACTTTGAAGATCTTCAATGCCAGGTTTTTCAAGCAAATCTTATTTCAAAGTATTAAAAGAAACTGAACGCAAGTAAATGACTATATTTGATTACAAATTGAAATTTCACACAATCAGAAACAACTTTTTGTTTCATTGGAAATTTGTCAATTTTTTGCAAAAAAAAAAAATTTTTTAGCGTAATGCGCTATTAGCAAAATATAAAATATATTATTTTTTCATTTATTTTTCCTACACTTTTTTCTATTAAACTATACCTATAGCTACTAATTATAGAAGTTATTTGATAATTTTCAAGTTATTAGAAAAATTATGAAAATCGTATATTTTCGAAAAGTTTAAGGTCGATGCGCTACCGACAGATGTAAGCAAAAGAATTTTTTTTTTTGCATTTTACTTATTTACCCTAGAGGCAAGTGTTCTGCTCTATAGCGTTTCAAAAAGAAAAAAAAGTTTTTTTCGGCCTATCCTAGTTCTCTTAGCGATTCGTAGTGTGTAACAAAATTGCAATCCTGCCCAAAACTAATAAGGAACACTATGAATTACAAAAGCAGTTAAATAAAATGACAATAGAAATTATTGTTTATGCTAAAATGGGTACGAGAATATTTTAATTACAACAAGATGTGTTCAACATGACCTCCACCTCAGAGTCCAACACTTTGCTGAAAAGTACCAACGCAAGAGACATCATATGCCATAGGAGAAAAAAGAGATTCAGTTCTGCATATTCTTCCTTAATGCGCACTATCCTCCAGAGTACCAGTTTCTTCAAATCGCTTAGCAAGGTTTTTCTAGTCAAGAAGCTTTTTTCAGTTTATTCTTCTGATGTCGAAAGTTTTGAAGAGAAATCGACGCATTATTAATACATAATCTTTGTTTCCCTGTTGAGGTTGTGAAAACTTTTCTTTATTAAAATGTTACAGGTGATATCTCATATGACTCTTAGTCAAAAATCAGCAAGATGAATACAATCTCCAACTCTTTATTCAGACTTGGGTTTTCTTTATTATTTTTTTTAATTTTTTTAATTTTTTTCATTTTCGCTACATAAAGTAATGTTATGCTTCTACTTGACTGTCGCTTCATTATCATTAATTTGTATCTCAGTAATAGTTAAAAAGCCATGTTTGAAGGTATTGTAAAAATCCCTAATTAATGTAATTCTGCTTAAATTTAATGGAAATTCATGCTGAAGTGAGGCAGGTAAAATGCGAAGAACCAATTAATTTTGGAATCAGTTGTGCATTTGTAATAAAGAAAAGGACATAAGAAACTTTGATACAAGTACTACATTAATTTCATTATAACAAAAATCAATTTTCTCCTCCTAAAAAAGAATCATAACTTGAATATTCTTTCAATGTAATCTGAAAATAAAAGCTTTCTATATGATGAAACTTTCTCTATAAAATTCGTATCTCAATATTCTGAAAAAAAATCGATATTAATATCGTCAAAATCTCCACTTCATGATCTGCACAAATCCAGAAGGTTTTGCATTCATTTAATATGAAATCGCCATAAAAAGAAAGTTAAAGCGTAAACAAAAATCGATATTTTTTATTCTCTGTAAAAGAAGTATATAGATTTATATACTAGAAGTAATATATTTTTTATTTTTTTCAAAATAAGTTTTTAATAACCATTTAAGAGTTTCTTCAAAAGATTGTCAATTTTTTAGAAAACAAGAAGTGATATTCTTTGTTTTCTCAAAAGTGACGATATTTTACGGAAATTCCTAAATGTTTACTTCAAAGCTTATTTCGAAAAGATCAGAAATTTCAATTACTTGTAATTGCAGATTAATTCACCAGAAAAAAGACAAGAATCCGCATATTTTATAGATTTTATTAATGTTTGAAAAACATATAACCCTTTAGTTATTATGGGCGTATAAATATCTATCCTCGAGGATTTGTTTGCATAGGCTGCTGTGGATGTATAAACACACAAAGATAGACCTTTCGAAACAAACATGATTTGACACACTTTTAAACTTCTCAGAGCTGAAAACATTTATTTGTTTAAACTAAAGAAGAAAACTTCTTAAATCATCAACGTAGAATTCCTTTACGGAGTTCTTTTTGATATGAAACCTAAGTTACTGTTTGTATAAATAATGAACATGAGAATTGGATAAGTTTTTCTTTTCAGTTAAAGGTATGAGAATTTATTCTGGCTATAAATTTTGCGCATTGGCAATATCATGCCTGCCAGGTACTTTCTCTGTCTATAAACTGTAGTTGCCAAAATACAAGTATTAGAAGAATATCGAATTTTCAAAATTTAGACTCCCAGAGCGGTTCACATACACTGTGCTTATTATTGCAAGGCGGTGCTGATTTGGTAAAGGCGGAAATATCCAAACATCTGAAAGGTTTATGTAACTTTTGCACTCTGCGTAAAAGAGGTATTCAGATTTTGTTTAAGTTTTTAGAAGTACTGATTCTTATTCAAGACTTAATCAATGTACATTGTTACCAGGTATTTGGTTGTCCGTAATAAATAACGCAAATATTCAACTATGTACCGTTTATTCTCATCATACAGATTGCCTATTGGAAATTTCAGAATACATATTGGTTTTAAAAATATTTTCCTGACAGACAGAAAATGTATCTAAATCTACAATCCACGTTTTCAAAAAAAGAACAAAAATTAAATTAATTGAGTATCACATCACATTCGGTGCACTAAAATTGAATTTATTTATTACGTGAGAAATTAAGTAAACTATCAAGGCGTCAAAAGTACGAGATTTGTCCAAAAATAACCCTCATATATATACAATTCGAGTTATTCATTAATTTAAAGCTAGGAACGAACAATCTTTGACATTTTAGCTTTTAACCATTCAATTTGGTGTTTTAAAAATTATGTGAACTTTTAATTTTGACTGGAGGTTTCGATTTTACATTATGTTTCATATTAATGCTGCTTTGAATTTATCTTGCATTCCGGTGAAGCACGTTGCATACATCCATCTAACCACCCAGTGTCATTCATAGACTTTGAGTTTTCTTCTTACTGAAGTTATCATATCCGTCCAGTGTAAAAAAATACCAAATGCAACTCAGTGGAATTTGCTAACATCGAAAGTAAAATTATTCCATGAGATCACACCGGCCTGAATGGAACGTGATAATACTGCATTTTACTTAAATGTAAAAAAAATTTGGATATCAGAAATATTGTGCGTAGCCCATAAAATAAGATATTCCATCAAGATATGTTTTGTATCTCTACTTTCAAAACGCAGAGATTGCAGCGTTACTTTGGATCTAGAGCTACAAATTTTGGTATGTAGTTACTTCATAGTTAGCAGGTGCTCAGAAAGCAAGGGTTTCTCATAGTTCTAAAAAAATTAATTCAATGAAAACTGATCGAAATGTGAACGTTTTTCCTCAGCATTTTCGAAGCATATTCTTTCTGTAAATTCTGTGACGTAAAAATCGTTACGCAGCGAAAGGAACGGTTGATACAATCAAGCCAGACGAATCAAACCGAAAACATCATGTTCAACGTCCCGGTCTAGAGGTTCGAAATTCCCACTTTTCTTCCATATAATCACAAAAATTATTCACTCAGAAAATTATGCAAAATTTCTCACATTAACTTATAAATTATTACTTCACATAATTAATTATTTTTGAAAAACATTTTAGGCAAGTAAAAATGAAGATGTCTTTATGGAAAGAGTGCATGAATTGTGAAGGTAAAGTAATTATTTTCATGCACGCTGGTTAAAAAATGCCCTAAAGGTGTGTTTACCTTTGTAGACCCAAGATTAATAGGAGGTACAGTTTTTTGTGATACTATTCAATGTCGAGTGTATGAAGAGAAAGAAGTGAAACATGCAAAATAACAAACTAAACAATTCGGAACTTTCGTTCATTTTTAACGCAAGATATCTTTTTGTTAGATATCTTTACTGTTACCTCATTTTTTCTCAGTTTTCTTGCGGTAAAGATAGAAACTGTTTTCCATCAACATGCCCCCAGACCTTCCGAATTATTTTTTTAAAAGAGACAAAAACACGCGCATATTAAAGTAAGTATATAAACTATTAATGAAAGAACAACTCTTTATGGATGTTTTTGATATATTAAAAATCAAGTGAAATACACGTAACTGTTGATAATTAATATTACATTCTTACATAAGTGGTGATTGTTTTATACAAATAAATGCTTTTAGTTCTAACAATACTAAACACTTGTAATTTAATTTATAATAGATTCAGGATGCTTTAGAAAAATAATCGCACCAATTAACAAAACTATACGACAATTCTTGATTTAATTCTCTAGGAAGGAATGCTGAAAAAGTGTAGTTTTAGTTATTGATAAAAATTATTTTTCACAATTTTTGTAGCAATAAGTGCATTATTTGGTATGGTATTCATAAGAAATTGTGTTTCTGATTAATTATTACTTATTCTCCTGAATTTCGCAACTGAGTATTTCCGAATTTTAATTTTATTTGACGCTTTTTTCGAATTTATTTCCATAATTCAACATTTTTTTTTCCAAAAAAAAAAAATCAAGAGTTTCTAGTCCGATTCATCCACTTGCTTGAAATGGCAAAGTGGACAACGGCATTTGTAAGGACTGATATATGCCATATCCATGGATCAGTTATAACTCTAAAAGTTCGGTACGAAGTAATATTTTAACTGTTGCATACTATATCCAGTTCGCTGGTTAATAAATTCTTATTTCCCTGTTTGGATTCCATAGCTTTTCGCTACTGATCATGCTGATCAAAATAGTCAGTCTGAAGATTCTTTTAAAATTTTTTGGGCACACTCCTCTGACAAACAAATATTTACTCTTTGCTGAATCCCTCCCCCTTAATCTGTAGCCACTGTAGGGAACTTTTAACGGTTCGCTAGATTTTAATAGATAGCTTGGCTGTTACTAGATCTCGTTTGAAACATTTCTGTTCCAGTAATTTTAAATTGAATCTTTTATTTGAGAAAACACCTCATCCAAATATTTTCTCTTATCTTAATGATGTTTTCGTCTTTCATGAAACTTAACGTTTAGTCTTTCGTCTTTTTCAGTATAATCCATTTTTCGAATGTTATGATTTTCAGTTCTCACTATTTTGATGATGCTTTTTTCGAATTGAATAAATTTTAACCATAGTTTCGGCGCAGCATATTCTATTTAAAGGTCTTGGGCCAGAAAATCCAAATCAATCAAACCAAATCTTTTAAAATTCATAAACCATAATTATTTAGTGTCATAATTCTAAAACATTTTAACGTTCATGACTTTCTAGAACATTAAATTATTTAACTCTTTTCAGTAAGTTTGGCTAAAAGCAGACTTAAGGTATGTTTCTCATATGGTATTTTTCACATTTATTGTTAGGGTAACGCAAAAAATCAACCACTGAACAAAACTGCCAAAATATATATTGGTGCTTTTGTTCTCAGACTTGAATAAATTAATATAAAAATCTGATTTTGGATGCAGATTTTTTACGAGTTTTTATATAATTTATTCTTATATTTTAACCGTTATAATTAATGATGGTCTTGTTACAGTAACAGAAATAATGATTGGCTATATTAAAAGTAAAGAATTGTAATTTCAATACATTTATAAATTAATAGCACAAACTTCTGTTAATTTCTATAATTTCAATCAATTGCAAAATCTTTTATAGTGAATTAAGGTGAGATATTACGACATATTTAAAACACAATTTTGTTTACAGATGCCAAATGATAAATGCCATTTATGTTACGCAAAATTGCTTTCGACAATTCTTTATTTGAATATTCTGCCACAGTTTTTAATATCCATAAATTAACATTTAATGGAAGAGAAAAAAGTCAGACAGTTGCTGACGTGCCAATATTGAAAATTACATTTATTTTTATTCGTATTTATAACACTACACATTGAAACAAAATGTTCTTTAATATTTTACAAAACAATATCTTTCATCGCTGACATTTATAAAGCACCAAAACAGTTATCATCATAGTAAAATTACATTTTCCCTAATTCGTTGGTATCTAGCACATAGTTTGACACGATAGCCTTAAGAAACTCAGTTTCTAATTACAACATTCTAAGTCTTTAAGCGAATGGAGGGTTTATTGTTCCTGGACTAATCAACATTCATGGTTCCGAACCTTAATGTTATTTGACACTTTCCTCCATTTTATGTTATTATGAAACTTTTATTTCTTGAAGAAGAATGTTTCCCGGGCAATTCGTCAGTTCCTTCCGCCTGCTGCATAATTCTTTTTCAATCATCTCTACCTAATTATTTTGCGCGTTAAATTTAATAGTGTTGAGAATATCGAAAATCGCCTCCTAGATTATTTTTGCTCGTCCAAACACCAATCATTTTTAATGAACAGCCATTTCGAAGATACGCTTGCTGAATTTCAATTTGTAGCTGAGGAATTCTTTAAATCACTTCTCCATTTTTTTATGAAGATTCACGCGTTTCAGTTTTATTTCGAATTGAATTCTCCACTGGGTTTTGCATCTTAGTAAATCCGATTGCTTATTAAAAATCATCCATTCTGCAACACCAGGAAAAACAAGACAGATTAGACTCGACTGAAGTGTTTTATACGTTCGATTGGATATTCTTTCTGCTTTCCAAAAATTAAAAAAATTAATCATGTTTTTTCTCCCTTCACTTATACATATAAATATTTACTTGACGATAATATTTGCTTTTGAAATAAATCTTTTTTTTAAAAAAAATTGTTCTTTCAATCTTTTTGATGAATTTGATTATCGATTCTTTGCTTATTTTTTATGTACTAGAGTTTTAATTTTCTGTACAGTAGTGTGTTACCGGCGAAAATGCAAAGTTTTAAGATTTTGCTTTAGAGATAAAATGCATAATTAAAGATATGTGGGTGTATGGATTCATTTTACTGCTTAGAAAGCTGCTGAAAAATATAGTTATTGATTAGTTTTAATTCCTAAAAAATAATCTGTAGTTTTTGCTATTTTAAGGTTTTTACAATAATCATTATCTATCAAGATTCGAAACAATGGATCATTTTGCATACTGAGTCAGACTCGACATACGATTGAAAATAATTATTTTTTTTAGAAAAAGGTGTTCAGATGATGAAATAATTTGAATAATTTTGATTCCAAAAGAGAGGCGCCATCTGTTGGTGAATTTGAAAAAAATATTACATGGTTACATAGCATTCAATATAATGAATTATTAAAAGAGTGTAAAGTTTTTTTCATTTTTTATCACTTTAGGTCGTCATTTCTATCAGGGCCTCTGGCTTTTAAAATTCTATTTTGACCCCAAGACTAAAAAGTACAAAACAAGGGAAATAAAGTGTCTTATAACATACGTTTATTAACGTACTGAAAAGTATACCGCACTTATATATATTTACCCAAAAATTGGCTTCAGGGGTCAAAACAAAATCATAAAAACGAGAGACTCTTTAAACAACGCTATAAGGAAAAAATATCCTGTCAGAATATCGTAAAAAAATCCTAAATACCCATTAAAGATATAACGTAAATATAATTCAAGTTCATTTTTTTTCAGAATATTTACCGACTAAAAGTGGTAAAGGATGTAGTGCCAAGCAAAATTAAAACACGATTTTTTCATGATAGTGCCAAATGAACAATGATTTATAAAGTGATAAACCTGGAAAGTTCTTGTTAGTCTTCTGAGTAGTTAAAAAGAGATTGTAAAGAGAAGATTGTTGTGAGAATATTCCTAAGTCTCGTGTGAGAAGATTCTTTTCGGTTTTCGAACATATTCGCTTTTGAATCTTTCAGCATTTTTTACAATTAGTCCGCATTTCTATCACGGCCTCTGGATTTTACAATTCTATTTTGACTTCAAGACTGTTTTTATTAGCAATTATTTTCTATTTTTGAATAAAATAATTAATGTGCTTTATTTAAATTTATTTCCATTATTTCAAGCACATTTAGTATGGAAATGCATTTAGTTTGTCCTTACGGAGATATGCATACAACAGCACAAAAAGAGATATTATTTATAAAATGTAGCAACTTGCCCCCTCTCCGTACCAGATGGCGCTGTTATGTTCTTAATTTCATTCTTTCTTTACTCTTGTATGTCAATAAATTGTTTCTTCTCTGCTTGAGAAGTACTTTGCCATATGGTATGTTCTTCCACGAATATGGCATAACTTTCTCGATCCTGAGGCACGAACATTTACAATTTAGTATATGAAACTGCTCCCCCATTTGATCCCTAAAATTTGTGTTACATTTTCCAAATCTTAGAAAATTTACTACATCGAAATTCACTGACAGACTGGTTATAACTTCCATTTAAATTTAAAATGCACTTGAAAAAAGTGATACTGAACCCGTGGGCGTGACTCAAGTTATGGAATTAAAAAGAAACTGATGTCCCAAGCCTAAGAAATAGTAGCTATTTTAATACAGAAAAATAATCTTGGTGACCTGGTGATAGTTTTAATTTCGGTATTGGACTCGAGTTGTATAAATCAGTGGAAATATTACAAGGCATAAATAATATTTCCTATGAATCCAAGGGTCGCAACACACTCAAATTTAGAGTACTGAAATTATTAGTGGATATATATATATATACTTCATATTTGTGTGAGAGTCCATAAATTCGTGCATCAAATACGTTATATGCCACCAGATGCTGAAATTCACTGGATTTTGGTACAATGGAGGCTAAACCAGAAATCTTGATATTTATGCCAACTCTTCGCATGCGAATTGATCTATGGGTACATCCGTTAGCATGAGATGTTATCACGATAAAATTCCTTTTATTTAGTTTCCGTTCATTTAATAAGCTGAATATATAGGCTCTAATATCTCACAAATTTGGAAATGTCCTTTTGGAAGAAGAATTGCTCTCGATGACTTTTATCTGACCACTAATGTTCTATAACAAATAATGCTCTTATAGCTTTGTTTATCATTTCTTTCTTTTGTTGCATGAGTTCGAGGGACCTATTTATACTATTTATTATTTTATTTAAAACAGATTTAAAATGTTACGACGACTGAAAATTTCTACTACAAAATTACCTTATTAAAATGAACTTTTACTTTTATTCCAAAAAATTCCACCATTCCAAAAATTCCATGCCCTAATTATAAAGCGCGTGTGGTTTCGGCAGTATGGGTAATACATTCTGCTTTGGAATACTCTTATCTGACATGACAAACACGAGTCACAGACATCCTGAAAGCATTATAGATTGAATTCTGAATAATTCCTGTGAATTCTGTTTCAGGATGCGTAATACATTTTACATTATGCTGCCAGAATGTTGTGAAATGATTCATCAATCAAAACGATTAGTTCCATGATACCATATCTTCATTGCACAAATATATTCATATAACAATGGCTTACTCTCTTGTTACAGTACATGACTAATATTTTAATAAGTTGTAATCATTAGTATTTAATAGAAATTTGCTGATTTGAATCGGATGTGTTATTTTTCTAGAATTTTATGAAACAAATTCTCTAGAAGAATGTGCGATTTTGTGTAACGTTATAAACAACCTGTGAAATTCAACTATCGGAAAAGACATAAAATAAGCTAAGCAATTATTTACTCAGACGCAAGCAATACATGAACGCACTTGAAAGAAAACATATGATTTAAACATTTATTGAAAGAAACATATCTTGAAAGAAACATATATTAAATATAACATATAATGAATAAAACATATATTTAAAGAAAACAACAAAACCAACCTTGCTTTTTAGAATACCGGAAAAAATAATTTTGTACTGAAGATCATGTCTCAAAGTGTATATCTATTATGCATAAGTTATGTACGAAAGCTGAAAATATAATTTACACATCATGATTGAAACTATTATTGCAATTCTAATGTATATATTAGTGCAGATATATTTTCAGTCTCTTTTCGACACGTTTTGAGTTCTTCTTAGATTTTTTTGATAAATGTTAATTTTCTGTTCTTGAAGATACACAATCAACATGATTTAATATTAATAAACTTTACATGTTGAAACGTCTAATATGTTCTGTTAATTATATATATTATTCAAAACATAAAAATTGTGTAGTTTTTATTGGATTTGTTACCGATAAATTCTGAGATTATGAAATTTACTGACTTTTTTGAGTAATATAAAAATTCTAGACCAATCAATTATAGTACGGAAAATTTTTTGATTTTTCGCATTAACTTGATAATACGCAAATTATCTAAAAAATCTGCACATTACCTACTAAGCAGTCCTAGCGATAATTAGATCTTTGCTCGAAAAACAGAAATAAGCATTTCGGGTACTACTAATAGGAAAACGCGCTATATTTTTATGCCATGCATGCATAAATAATTTCAGATACTAATAAGCATATAATAAATAAAATATACAGGCTACTGTTTAAATATGATATATATTTACTTTTAAATTTGGTGGAACAATCAGTAGAGATTTTAAGTAAAAAAATACTGATGACTGTCGAAATGTATTATTTATCCTTTTTTGTAAGAAAGAAAAAAAAATCTCTAAACTGTCTAAAAGTTTTAGAATGTGGAAACAGAAATCTAAGAATAGAAAAGACGGTGAGAAAAATTTTCAAAAATAAGAATTTGGATTATGCTGCGGTGCGCATAAACACCGAAAATAAGATTAGTAATGGTAAATTGCTGAAAGTTCTTATTCTGGTAATGATTCCATACTCTAAAAAATAAAGCTGTCTTTGATAAACTACGTAATGTACAATTTAACGGTTATCGAACTCTAACGATATTATATACATAATATTCTGATGTCGGAGCTAAAAGTAATATTCAGTAAAATTTTATCTAGGTTTTTCAGGACCAATATGAATTGCTAGGCACATGTAGATGTACATATATCAATTTAAAAAAGCAAACAAATTAAAGTTTTTGAAGCTTTGTTAAAAATCGCACGAAAATTGAGCAAAAATAATCTCTCGAACTACCATTTACTGCATCGATTGACGCAATACACCATTTTCAACTCCCTGTTAGTTCTAGTGTTTAAAATCTTACATTTATCTCCTTTATTGAATTCCGAAATGAAACTTATTTATTACGCCGATTTCCTAAATCATATCTCTTTATCATGTACTCATTAATGACAATCATGGGATTAAAAAAAAGAGACCTTCCTTAAGACGCCGGTGATAAATCATCTTGACGGCAAAAAAGTGTTATTCTTTTAATTACAGAAAGCAATAAAGACAATACAGCATCTTTGACAGAAACACTTTCACGAAGAATTTTTCATTATTCTTATTTCTTTTTTTCCAGGCGACGGCCAACCTGTGACAATTAGCACAGTGCTCGTAGTATTAATGGGTACAGTCGGAGCTTTGGTGCTTCTAGCGATCATCATTATTTTTATAATGAAAGCCAGAGGAGATAAACGAGGTATGAAGCTTCCATTGATAATAGTGTGTTCTGCTTTATAGCTGCTTCTTTATTTTCTTAAAATAATGAGTTGTGATCTACATCGGATGGCAATGTTATTCAGCTACAATGATTTTTAAAAATTTGTGTTATAGAAATATATAACTTTTTCCTATTTCTTCCAAAATATTGATATTTGGATTTCATTATTAGAGAAAAACGATCTTAGCATTATGAAATTTAAAAAAATGAAAGAAAATTATTTATAAATTTAAACAGAATTGATTTCTCTATTAAAAAATTCTTCCGGATCAATTATAGTAGCAGCTAAATGCATATAAATTAGCTCAAAATAATATTTGGATAGTTATTTCTAACTTTTATATAAGTATTTTTTCAGATCGATATATTGTAGTTTCCTCAGCAAGCTAAAAAATGACAATAATAGAATTTTATTCCTTTTTATTCTTTAGATTTTTATCTGTATTTCAAAAAGTTAATTAAAGAAACAGACAATTTTTACATGTAAAGTGCTGAGCCATAATAATTTCTAAGATATTATTAATGCAAAAGTATGGAATTGTAGATGACGTTTAAGAAGTTTTATAAATTTTGATTAGTTGTCGAAATGAAGAAATATGAATCGTTCAAAATTTTTAAAAAAATGATTATTTTGACATTACAAAGAACAATATGCATTTATTGCTGAGATTTCTATATTATATTGCTTTTTAAATGGAATTTACATTTCTGTCATTTTTTAAATATTTTATAACTTACAAAAATATATAAATATATAGTTATATTGTTCATCGTATTTTTTAATGTTTGAGAGATTATTGGTTCAAAAAATAAAAATTCATTTTTAAACATGCTTGTCTTTTAAAGAATAAACTCCATTAGTGTTTATATAATGACACTATTAGTGTTTGTATACTGATTTCAAATGCCAGACATACTGTTAACGTATGTTAGCTTATAAATTTTTTAATGCTAAATATTATGGAGTATTCCATGAACCAATTATTAATTGAGTTACATGTAGAATACACGTATGCGTCTTTCATCAATAAATTGCAGTTGACAATCAATTATTATTTTAATAAATAAAATATATAGCGTTTAAAATTAAAATTTATATACTGATTAAGCATTATAGCTTTCATTCTGTGAAACATTATGTTTGTAATTTATATTTATTAAAAATATAAATCATGTTCTAAGTATAACCTTCCCTTATAATATATGTTTAATATAGTAAATAATGATGCAACTTTCGGATTAAAATTTCATGTGTTATATCAAATTTTTGATGTATTTCAAGCCCGTATAATTCAGTAATACTGTATACGAAAACTACTAACATAATACATTACTGAATGATAAACGCCCAATTTCATGTCAGATGAAGAAAGAATGAATAATCATATAAAGACAGGTAATAAGTTAAAGAAAGTAAACTGTACCTCGGAACACTGCTTTAGAATTAAATAATAACAGCAATTATGGACACACATATATGAAAATACTTATAAAATTCCGGAACAATATTTTTCATATATATAACTCATATATTAACGAGGTTCATAGTAGAACCTCGTTAATCCGAATTAATTGGGGCTGAACTCCGTTCGGATTTCGGGAAATTCGGTAAAATACTCTTGCTATACTAAATGCAGAACAGCACTGACTTTGACTACTCTGTGAAAAGAGTGGGGAAAGAGCTAGCTGCGAATCGCATCGTCAATCAGGGTTAGTTCCTTACGTCAGAAGAAAATGAGCGATCTTGTTTCTACTTGTTAAGGTGCTGTATTCATTCTTAAGTACCAATTAAAATCTTTCTTGTAAGTCAGGAATAAACATTAGATTTGTTTGTAATAATTGCTAATTTCCAAATTGTTATTTTCCTTCATTTTTTAAATAAAATCTTTTCAGAAAATTTAAATATGTTCAGATTATCCGAAATTTTGGATTCCCGAGGTTCTACAATATTTTGCAATAAGTTGGCCAAAAAATTGATCATGAAGAGGGGTGATGAAACGAAAATAATTGCTGACTAGTGAAATCCAACGAAATAGAATCGCAGCAGAAATCTGAATGTAGAGCTAACGTTTGGAATATTTAAATTTTTGGTAAGAGATTTGATAAATCAACTGTTGGACAAATAAATATCCAGTTTAGGTAGTCCCTACCATTCAAACGTAAATTATAAATCTGAAAACAAATTATAAAATTAGCTTAAGGCATAAGTTGGTTGGTTGCTGGTTTTAAGATACAACAGACATCTTTTTTCTTTATACTGCAGCAGATATTGGTAAAAAGAGTCATGCATATCTTAAAAACGTATATGATATTCTTTATTAGTTGAAGAAACACATCCAAGCATGCATACTTAGAGTAAAATTCTTTCAAACCATATTTATGGGAAAATTAAATTAGTATTCCTGACATTATTTAATTATAAAATGTTTTCTCTAGGTTTAACATATTTTAAAGCAAATTCTAAACAAGTATCTCTAGTTCAGGAATGGATAAAATCTCGAAGACCGATTTAACAAGACGAAAATTCAAAAAAGATTTTTCCACCTTTCAATCTCATTTCAATACAGAATGCGATGGTTTTTCTTGTATCTCTCGTTAGCAATAGACCTGGCCATCGCTCATGATGTGTTACAGTATGATGCGGGAGGGCTAAATCCATCTGTAGGATGATTTGAGTTTTCAATTCATTACATCCATGTAGGAGTGAATTGCTAGAGACATTATGATAAATCACCTATGCTAGCCCATACGTAGAGGAAAAGAATCCGACAGGTTGTTTCAACGTGTTAATTTTTTTCTGGGAAGCTCTACATAAAACGAAACAAAGAAGCCTGAAATGACATGGAATTTCAGTGAGCCCGAACGCAGAATATGACGCACAGACACTAAAAAAACTTTATTTTAAGAAATGCGGAAAAACCAGTAAACAAAAAAGGGACAAGACAAAGGTATAAAAAAGCTTCTAACTGAAGCTATATTGAATCTTAGAGTTGTATGAAATTTACTACCTGCCGATTCTACGGGGAAACGATGAGAAGAACAAAACATGAAAGGAAGCAGAAATTAAATATTCCATACTGCTTTAATAGAAATTACTTATTGCATTGCGATACATATTTTATGGAAAAAATAAGTTGATTTCACAATTATACGGATCGCAAATAACTATAATTATACTTACACGTACATGTGCACAAGAAACTGAAAGTTTGTTTCAAAAAATGCGTCAAAGAGAGGGGTGAAACAATTTAAACGCATAAGAAATTAAATAATATGCTACAAATTTTCTGTTTCTTAAAGAAGTTTTCACCTGAAGCGAGATTTCGTTAATTGAAATATCTTTCTTCTTTTAGCATAGTTCCGTGATTTCGTCGGGATTTTTTTCCCAAGCAAGCTTTATAACTTTTTCATGAAACAGGATTTCATTACTATGCAGAAGACCATTTATTTCATTTTCTTTTACAAGAAAAGTTAACGTGTTTTAGTGGAATTTCTGATTTAAGTAATTTAGTTTTTTCGAGAAATATTGTGTTACAGGGAGAAAATCCCATTTATTTTAGAACTCTCCTTTATAAGAAATGTAACGTAATAGATTCAGAGATAAAATCCACAATGGATTAAGTCACAATTTCTCCATGTCGGTATATGGAGCTGACTTCTTATGATGGATGAATAAATTCTGTATTAAATTTTCTCAATAATGATTTTTTTTAAATTGCCGACACATACCATTTCTATTAATATTATGATTTACACGAATTTCATCTATGAAGTCAAAAGAGAAATTTTTTGACTGAGTTATACCGCTGTAACTGCCATTGGTTCGAATTATCTTATTTTGGTTATGCAGGAAAATTAAACGAACATCCTTTTTCAAACGAAGACAAAATATTGTATTTTTCTGGAAACTAATTTAAAATTCAGAATATTTGGTGAAATCAAATATCAATGAAAAAATATTTGTTTAATTTAAAACGGATTATTAGTTTATTTTTTGTACTTTTCAATTTAATTTCTAAGACTTTTAAAATGTTTTGAACACTATAAAAAGTTTTGATTTAGAATTTATTTTTTTCTTTTCTTCACATATGAAATTGAATTGCTTTTCTTTCTTGTAGAAAGGGTTTTTTATATATTTTACAACTTATCAAATACATTCTTTCATATAATGAAATTGTTACAGCAGAGTTTGCAATATTTTTCTTTAGATATTTAGAAATAAAAGAATATACATTCAAAAAATTTGTCTTCAAAAATTTTAAGTATTCTTTCATTAAATCTATATTTAATGCTTGAAAATAATAAATCAACATAAAAACATCTAAAATAGATTTCATATAGTTTTAAAAATTAAATCTATACGACGTCGTAATCACACGAAACACGTAACAATGCATACCTTCTAAAATTGAACTAAGCATTTTATTTACACTTTTACTAGTAACAAATGCAATAAAAACCCAAATAAGTATGCATCGTTAAACTAGCATCTGGTGATATAAAATGACTCCACCGTATTATATATTTAATTGGAAACCTCCAACATTTACCCGAGAGGACTCGCGGGGGTCATGTTATGACCCCAAGCCCTCGACAAACTCCGATTCCTAGAAAAATAACCATCTGTTCATTTATTTCTCATAAGTAGCTGAGTTAGTCACCCCCTCTACCTTTTCTGAATATTTCCGGAATTTTTCGTCCCCAAATACACGTTTTGTCAGTTACTGGGATTATGGAATGACCCTGCGCGTCCTTCCGTTTGTTCCACACACCAGTTACTTCACGCGGCTTATAACGTCATTTCGTTGTTGTCCTTTCCGAATCGAATTATTTACCTGCTGCTCACAATGTAGATTCCATTTGAAAATGAAATGGAGCGTTTACATAAACTTCTTGCTGAAGTTGAAACTGATGAAGATTCAGACTTTGACAATGCAGACATTTGTCACCTGAGGATATTTTATAAGATAATTTTTAGATCATGAAAGTTTCAGCGAACATGATACGAAATCGGTAGAGGACGGAGATTCTGGAAATGAAGAAGTGAATAACTCGGAATGATTTTCATCAAAAGATGGCGTACGGTGCAGGAAAACAAAATTTAGACAGAATATTCTCAGTCGTTGTCATAATATTGGGTCGAGCTTACTTGGAACAAAAGTGCCAGCGAAAGATGTGGCAAGCCCTGTGAAGAGTTGGGAGTTATTCATCCACGATGACACGATACAGTTCACAAATATATTTATCGAGAAATCTGCACCAAACATTTCACGTGAAAGAGATGCACGAAAAACGAATCCTCTAGAAATCAGTGCTTTATAAGAGCATAATAATGGAGTAGATTTGATTTATGTTAGGCACTCCCTATTGACACAAGATACTGTACAATATTCCTACGGTATTTTCACGACAATGTGCAGCATTCAGAATATCGTTACAACATTGTGGATATGTCGTAAAATATCTTGCGCTAATACGGTTGTATTCTTAATGTCTAAAAGTCAAAAGAGTTACTTTTCCATCTTATGCTAATACGGCTGTATTCTTAATGTATAAAAGCCAAAAGAGTTATTTTTCCATCTAAAAATATAATGTTTTAACAGCGCAGGGTTGACTTTCAGTTTGGGGTCAGTCTATGACCCCCGCGCGTCTTAATTTTCGCTAAGGATGCGCGCGTTCTCTCTGGTAAAGAATTTTTCTATTATGAATATAGATAAATGGATAGTAAAAAATAAAGAATAATATTTTGAAAAAAAATATGAAATACAGATTTTTTATCAGGACACCCGTTTCCTCCTAAACTACGATTTACACTTCCACAATCAACATGAAAAAGGATGAATCAACCAATAAAAACTCTCTCAAACATAAAACTTATGTTTCTAACTCCTTAGTTTCTCGATGTAACGTCTCTAATCGGTCACGTATTTAATACCATACTTTCAAAGACCAACGTTGAAATATCTTAAAGTGCATCTAACAAAATTAGTTTAGTTTTATTAAAGCAATTAAAGCTGTAAGAAATTTCTTTTCTGAGAGCACTGTATCAATTAGTATCTTTTAAACTAAAAATTAAGCACATGAAGGTTGTTTAGCGATAGAATAAGTGAACTATTAAGTTTATGCGACTTTCTTTGAATTTTTAATTAAAAACAACTTGAATAATTAATGAAAGTTTTAAGAGTTTGTACAAATCCGACTCTCTTATAAACTCTTGCCTAAAGTTTGGTAAAAGAACAGTTATATGTTTTTGAAGAACTTTCTCAAATATATGAAACATTTTATAAGACTTCGAAGCAATTAAAACGTCTCAAAATGAGTATTCTATGAATAACTGAAACAGAACATCATCGACTTGAAATTAAATACCTCGGTGGCCTGAGAATAGAGTCTCTGTTTTGAAGACGGAGACTATTTGTTTGAAATTCTATTCAACCGAAGATCAACCACAATTGTCTTCAAACATTTTGAATTGCCAAGGTAGGGGAGAAATCGTCACTTGTCGTGATGACTTCTCCCCTACATGTCGTGAATTTGAAGTTTGGCCAATAGGGTGCCTTTTCAGAAATGCTTTCTTCCCGTTCATCACCGGACTTGGGTTCTTCCTGAGCTATATCAACAGGTTCGGTTTAAATTCACAGATTGCGTTTGCAGTGATAAAGGTGATCCAGACCACAACGCAAAATACTGCCCAGTGACAAATCCTTTCATTTCATCAAGCGCAGTGGTACGAAAATATTATTCAAAACAAAAGATTCCTGGCATGACTCATGGATTTTATGAAGGTCCTAGATGTATGAAGGCATGATATCATCATTGATTAATCCTTTAACTGCGGGTGTGGTTTATGAACCACATATATAAGAATGTACCCTCAGTTAAAGGGTTAAGGAAGACTTTTCTCGCATCCAACAGCGGTTAACACATTTATTGCCGACATGTTTAGTATACTTTTAATGTAAACAGTGCTTTTTATTTTGCTTCTTCTTTCCAATCTGTGAGCGGTTCAAAATGATGAGGATATATTGAATGATCAGCTAAAAGACGATTAGACGATTGGTTTATCGTTTATAGAATGGTTTAAATCGTCCGTAAATATGTTTCGTGTTGTTTCAACACCGATCAGTATTCTAACAAAACAAATAAAATAAAGCAAGTAGTTGTGCATATTGTATATCTATATGGCCTCGGATTGAAAGCTTTGAAAATGAGTTCAATAAAACTTTCTACGAGAAAATATAAATGTATAGAATGTATTTAATACTTACTGCTGAAATCCCTTCAGAAAAGTCTCTATCTGTATATCTTTAAGCAAAGGTAAAAAATATATATGTTTGAAATCTTACTATTATTCTATTCCAATCATGAAACTCAAACAGACGTCGTGTTTAGTATTCTGAAAAAAATATATCAGATTTAACAAATTCAATTGAAAACTCATTTCAATAAAAGTAAAATTATGAATGATGTTCGATTTCTGATGTTACTTAGCGTTGGTATAAAATAGACTTAATAACAAAATGATCTATAAAAAGTTTCAAAAGCAGGAAATGAGTCGAATTTTGAACGTTCTTTCAGCTTTGAATTTTATCGCCAGGTATATATAGTCTTTTTAAATTTCCTGGTGAAGGTTGAAAATGCCCATCATGCAGAATATTTCTTTTTCTGCTTGGGGGATTTGTACCGACTGTACTACTAAATCGTTCTGACTTGGCCACTCTACTTGGAAACAAATCTTCTTTCACTTTAATCATTTCGCAATTTTTAAAATTTTCTGCTCCATTCTCTTTATTTAAACAGATGGGTAATGACAATTTTATTGTTAATTGGTCTGAATAAGAACTGGTAACTGTGCATCCAGCAATAGGGGAGAAAACGCTAAACTAAATGAAAATTATGCAACAAAATGTAGCAAAGTGTTGAAAATTTTAACGAAGATTCTTTTTTATAAAAGTTTTTAATAAATTCACATTTTTATAATGAAGAGAACTGCTAATACACACTATATGATCAAAAGTATCCCGACACTTTCGGATTTTCACTTTTTTAGAATTTCTCCGGAAAGGCTAAACCAACTGCCCTCGAACTTTGATCATGTAAAGAATAGACTCTAGCACACGTTTCACAGTGAAGACTCGGTCACGGGGGCCTTTAGGGGACCGACGAGAAATTGATGAAGAAAAAAATCTGGGGTCACCTCGTTCCACAGAAAGTGATAATGATTTGCAAATTTCGTCAATGGGTTTGCTTAATATGCACATTGCTTACATTCATTTTCGTAAAAATAGCAAGTATATTCTGGAAGATATAAATATTTCTTAAAAATTCTCAAATTCTGCCGCATGTTTTTTGCTAATAACATGCAGAGTTTTCCACTAAATCATACGAAACTTTCAGAAAGTGACAATATGTTAGAGAAGCATTGTGTAAAAATTTGAAATAATTAGTTCGAATATTAGAGAAAATATGAGTATTTCTATATGAAAAAAGTTTTACTGCCTATGTGCGAGACATAGCGTAATTTTTCTTTCATAACTTCAAAGCCAGATATACAGGGCAACTTATATAAAAAATTCCAGTCGAATATAATTAAGATTTCGGATGATACCAGCATTGCAGTGAACAAAATTTCTGCTTCCCTTTAAGATAAACAAAATGATGAGGGTTTTTCCACAAATTAATACTTTTTAAACTTGAATTTCCGATTACTTATTTCGATCTCATATTTTCTCTAATATTTCAACTATGATTTTCAAATTTTTACACAATGCTTCTCTAACATATTGTCATTTTTTATGTAAGTTTCGTATAATTTGGTGGAAGACTCTACATGTTATAAGCAAAAAACACGCGAGAAATTTTGGAATTTTTTTAAGGAAACATTTATATCTTCCATAATATACTTGCTATTTTTACGAAAATGCATGTATGTGTATATTAAGCAAAATCATTGACAAAATTTGCAAATCATTATCAGCTTTCTGTGGAACCGGGTTTGCCCAGATATTTTTCTACGTTAGTTTCTGGTCGGTCCCCTAAATGCCCTCTTGACCGAATCTTCACTGTAAAATGTGAGTTAGAGTCTATTCTTTATATGGTCGAAGTTCAAGAGCAGTTGGTCTAGCCTTTCCGGAGAAATTATAAAATATATGAAAATCCGAAAGTGTCCTGATACTTTTGATCATATAGTGTAGTTATTAAGAATATTTTTTTATATCTTTTATACAACTCAAACAATTCTGGCTAATATATTCAATGTTTTTCAACAGTATCCAAAACAAAACATTCATTTTCTTTTGGTTGTATTTGGACAGAAGTTTAATTGCGTAATAGAAAATACGAATACATTATTTTATAATTAGTTGAATCCAAATATAGATTTTTTTATTTTTTGTTTGGGTCATATTCTTTCTTTTTTAGTGAAAACTAGCTTTGAATGGATTACTAAAATATAATTTGCAGGGTTGGGAAATTAATTTCGCTGCTCTCACAGAAACTTTGACCAGATATATTGTACACTATCAATACGAAATCAATGGACTTGGTACCATAATTTAATTACACAATCAGATTCCCTCTTCAGTTGCAGTTCATTCTATTAGAAATCGAATAAATTATTTAATTTACTGAATTATGAATTGCTTTCCTATGCAAAATGCTCACTTATAGACTTAAATAAGGCATACATTACACTAATTCACAAATTTACATTTCTGTATTTGAATAGTCGATAATATACCATTCAGCCTACAACTTTCAGTCCGTTGTATACTAGGGAATTTCTCTTAATTAACCGAAATGTTTTAACGGTATTTATAATTTACTATCAGTAGAATATTAAAGATTTCATTAATTAACTTGGATTCTTTCGGCATTTACGAGAAAATGTTGTCAGAAAATTGCCCTTTACTTAAACAAAACGTATATATCTCATATATAGTCGCCTTTCTAACATGAAACTGGCAAATATCTACATTAACACATTTTAAGTATGATTGCATAGTGTAAAGGTTTCATTAAGTATTTGTTAAATAGACTTGGGGAAAATTCCCCGAAGAATCGTCTTGTTCACAATACATATTCCTGGGAAAAGACGAACTTTAATTCTGCTTAGAATGGATTCCTAAAGTGGAAAGTACACTGCTTATAAGCAAATAATTTCTATTAGAAAGTATAGAAATGATATTTAATTGCGGTATCTTCGAGCACAATTGTTATTCACAAACGAAGATCCATTATCCTTTTCAAAATAAATATATTTTATATCCATTTTCCTTCAATCTCATTAAAATAGAAATAGAAGATAAATATCCGAAAATACTCATAAAAAATCTTCACCGTTAGGGACTGAAAAAGTTCAAAACATGTTTACTGAAACCTTGAAAAATATTTCAGAGTTATAGAATCATTAAGATTTATTACATATTAAAAAAATTCTAGAATTTAATATCAAACTAACATGTTAACAGCAGCAATCAATGAGAATATATATCTTTCTAGATCACAGCCGTTTCTGAAGATTTTATAATTAGCTTGTATGGAAATTGATGAAAACATATGTATAGAAGCGCAGTATAATGCAAACCTATTTAATGATTTTCTGTTTTCCTCGGTCGGAAACGTTTGCTTTTTGAAAACATTTTTATTAAAGAATATTTTTACTTATCATATGCATCAATTCCTTATTTTGCATATGACATGTCAAAATCTAAGTCTTCCTGATTTCCCACAATTTCAGTAATTTTGTTTGCTTAACTCGTAGTGCAAGAGCTGGAATATATCATGTTTAAAGAGAAATCAAATTTGACACAGTTTCTCAAAATGAAGTCAATTCCTCATTGCATTATGGTTTGAGTTTAGCGGCTCTCAGAGAGCAGAACAGACTTCATTCTATTTTCCCAAAATTAATTATTGTATTATAAGTGCTCCGGATTGCAATATAATACAGTTGTTTCACTTTACAAAGTAAATTATAAACGGTAGCTGGTTTCACTACCGAACATAAATCCTTAAAACGATAGATGGCTCTATAATGCATAACTCAGTCCAATTGCTCTTTTAGCTCCAATTCAACTCTAACAAGACGCAAAACTGTTAATTCTTCTTCGTTACTAGTTAAAGTGAAACTTTTAAAAGCTTGCCAACAGAGGTATAAGAATCTTCTCGGTTAATATTAAATCAGCGCCCATTCAATCCCCACAGTCGTAACACCCTATTTTCTGCAGGAAATCGCCCTTCGCTGCCAAAAAGTGCCGCCTCACTTAGTGCCTAATGTAGCGCGCAGTGCGAATAGTAGTGGATTACGTCCTCCGGGGGACTGTTGGGACGCCAAATGGCGCAGCAAATCACCCACTCCTGCTAATCTCTGTTGTTGCGCCCCGCCCCAGATACAGACGATGGCGATTTGTTCTATTATTTATGCGCCAGAGGTGTATGATGCGGCATCACACCCCTGTCCGTCCATTTGGATGCCTCCACAGATGGATGGCATGGACGCCTGAGTGATGTTTCCGGGATGAATGCTGTCCCGCTATAGAAGGAGTTGCTGTGCAAGAACAGACAAGATTCCCAGAGTGGGACAGAGATTTAAAAGATTTAAAACATGGAAAAAGTGTCTTGCCTCAGGCGCTGTAAAGGATCCACGATATTTTCTGTTATATCTTCCCTTCTGTTCTGTCTGCCAGTAATTCTATGCGGATTTGGGACGGGAAGATAAAGGTACTAAACGAAAGAAATCTTGAAAGTGATGAATTCAACTTCTATAATATTTCAGTCTAGTTCTAGTTACCTAAAATATCACTAGCTGTAATGGAAGATGTCAAAAATGATGTATTTTCTTATTTGAATGGTAATTAGCTCCTTGTAACGATATGAATAATTAAATGTATCAATTTTTCTTTCATGCAAATAATTCGAAATTCCCTCTTGGGGGTAAAAATACCTGAAAGAACTGACTTGTTTTAGACATTGTCTAATATCTAGCCTTTTCGTTATATTATAAGAGTTTGCAAAGACTTATATAGATACAAGACGAAATTTCTCTTGAAAATCATTGGTTTCCAATTAATATTTTGCCAGAAATTTTCTAATTATTCTATATATTATTTTTCTGTACATTATTATATTTATTAAGAGGAAATCAAGAAATTTTTCAGTGTTTAATTAATTTAATCCGTGTAATGATCTCGGCATATTCAAGAATGTAGTTAGAGGCATTTTGAAGAAAAACTATTAAAACTGTCTTCTTTCACTCTCTTTAATAATTATACTCTTGTTAAGAACGGCATAAAATTCTTAGAACTAGTACTGACAACTTGCTCAACTCAGTTTACGCAAGAATTACCATGATTAAGCAAGAGAAAAGAAATTTGCAAAGACCAGCCTTTTTTCAAAGACATAATTATGTTTCTTGGCAATCTGTGTAACAGAAATCCCCTTCGATGACTGTTTTGAGTTTTTCTTTATGAGCATACTAATTCATTAAAAATCTTAAATCAAGTTAACGTAATAATTTTTATCACGTGAAACTACTGTCTAGACAGAAATTAATTCATTCATATTTCATTCATTCATTCATAATATATGAGGTGTAGTGTCATGCAAAAATGTTTGCCATATTTTGCCTGTACATGTAGATTCAAACAATTAATATAACTCATCCATGATAAGTAAAACCAATCCAAATCTTATGAAACAAAGATGGTCATATGAGTTTGAGATTTTTTCGAATAAATTCCTTGAATAATCAATTTTTCATTGCTTTCTCTGAACTGATTCAAATAGAAGGAACTGCGCTAGTGAAGAAGTTGTGAATGAGATTGCCCAAACATTTTGAAATAATATCTGAATCAAAAAGTAATTTTATGTGAATTATGTAATCAGTACCAATACAAAAGAGAATTTTATACCACAAAACAGCACTGAAGCAATCGCACAAAACGTGACCATTTTATTCGCATAAGGGACGATTGGACTAGTGCCACTTTGGACACGTTTCAAAATTATATATTTGTTATGATGAAAACTCTTAAGAAAGCTCTGTGTATGTTCTGCTACATTAGTCGCTCTTCTTATGAAAATTTATCAAATACTAGTTTGTAGTTAAATCTTTTCAGGAAAATATTTACTGCCTTTTATTTGGCACTTTTTGTCGTATAGAATAATGCATTGCATATATAGCATGATATAAACCACAAAGTATATATGAATCATTTATTATAATATATTTTTAAGTGATGTACCTCAAAACCAACTATTAAAGGAAACAAAATACCAAACATTTAATAACTTGTTGTAAACCTTATTTTAAATAACTCCAAATTTCTTAAATGTTTATATGAATAATCCCAAAAAGAAAGCGAAATTAATGAAGACTTATATGTAATAAGTGATAAACAATATTCTTCCTTTCATGTCATTTTTTTCTTTTAATAATAAGATCTTTATATATATGTATTATTACAGTTTTTATCCTATTAATACGTACTAGCTGCTCTAGCCGCCCTGTGGGCGGGTTCGCGGCCAGCCCCCACTTTGCTCAGCACTAGGTTCTCAGCAATTACTTTTTTCAATTTTAAATACTGCATGAAGGTCAGAGGAACAGACCATAAAACCATAGTAGATTTCATATTCTTTGTAGACAACAGATTCCTTTAAAACTATAAAATCTTTCAATAAACCTCATCTAGTTGCAATGTTTTGCATAACTTTTTCACGAAATTTGGCATGAAAGTCTTCATATCCATAAATACAGAATGATATTGCCCTAAATAAACAATTTTCACCACCTCTAATTGATATTTTGCAATACATTTCACATGCCATTTCAAAACTTAAACATTAATTTCAAACATAACTTCAATTTCTCATTTAACAACACTGCGTTCCAAAAAAGATTTTGAACAACAACTAATTCTCCTGTTGTGAATCTAATAAAAACAAATTTAGAGAAGAAAAAAATCGTTTACTATTTATTTTAAATTAAATTTTAACTGAGAAATGATAATAATACACTCTGTCCCCAAAATTTATAGACTAGTAAAATATATATTTTAGCAAAACGGAAAGGCTTACGAACACCAATTACAAATACGTTTATTCAAACCATATGCGACTTGCATTCAACGAAATATTTAGAAAAAATAACAATTTGTATTTCAATTATATACCAAAATGGAAATATTAGACGTCCCAAAAGTTTATAGAATATATGACATTTCAACAAAAGGTGCTCAATACAATGTTCTTAATAGTTTAAAGTCTTTCCATTTTTCAGTATGACATCGTACACACGTTTTTCCATCGACATAATTAAGGTTTTTAATATCTCTGGTTCCAAGTTGTATCATGCACTTTCAATGGCTGTCTTCAAGGCATTCACTGAATAAAATTGCCCTCCATTCTCATATACCTTCCGAGACATAATGCCCCACACATTCTCAATTGGGCTTAGAACAGGGTTCATCGGTGGACACTCAAAAACTTTTTCTAGTTCAAATAATTTTTCGTAGCATTGGATGTATGGATGAGAGCATTATCATGCTGATATTCCCAATTTCGTCCCATTATGTTTTATGCAAATGGCATAAGATGATTTTCTATTGTTTCTATGCATTTAGGAGAATTTTGTCGACCATCTAAAAAGGCCAAACCCACTTGACAGTTGAAATGGAAAGCCGCCCACACCATCACAGATCCTATCACCTCTTTGCCTACTGATAAAGCTCCTGGGCTCTTTTCGTAAAACATGCCAATATTTTATATTCCCGTCAGGTCCATCGAGGTTCCATTTTTTTCATCACTGAAAAGGACAGCCATCCATTTATCACCATATGACATATGATTACGAGCCCATTGTAATCCTTTACTAATGTGAAGGTTTGAGAGTGGTAATCTGCGAGCCATTTTTTCGTAGATCGTGTAACCAGATTCTATAATTTGTCTATGAACAGTGTTCTTGGAGACTTGCAGCCGGGAAGCCCTAGTAATTTCGCGAACCAA
Source organism: Araneus ventricosus (assembly GCA_013235015.1). Taxonomy (NCBI): domain Eukaryota; kingdom Metazoa; phylum Arthropoda; class Arachnida; order Araneae; family Araneidae; genus Araneus; species Araneus ventricosus. The sequence continues at coordinate 509,058 of BGPR01000280.1, forward strand.
CAATTTCTGACTTGAAGCCATTTTTGTATCCGTCTATCACTGTGAATATCCGTCACACGTGGTCTTCCCGAACGAGGTTTTGGCTCATATGACTTCTTATGAGAGTTAATGCACGATAAATCATACTTTTAGAATGATTTTAAAGTTTCCATATTTCCTTAAAAGTCTTACCGAGCAATTTCAAATTCAAAATTTTACTCACTTCTTCATTATAGAGCTGCGAAGATTTAGGCATCTTGAAACGCAGGAAAAACGACCGCTTTCCTTTTCTTACAACGTATTTATTAGGCTCCGAATCGACGTCGTGACTACCGTTACCATATTTGCATAAAACTGCATTTGTCTATAAACTTTTGGGACAAGTTATTTCTGTTCATTCTACGATTTAAAAATTGGCATTAAATATACTTGGTAGAACTGCTGTTTTTTCAATAGACATAACATATCTATACAGTAAGTTGCATCAAAATACATCATATGCAACAAAAATATAGGCCAAATACAAGATTCTATAAACTTTTGGGACAGAGTATATTTACAGATATGTCTTAACCAAATCGTATGCTTCTAAAATTAAATTATAGAGATGTCTTAACAAAATCTTTTACTATTAAAACTAAATTAAATTGCAATGAGATGCAATAGAATTGTATACACATGAAAAATATTATTTTAAATTTGCGAAAATAAAGCAGAGAATTCTGAATGGTTAGTTATTTTAAAGAAGCGACGTAATATACTGGCGAAATAAGTCCAGTCTTTTTAGGCTCGGAAACTCCGTACTATTATGCAAATAAATCTTCGTTATTTCCGATTATATTATCCGTTTATGTTACAATATCTCTCAAAAATTATGTCCCAGGGGGCAGACCACCCTTGATGTTATATATAGACGTAATAATCTTGAATTTGAAATAAAAATTGTTGAAATCCGTCAGGTAGTTGTGGCTTGTGAACTGTCTGAATGTTTTTCCCCCATTAGAAGAATGTACGGTGGAGAAAATGTTTTTCGATTGCGTTCGAAAATGGAGGGCGTTGGGGGATACGCGACCCTTGATGATGTATCTAGAAGTCATAATCTTTCAAATGAAAAAAACAAAATGTCGAGATCGGTTGAGGCTGGCGGACTCGGTGTAGATTTTCACCAAATTAATAAACCTTGTAGAAATCCCCCAGCCCCAAACACCCGACGGATTTCGACTATTTTTTTAATTGAAAGGTTATGACGTCTAGGTATGTAATCAAGGGTAGTTTTTCCCTCACCAACCCATATTTTTGAATGAAATCTACAAAACATATAGAGAATGTATGGTGGATTAAGTGTTTTTTCGATTTCCGTCGAAAATGGGGGGGTGGGGGTGGCGGGCAGGCGACCCTTAATGACATATCTAGACGTCATAAGCTTTCAATTAAAAAAAATGTCGAAATCAGTTAAGTATTTGGGGCTGGGGGATTTTTACAACGTGTTTCCCAATAGACAATGTACAGAGGAGAAGTGTTTTTTAGATTTCGTTCGAAAATATGGGATGGTGAGGGAAAAACTACCCTTGATGACATATCTAGACGTCATAATCTTTCAATTAAAAAATAGTCGAAATCCGTCGGGTGTTTGGGGCTGGGGGATTTCTACAACGTGTTTCCCAATAGACAATGTACAGAGGAGAAGTGTTTTTTAGATTTCGTTCGAAAATGGGGGGCAGTGGGGGACAGACGACCCTTGATGACATATCTAGACGTCATAACCTTTCAAATGAAAAATAATTGTTGAAATAGGTTGAGTGGTTCAAGCTGACGGACTCGGTGAAGGTTTGTTTTACCAAATTATTTTAAATATATAGATGCAATTGGAGTCATTTTGCAAATTTAACACTAAGTTAATAATATTATCTTTGAAATATTAACTCCAACATGTATTGATAGATAATGTTGAATATGATATAGAACATAGAAAGATATTGTTACATTTCAGAAGAAGATGATTTCACTTAAAAGCACGCCAAAAATTCGTTTTCTCTTATCCTTAAAATTCGCATGTCTGGGTTATGTAATGGTAATAAGTAAATTAGAATTTAAACCAGCATTTTCATATTCTACATGGTTTAATTTCTGTCTAATATGATTTTGATTAGTAGTAAAAATTATAAATACATATGTATAAAAAGTTTTGATGTATTTTATACAAGTATTTTATTGATATGATTTCATGAATTTTGTAAACATTTTTAGGTAAAAATGAAGACAAAGCTTCCGAAGAAAAGTAAGTAATATTTAGTTTTTTTATTGTAAATTACTTTTAATTCTATACTTTTCATATCAAATACTTTTGATTTATTTAAATATATGAAACAAGAAACTTAAAATTGTTCCATTGTGACTGAATCATGAAAAATACATATATTACTTTTCCATTTTCATACGAACGGAAAAACATTCGATGCTCATTGCTAATCAATCTCAATCCGGAAATACTTATTTTTACCCCATTTTACAAAGTATGAACTTTAGGCAAGGACAAATTTTTAACGTAATAAAATTTTGGCATGGTGACTTTTATCTTTCAGGATTTAAATATATTAAACTTAGATATACTCCATAAGGCTAACATTTTTTTCAATTATTATTAAACTGCTATTTTCAAAGTGCAAGATATGTTTTAAAACGATTTCGATCAGCTGATTAATACTGGTATAAAACACTGCGACCTCGAATATATTAAAAACGATACATCGCAAGATGAAATCAAGAGATATCTTCCAAATACATATATTTAGGTATCTAACTGATTCCTGGAGAAATAGAGATAAATTTCCAATGCTACATTTTTCCTAAATTAATTTTTGAAACATATGTAGTCTGCTTTGCTTAATATTGCAGTTTGTTCAATGTTGCATGAAAGAACGCCACCGTCTCTGTTACTGCAACCATTATAGTCAGTTGCAGAATGTTGCATTACAGGCGATATAAAATTATATATATTTTACTACAATGAACCTGAAATCCATAAGATATTGCTTGAAATACCACTTCCAATTTATCGTTATGTGGGTAAAACGCTTTGTTTGCCTTGCGTTTTAAAGCTTTGGGAGATATAATACAATTTATATTTACTACAGAATTATTAAATTGGCATAATACCACAAGATTTGATACTGACAGGAACCGATATGTTCAGGTTGAAGCGTATTGAAGATTTAACTCCTTTTTTGAAAAATAAAGTCTTATTTCTCTTCATAAATGCAATGCCCAAGAGAATTCAAATAATTCAAATGTCACGGAATTTCTTTTACATGTTACCCTAGCCCTAGTCGAAGTAAAAACAGGTCTAAATAGACACTGTCTGCTGTTATAATACCGAGTTCCCGAATTTTCAATTCTCCATAGATAATAATCTGAAGAAATGTCAGTCATTTTCTTGAATTGTAATTTGTACGATAATTTATCTTTCATCTGTAATATTACGGACTGTTATTGAAGTCCATTGCATTTATTCCCATCAAATTTGACTCCATTTTTTGATTAATAATTTGCTAACTTTTGTGGTTTGGGTAACGCAAAAATTAAGTGTCTATTCCATGCACATGGCGGTGACGCAAGTGCGTTGTTGCGCAAGTATATCAAATGGCTTGGTTGCAAAAGATTTCGGAAATATTCGCAAAATTTTTTATTTAAAATAAATAAAAATAACTCTCTATAACAAGCATGAAAAGTAAAAGAAAAATCTTCTGAGGTAGGAGGTTATTTTATAAGGAATAATATTTCGAAATCATCGGTGGTACAATGTATGTTTTGACATTTTATTTAAGCACATGATACAGGAAGAAAGCACTGTTCACCTTATATGCATCTTCAATATGAATTTTATCGAGAACAGATTTCCCATTTCCCAGATTTCCCCAGATCCCCAGCCATGGCCTAGGGCGCAAATATAAAAGTAATTACAATAAATTACTTGCAAAGTTCAGTATTATTTTGAGAAAACCATATAAAATACTGTTTTCTAAGCACATCCATACACAACAAATGAACTGGTTGCACATTTACGTTGCTTATCTCAACAATTTGCGGTTAAAGCTCAAGGGGGGGAAGGGGCACAGAATTAAGTGCTTTGGTCTAGGGTGCTAAAATGTATAAATCCGGCCCTGGATTTTTTAAACTAATTGGTTCGTTCTGATCGGAAAGGGTTGATGGTCACCCCGAGTCTTCGTTAAAGGATGTTCTCAGTCTGGTAAAAGTGTATTATCTTGAATTCATGGCAAACTCACAATGTGTCATTCGTTTCCATTGTTCCAGACATTCCAAAAAAAGTTTCAATAGGCAACCATTTTCATACCAACATTCGTTTTTTAGGAATAATTTATTCCGATATTAATGAAATTTCGGAAATTTTCAGTACCTGTGTCATTGACCTGAAAAATAAATAATGCATAAATTTGATATAAAATCTTCTTAAAAACGCTTTTATTAGCACTAAAATGGGAATTATATTTTGATTCTTTTCTGTTTTTTACTTTTTTTATTTATACTTCCTTTTACTTTTATTTTAATTAAAAATATTAGGGAATCTTAAACCAATTTTTGTCATATTCACTACCAGCTGGCGGCACTAACGTGGAATCAAAATTTAATTAAATTAATCTATTAAATTATAATTAAATAGTGAAAATATTAAATAAGAGTATTTTCATCAAAATCAGAATTTTTTTATAAGATTTCAAAACTATAGCACATCGGGAAGCGAGTGGAAATTAAATTACAAAATTCCACATTTTTTATTGCCCACGCCGACCCTGCTTACTGAAAGGGTGTAAAGTATGTGACGAGTCTGAGTTAGGAAAAATCCCACCTTTACAAACATGAAAAATACGAAGTTAAGTGAAAATGTTTAAACAACCGAATAATCTTCTAATGTAATTTACGTGTCTTACAGTGGTGGCTCGTCGACTCAGAAACAAGCAGTGCAGCAAATAAATAGATAAATAAATAAAAATGGTAAAAAAAACCTTCAAGATAATGTATTTGAATAGAATTAAAAAAATAATTTTGCTTTTATATACCTCAAATTATTAACTGTAGTAATCTGAATTTTATTTTAGAAAATTATCCATGAGTGATTTCCAATAAAAGAAAACAAATTCTTATTAAAACCGATGAGTTTCAGTTGGACAAAGTGAAAGCGAAATCATAACCAAATAACAGAGAACGAGAAAAAAAGCGAAGAAAAATATATCAAAAGAACGAAGGCCATCCTCGGATGGGAAGGAGACAAAAGGAGCTTCACACATTTGGCCTCAGGCCAAAGGACTGCAGCCCTTGCAGCTAAAACTACCGCCAAACTCAATATGAGGAAACATTGGTTTCGTCTTCCGAAGAATCGCTTAGCTGTTCAACAGTGAGGAATTTTGATGCTTTCGAGGGCTGTTTCTGAACAGCTCCGTATCCCCTGCTTATTGATGAATTTTCTTTCTTCCTTTTAGCTTCTTCTTTCTCCATTTTCGCTGCTGGTATAACTTTTCAATGAAAAAAAATAGCCTAATACGATTCAAAATAAAATACCGGAAAATAAAGTTTTAAAATTATGTCAGGGTTGCTTCAGCTATGAAACCTTAATGTACGAGCTGCCTCTGGTGCCTGGTGTATCAAGACTCTCTATAGGTACTTCGCCATATCATTAATAAACGTTTGTAGAGGGTCGTGATTGCTGCGATGCTGAACATCAATCTCGATAAGTCTGTGAGCTGCAGCATGGGCCTATCGACTATCAGCCAGACAATCCAGGCTATTAAATTCAATTCAGAGGAAGTTTCTGCTCAACATCACAGGGGCATATTCCACTACGCCAACAGCCACACTACAGGATATGGAAGGGATCATACCTCTCCACATCAAAGCAGAACAGGAAGCGGTCTACGTCAGAACAGCCTGACTAAGCAAAACATCTAATTACAACAGCATCAACGTCAACATCAATAACTATGAGGACGGTACAACATCCACCAAATTCCACCCAGCAATTTTTCAACTAGAAGACAGAATATCTCTAGAAAAGAAATTCCTTCCAGTACCCGGTCTCAATATTTACACGGACGGTTCAAAGATAGAAGACAAAACAGGCAGCGCCTTCTGTGTCATGCAAGAAGACACAACAAAATACGAATGGACGGCGCAACTTAGTCCCTTCAACACAGTCTTCCAAGCTGAGCTTCTTGCTATACAGGAGGCTTGTCTATGGGAAGCAAGACCAACCAACAGATAAAGGTATTTATTCAGCGAGTCGAGCCTCCATTCAATTGCTTCAAATGACAACAAGGGCCCTATTGATCAACGAACACAGGAAATATTACCAAAATCAACAAACATTAAACTTGTATCGATTAAGGCTCACGTCGGATACAGCGGTAATGAAGCGGCGGACGTACTAGCCAAGAAGGCAACACAGGAGGGAATCCCCACATTCATCCCAGCGCCAAGAAACCATATCAAGAGTCTGCTACAAAAAGAGTCCATCATTCTCTGGCAAAAAGAATGGGACAATGGGGAAACAGGCAGGAGCGTTCGTAACGTTTTGCCAAAAGTCAAGACAACTCCTACTCCATGGCAAAGGCCAGAAATAATGTTCGTCACGGGCCACGGCCCATTTCCAACACATCTTAGAAGATTCAACAACAGAAGCAGCGATTCCGGTGGCTGCGGTAACCTGGAAAACCCCTTACACCATGCTACAAGTTGCCTGTTTACATCATATCACCTAACAAAACCGTCAGCTGACCTAGAACCAGTTTCGTGGAAAAGAGTCACGAACAACAACAATTCTAGGGTGAAAATCAGAAAACTCATCCATTTTAAAACGAAACACTCTTATTTCCAAAAGACGGCGACAACAACTAGCCACAGACCCAACTAACCCTATGTACTCATATTCTCTCTTCCTCCATACACAGGGCACGACCCTCTCAAATTTAACAACATAACGACCTGAAAGACTGAATTTAAAAAAAAATATTATATTTTTTTGTTTTAAATGTCTTGTTTTTTTTAATCTTTTTATAGAAGTTGCATTATTTTTTTTGCTCTGGCTTTTTGAAGAAAGTTTAACGCATACCCAACCAACCGACAGGGAGCTGTCCCCTCTCCAAGTTCGGGGGTATGCTGTGATGTTATGTTATGTATTAACACTAAGATTTGTTCCTCATCAGAGAGCTATATTTACGTATTAGTAGAATAACACACACACGTGTGGTCACGCAATCTCCACTTCTTACTCCTCCAGATGTCAACATAATGATTAAACTTAGCGAACTGTCTTATCGAGATTTCAAGTGACTATCTAGAAAAGACTAAAAGAGCACATTCCAGTGTGATGGAGTTTTACGTAGTTAATCTCGGAACGTTTTGGAGATATTTATGTACCTAACAAAATAAAATATGTAGCTCAAAAATGATGATTTATATATGTGTTTGTCTCATCTAATTGTTTAACAAATTTGAATATCTTTCTAAAAAGTTCGAGCTTTCTCTGCCCCCAAATCACGAAAAGTAATACTGTATTACGAAATCAATTGTCAATTTATATTTTGCGGTTAAAAGGATTGAGATTGATTACATGTAATTGATCGTCAGTTTCGTAATTATCAATCATCTTGATGAGTTTGGAAATTATCACATAATTTTTCACTTCTACCAACAATTTTACATATTTCACAAGTAAATTTATAGGGCTTTATAAATATATTAAAAGTGATAACTTCCGCTGGTTTGTATGTATGATGTTCAAAATATTTCATCGATCGTGATAAAATTAGACACTCTGTGGACATGTTCTTTGCAGATTCGTGGGAACTTGTTTTCCGTTTCAGTTTACTTTAAGTCTTTGCTAATTATTTTTGTCTTAGTTACTTAGTTTAAGCAAAAAGAAAGAAATTTTAATTTTCAAATAATGCTCTGAAACGCCTTATAATCTCGACAGTTACCAGAGTATGTGGCTTATATCAAATAGAAAGATAACTCTTTCAAGATCACTACTTGTTTCATTTTGAAAATTACTAAATATATTTTAAAAATGAGTATTAGACTTGTAACTGATCATAAATATGTAAAGGAAAAAAAAATAACATTTTTTATTTTCAAGAAATGTGTGGTTTCACAGTAAAACCAATGAACGGTAACGGGCTATTTTTCCTCCTAATAACTTATTTTTGAAATGCAATTTAAATTATATATTTAATTTATAAGTATGTGCGAGAATTCAGGATGTTCAACCTTCACAAAATTTAATATTACTTTCGAAGATTCAATTTTAGAAAATATCAATTTGTGCAAGAACCCTCATCATTTTGTTTATCTTAGAGATCAAAAGCAATTTTGCTCTTGCAATGCCGATAACTTTGTGAATACTAACTGTATTGAACTGGAATTTTGATATAGGTGTATATCTGGCTCTTAAGTTATAAAAAAAAAATGACGCTACGTTTTGCCCATGAGCAGTAAAAAATTTGTTCAATGTTTGGTTTCACGGCGAAACCAATGAACGCGAAAGGGTTAATAACAGAAAAAATCATGAGAATTTGTGAATGTTTCCAGAGCATTAGTAGCATCGGAATTCATTGATTAGATTAATGCATAATTATTTATTATGTATTACTATTTATTTGCAGTAAGTAAGCAATGGATATCAATCACAAATTGCGTAATATGTCCGTAATACTTCCAAAGAACCTCTAAAATTTTTTGAAATTTTGTATTACTATTGTAGTACTTTCTGTTTGCTTCCATGAACTAGAGCATATCGATTTTTCGAATATCTGTAATATACTATGACACTATCAAAAGATGTCCTTCAACTGAATTAATTATGGGGAAAAGGATGCTTAAACTTGTTACATTCTTTCAGAAATTATTTAATTCTTAATAATTCTTAATTACAGAACCAAAATTTTCCGCATTCAGAATCTCTGTTCTGAAAAATTGGATTCCACTTCAGTTTTTTGGGTATCATAATTCGTCAAGGAAATAATACACTTTTACACAGCTTCGTTTTGTTCCTTTTCAATCCTCATTAAAGTATTAATTAAATTTAATTAATCAGATCATTTACTTTGAAACCCATTTCGTTAATTAAGATCTTGAGTAGTTTTTTAATGGCCTTCCGTTGTAAGAGAAAACAGATATTAATCCGGGATGACTTATTTCATTGTTTATTTCTTATAAGTAAAGAGCAGACAGAAAGAAGAGAAATAACAAATACAGATACCTTTACTCATTTCTGTTCACTTTTATTTAACTTATGTCATGTCTGTGCAGATGAAATTGTGAAATAAGTTTTTTTATCATTTTCTTATGGGCTAGAGTTTCCAAAATGTTTACACGTTTGTACTCTTGATGAAAAATACTCTATTTCATTATTTTCATTATTTAATTATCATATAATAGATTGATTTGATTAAATTTCAAAATATTGGCACCGACTGTTAAGGAATTTCAGAAAATATTGATTTTTTACTCTATATAATAGAAACCCAAAGATGTCTGTGAAGCTCAGGAATTTGACATGTAAAAGTGGCAAAGATATTCAGACGGTCTGTCTGCAAATTATCATACCCGTGAGATACTGTTTTAATTCTGTGATGATTTAATTTCGAATAGAAGTTCTAACAGAATTAATTTATTTTCCTAGCATCCTGCAGCATTTTTACTTTCTCGTATACGAAGTATACAAAGAGAAAGTATTGTAATCGTCAAAAAATTCGAACTCGAGATTTTGACGGATCTCCACGTTTTAGACCTCCCTGAGTCCGAAAAACACAATTTTGGAATTATGTCTGTATGTCTGTCTGTGTGTGTGTCTGTCTGTGAACACGATAACTCGAAAACTATTAGAGCTACGGGGATGAAACTTGGTATGTGGTCTTTGAACATAGTTTGTAGGTTTCTATCAAATTTTGGACAAAATTTGTCCACGGGAAGTCTGTTTATTTGTATGTCCGCGGTCATGTGAACGCTATAACTCAAAAACTTGAATAGCTAAATGGATAAAATTTGGTACACAGTTTTATCGTTATGAATGTAGGTCCGTATAAAAGTTTGAGCCAAATCCGTCAAAAAGAGGCGTTCAAATTGCATATTCAATTTCTTTTAATCCGATTCTCATGAGCATGCGTATTGGTAGCAATCTGTTATTGTTGTAAATTTTATTTACAACAATAAATAATGTTTTCAATCATCAATTGTTAACAATTTTTTTATTGTTGTAAATCAAACCGATCTCATTATTTCAGCAAATCTTTTATTCACGCGCTTTTGCAATTGTTACGGTTGTGGTAGTATAAATTGTTTTCTTGGGAATTCAATTTCAAAGTAGAATTTTCGCTTTAGTATTCAATGTATTGCCTATTTTATCGCACCTGCTTCAAAGTAATATTTTTTTGAAACGTGGCAACAGATATTTGATTTCAGGTTTGTTTAATTTTTTTTGTTTTATTTTCTCGTATACGAAGTATACAAAGAGAAAGTATTGTAATCGTCAAAAAAATTCGAACTCGAGATTTTGACGAATCTCCACTTAGAAAGTATACGAGAAAGTTTAGGGGAGACCACTCCCGCTGGTTTTATTTTGTGTTAACTTTTTTCTCTGTGTGTTGAGAAACATTGAATCGTTTTGCTAAATGATAAGATCTTCAAAGTATCCAACAGTTTAGCAGTTTCCTTTCCTTTTTATTTTATATTGATTCATTGACGCGGAACTCAGTTAATATCAAATATAAGATGTACTAGTATTAATTTATTTTTCCATTTCTTGGAGATCTTTTTTTATTATGAAGTATCGGTCATTTACTTTCTTTGTTATTTAATGCATCCACGTGGAACTCCGTAAGAAAAATTCTATTGCCAGTTGGAAGTTAGAGTAAATTGATTCATGAATTTCTTCGTAGTATAAATTTAGAATACTTCCGTTTTCACTAAAAGGGTTCTTTCTTTTTCGTACTTAATTTTGGAATTGAATATTTATATATTTTGAATTTAATATATTTTCCTTAAACGTTCTTATACCGAAAGGCTCCCTTTATTTAAAGATTAGCATTCATCAATTCCGTATTTTTTATTTTGTACTTGATAATGCATTTTGTCTGTTAGTGAATTTTGCATTATTTTTACTCAAGAAAACGAAAGTAATTGTTAAAAATAAAGTTATTAACAAAACGAAAGCTAGTGTCAATTGATTCATCAGTTCTGTTTCTCATGCTTTTTTTAATTTCTTAAGCACTCTGCCAAATGTGCATGAGAGTTTCCAATACAACTTTCGTTCATAAATCTGTGGCAATAAGATCTGAGATATTTTTGACAAGCTAAAAGTCAGTCTTAGACGGGCACAAATTTTCCAGTATTTGTAATAATGAGTTATAAATAAAAAGCTAAAAGGAAGAAAATATTTAAAATAAGACAAATCTACATTTTTATTAGACTAACAAAAGTGTGTTTAAAAACTGATTTTATAACTTTTCCCCTTCATTTTGCTTATTGAATTTAAGACACTTGCTCACAACTGGTATTTCTTTGAATAATAATTGTGTGTTCTAACTTCTACAATTAAAGTCTCAAAGAAGTTCCATACTAAATGAAACGCTGTGACATTATTCTGAAATTAAAATTATAAAATTCCCTCAGTAGATCAATATTACAAAAGCTTTTTGTTTGGGTATTAGCTGCTAAATAACATCAGAGCAAATTCCAACAACTCCTCAAATGTGCAAGTAGAAGGACAAACAGGATAGTGTTTTACTATTTTTCAAGTCAATGGAAGATTATACATGTGGTAGATTTAAACTGCTTGTGTGGTTGCCCATTTTTGTCTGCCCGCCTTTGCAGTGAACCTATTCTATTATGCATGTCGCCATGCAGCAAGGCAAGTAATTCTATCCACAATGTGATAAGATACCCTTTAGATGAGCAAAAGAGGGTGTATATTGCATTCAGAATATCGAAGAACATCGTCAAAATATCGTACAATATCTTTTTTCCAGTCCAGAGTCAGAGGTAAAGTTTTTACAGCATATTATCCATTCATAGGGAAAAAGTTGAGAATACATTATGCAATAACTCAGAATAAGTTTATGAAATATTTTCTACAATATTAGGTGCCTGAAAAGGAATTCAGAGCTTTCTTTTCCTCTTGTAAATAAAAGTTTTTTTCATAACCAGAAAAAAGTTTAATAATGAATTGTCCTTTATTTTCGTCTTCGTGATCCTAACGTCATAAAACTTGTTATCCGTTTTGCTAAAACTCATTTGAAGGAAGGACTTGATACCTCCATCAGCAATGACATTTTTAATATTCAAAGCGTTTCCTAACAGGAAAGAAATATCATCTAGACAGTGGCATGATTGGTAACTGTTGGTGTTGAGGATGCACAGCACATCCCATCCCATGTATAATACAACAATTTTTGATCAGTGACTAAGCTTTTGCATAATTTAGCGCTAATTTGGAGAAATAAAACACATTTGAGATTGCTTGTTACTAATTGATGATATTAAATTATTTATCCAGCAGTATAGGTTAAACAGTGCAGATGTGATGAATGATTTGGTGTCTTGTGGTAGCAATTCAAATTTAAGGAGTACTTTTGAGATCTTCATAGAATGAAAACTAGCCTTCGTTGGAAAGCATGTGCCTTTAAAGTACTTTGAATTAGTTCCTGACGCAATCCTAAGTAACTTTCTGACATGTTTATATCAATCTAAGACCCGAGACCAGCTTTGAATTATAAATTTCGTTAATTGTCGCGGTAAACCTTTCTAAATACAGCAAAACGAATAAGAAAGGTGGTTTAAAATAATTCGTTTTTGTATTTATATTTTATTTATTTATTCATTTTTTTAGAAAGCCAGTGTCTCCTAAAGGAGTGATTTGGAACTGCGCTTTATTAAATTACAAATTCTAATTTTTCTAGATAAAATTTTTTTTTTAAGTTCGAAGCATTTAAATTATTATGGATGAAATCTTATAAAATGTTTTTAGAGTCACCACAGGCTACACCAGGACTGAGGAGCATACATAATACACTTTCCAGTACTTGTCCTGTAAGAACTCCTGAAAAGACTTCGTTACTTCTCATTTCGGAGGAACAAAGCAGATATGACTATGTCATTTGAGGGGAATGTCTCTAAGCTCATAAGATATATAATTTATGAAATTTCGAACTTTGGCTATGTTTAAAAATATAACTACATGAAATTTTACTCCTAAATATACGTTTGCAAAAAAAATGTTTTTTTTTTCTTTTTGCCACTGTGCTTTAAGTGCATAAATTAAATATTAAGAATTAAAAGTTAATAGATTTTTCTTATTCTATAATGGAATATTTTATCAAGTTTCATATCACATGAGAATAAATTAGTGCAATATGATGAAATGGAACAACTAGCAATTTGCTTAAATTGTAAGAACCAATACCAAAAGAATATGTAATAATTATCTAACGTCCTTAAATATTATTCAACCTATTATAATTTTTAAAAAGTTTAATAAGCTATAAATCGTATTCAAATAAATACAGTGAAAACTGACAGTTTTACTTATTGGCTGCAATGATTTACAGCAATTTACCAATTACATCGTAATATAAAATAACAAAACTTCTTTCCAGTAGTATACTAAATCATAAATCCCTACAACGCATCCATACCCATTTCTTAAAATTATTTCTTAATGCAAGAAACAGTAATTGGGAAATCTCAGTCATTATTACGAGGTAACTGATGCACACCATTTTAATGACATCACTGACAGATTAGTTGCATGCGTCGCAAGTGCGCTTTGATTAGCATGGGATATGGCTATAAATCTCAGCGCCGGTAAGAAAGCCCTTTGCGATGGAGCCAGATATACTTGTAACGAGCCGATTCTGATTATCGATTATCAAAGAGGGACTTCGATAATCGTACCTCGTGGACACAACATTGCGACAAACGAAGCGAAAAGGGCTTGCACGCACTCAAAAGCTTGTTATTGAACACCAGCGACTTAGAGAACGATGGTTCTGCTTCGTTATCTGCTTCGGTACTTAGTCCCTGTGCTATCCAAGGAGACTGCTGCCAACACGGACTACGAAATGAGCTTCGTTAAGGTTCCTCATAAACAGAAATGACCACCAGGCATTAAGGTTGTAGAATCATAATTTCGCTTTTGTGATGATAAGAAAACTTCTTTTCTTTTCATCTTGGCTTTTAAAAATTGCCATCTTCCCTCCGCTGTACACATAATTACAGCCGTAAAAGCTGAGAATGTATTTTTCTGCTGCCGCCCATACTTCCTCTACGGAGAAAGGTGCTGAAGCATATTAAGGGAGGTGGAAGGAAGCCTTTAGACTTTAAAGCATCCAACAATTTATTATCTGTAAAAATGGAGTCAAGATAATCAAACTTCGAAGGCCATAAAATCTGGTTGGATCATAAATGAATAACTCTTCAACGAGATGTTCGTGAACACACAAACAATAAATTAAGCTTGGGAAAGCACTTGCTGTTGAATGAAATGCTTGTATACACTTCGGAATAACATTTTTTTCTTGTTGGTATGCATTGATGTCGGAAGAGTTTTTTTATAATCAGTGACTGAACTAAAAATAAGTGTCTCGTATGGTTATTTAAGTATCAATAAATTAACCTCAGCAATGTTGGTCTGTCGAAAAATGCTTCTTTACTCATTGAAACGAATGGAGTTTTTCCTTGGAATTCATTAGCATCAGATATGTTTTTGTAATAAGTGACTGAACTAAAAGTAATTGCATTTGGATCATAAATGAATAACTCTCCAACGGGATATTAGTTGCACAACATTCTTTAATAAAGCACAGTCAAGTATTTTTTGGTTGCTGTTGAATGAAATAAATGCATACACTTCTGAATAACCATTTTTTGTCTGCATGCTTTAATAACAAATTAGTTTTTAATATTCAGTAATGAACTAAAATTAAGAGCCACGTGAGTTTCTTAAATCATCTGTATACTCAACTGTATTTATCTATTCAATGAAATGCTTGATTTTACATTGGAATTCACTTAATTGTTTACTTAGTTTATGTAGAAGACGCGTGTTCTTTTTTAATAAATAACAGTTTCAAATATAATTGCAAAAATAAGTGTGACACAGAAACTGTAATTTGACTGAACTTGTATGATGATGAATGTGAGATACAATTTCTAATAAATTCGCAGTGAAATTTAAAGTATGAAAAACGCACCTGAATTTCAAAACTAGCTTAAAATGGAGACCATTTATTTCGTGGGTATATGTGAAATTAATGACAACATTTAGATTTGTGAAGCAATATTTTCTCATGGGATCTTATTCTATTTAAAATATAAATATTAATTCCCATATAACCTACATTTCGGAACACTACAAAACTCGGTATTTATTTTGCTCTTGAACTGTAGAAGATGTTTGTTTATTTACCTACCCAAAAGGATTTAAGGCTCATTAAACCTAACAAAACTCACAAAAACATTTATAATATATAACACATATGAAAAACATATTATGGAATGGAATTAAGTAGGGAATTAAAAATAACATAGATTAATGCATAATTATTTAATAAATATGGAAAGAAGCAAATATTATAAGTATAAATATACACAAAATATGAAATTTTAGAATAAAGCAACTACTCAATTAAACATAACCTTCACAAAACAGAATAATAATAATTTCAGTTACATTAGCATCTAAAAGAGAATTAACACCAGAAATTTGAACACCAGAGAGAAGAATAGAGAACAGCTCGGTACCTGGTAGGCAGACTAATCAAAATCAACGCAGTTTAGTTTTAACGTAGTTCTACGCTCCTCCCATTGGGGTCTCAGGTAGAAATTTGATTCGCACGCCAGAACGCCACAAAAAACGTTGTATGGGGAGCGTCTTCCGATGTCTCTTCCACTTCATGTCCGCTACACTGTTTAAATAACCAAAAGGTTATAGTCGCAGGGGCATGAAGTGGTGTTCTGTTCTGTATGGGAGATCCTCTATATCTCGGTAACTACATAAGTTAGAAACATAACTAATGTCTTATTTTAGAGCTAAAGGAAAACAACAGAAGTTACAAAAAATTTGAAAATCTGAATTGTAGTTCATCGACTACTGAGTCGCAATTTTGGGCAAAAATACGCATGAATTAGTGAAGTCACACGCATGAGGTGCGCGCGCACAATTAGCTGACGTTCTCGCTTGCCACGTTTCCGCGAGCGAGATTTCGCGATTGAGTTGAAAATTTTGTTTCGACAAATTTAATGCAATAATGCCTCCAAATGTAAATTTACAAAGATGGAAACGCCAACGAGATGCCAAACGAGATATGGAGAAGTTAAGAAAAGAATTGTCGAAGCAGCAGAAGCAACAAAAGAAACAGCAGGAAAAGAAGAAAAAGCAGCAGGAGAGAAAACGAAAGAAACAGAAAAATAAAGGAACGTTCGGCCTTACTTGCCAAGGAGAGACGCCTATACATTTTACTGTGCATAATAAACATCGATTACAAGACATCGGCGCTGGAGATATTTGTATGACCGATATTACAATTAATGGTCAGCCGCGTTGTATACTATCTACTGTTTACATTCATCCGGGAGTAGATGCATCCCATTTGAAAATGTTCTTATTCAGCGCGCTTATAAAATATTCAGTGACAAGCTTGCTGATCGATTGAGAGTTTCACATAGATAAAGATGTGCCAATTATTGTTATGGGTGACTTTAATGTAGATGTCAAAAGGAATGAGAAAGCGTTCGGTTTCACGAAGAAGCATTTTGATTTGAACATGGTGCCAACAAATTATCCTAGTACTCTGGGAAATTCATATATTAATTCAACGTTCACAAGAAACATTAGTCCCGAATTATTAAATTATGTATGTTACTTTTCATATCATCGATCGATTCTAAACAGAATTGTAACATATCCACGCACGACTGAAGAATTCAAAACAAAAGAATTGACATTGTAATATATTTTATTAAGAAATAAAACAATTTTCATTGTAACCTAACTTTTATTTTATTTCGCCAATTTCCTATACATTAGTGTTTCAGAGAAACAAAAAAGAATTAAGAGTAACTTCGAGAAACAAAAGCGAATCGAGAGTAACTTTGAGAAACAAGACTATCGCGAGTAACTTCGAGACACAAAAGAGTATCGCCGGTAACAAAGAGAATCCGAGAAGCTTCGAGAAAAAAAAGAGAATCGCGAGTAACAAAGAGAAATCGAGAAACTTCGAGAAACAAAAGAGTCACGCGAGTAAAGTAGTCCTACGCCTTTAATATAAGAGGTTGTTGGAAAAAACAGCTTCCCGTCATTTATATATATATAATAATAATACTTACAAATAAATAACAGAAAGTTCGTTAAAAATACTGCTTAAATTGTTACACAAATGCTCATATATGTCAATGGTAGGGAATAATGGAAATTGCTGGAGTGTGTAGGATATAGATAAGTATCTTTTTTCAATTGTGGAATATTTTTTCCTCGTATCTGAAAAGTATTTCGTTAAGATAAGTAACATATTCAGTCAAAAAGTGGATGTCTGTCTCCAAAATCAGGATGTTCAAATATGCATGGAATTTCCTATCTTCCACCACACATCCACCACGTATCAAGCGGAATAAACTTCGCTTTTTATCCTGCGCATTTCATTGTTTACAGCACTTGTGAAGCACGAACTGCAGCATCAAGACACGGCAGCGTCAAATATTTCCCGAGTAGTATCCTCTCGTTTTCTTTTTCCATTGTCAAGGGACCTTTCTCCTCGCTTACGTTCATTTTATATTCCCCAGCTAAAATGTCTTCGAGTTCTTACTCTTGGAGGCCATCATTCACATATATTTCCTTCGGCAGGCGCATATTTCATGTTAAGTTGCGGTTTCCCCAGCAAGTGTTATTAAACTGGATATTGCCTTCCATATTCAGTGGAATTTTAAATCCCGTTCCATTTTATTGCTACTTCGGATAATGCGTCTTTATTCCAAGAAACATATTGCTGCTGAATGTAAGAATATATGTCTCAAAGATTTAATGGTAAATAATGCATCA
Organism: Araneus ventricosus; assembly: GCA_013235015.1. Lineage (NCBI taxonomy): Eukaryota > Metazoa > Arthropoda > Arachnida > Araneae > Araneidae > Araneus > Araneus ventricosus. Next base: position 527,137 of record BGPR01000280.1, read on the forward strand.
TTGGAGGAATGTTTCGTAATAAATCCCTGAAAGCTTTATAGTTACTTCATCAATTGTTGTCTAAAGAGTATTCCTAGGATTATCTGCTACTGCCTATTGTGGGTAGCATTGTTTAATGTAACCGTTACTTGCTCTTAGAAGTATGACAAATGAATAAGCTTTGTATTCTTAAATATCAAATAAATGGGCCTAGTATTACCAAGCTGCTGTGCTTCTGTTTGCGGATTGTTCAGTTAATGTACTTTAGTGAAGATGATTAACTTGAAAGTTTATTATAGTACTCTAAATGATTGAAATCTTTAAGTACTATTAGTCGCATGGTTATCATAGTAACACTTTGAAATTTTAAACACGCGTCCATTACCCAAAATAAATGTCTCATTTTAAGTTACTGTTAATTAATCCAGGAACATTTCATTCGCAATGGTCTCAGTAGATTGTGGCATTTTGAAATGATATTTTAATAAAGAATAAAGACAACTGAGGAATTTCCAACCTCAGACCGTATTTTTACCACTATTATATGCAACATTTTCAAAATATTTGAATACGCATGTGGACCAAGCTAATTGTTAAACAGCGGACTTTATTGTATAATAGATTCAATTAGTTTAAAAGTACTAAATAAACCCGTTAGCTGTCAAAACGCAGGATGCATGCAAAAAACATGACATCCAACTTCACGAGAAAAATAGCAGATATCATTAGCACCAGGGTTACGCTTGTAAATTTTCCATAAAACCCGTTTCGCAATCGATCATGAAAAAAGTTTGACTGCTTTGAATTCCTATTTTTTTATATTTTCGTAGTTCTAACTTATAAGGAGTAGGTGTTCAACAGGACTCCTATTTTAAAATTAAATAGTCTGGTATCGAAGAATGAAATTAGTGATATGTTTAGTTTGAGTTGTGTCTGATATGTGTTTCAAAATTATAGTAATGGGCGCGACAGGTGGCGCGTACGTTGTAATCGCCAGTTCAGATTTTCAGAAAGTTATAAACTGTCATTTGCGGCAATCGCCGCACCAAGAATCACACCGATCTAAACCAGGGCAGTTTTCGTGTGCCTTCGTTGGCTAGACAGCTTTATACATTTTATCGATCTCTGAAGAAGCCATTACACCTGCAGCGCCACCTGTCGGCAAGTCAATTATAACTAATTCTTGAAACTTTTGTACTGTGATTTTACGTTTCTAGATTTGCCAGGTTAATACTGGTTTCTGTCTTTCATCGATCTCCGTTGACGAGTTATTTTAATTTTTTAAATGAGGGAGTCCTTGTTGACACCCTGTACATAGACACCATATTGAGCAACATGATGAATGAAATTTGATCATCTTGGTCACGACTATCACGTAAATGAACTTGTTCCGAAGGTAAACCAGATAATTTGAAATTCTTCTAAATTGAATTCCTTCAAGGATAAATACTCTTATCTTCATTTTATAGTTTCCTTAGTTGTCAAATAGGAATGTGAATTACTTAGAAAGAATATTAATTAAACGGAAACTTTTGAAAACATCATAGAAGCATTTTTATATATTTACGAAAATTTTACCAGAAAAAATATGTTTTTCACTTTGCGTTTCAGGCAAATTTTCCTCTGTATGACATTTTGGATAGAAACTAAATATTTATCACAATGTTATCCAATCTAACTGAATTTTTCTATAGTTTAATGAATTTTGACTTCTCAAGAATCAAACCTACTATTGTTACACATGATCTTGCGAATGCTTCCTTCTTCAGCATGTCTTCTGGAATATGATCAATCGAGGCTGTAGGTAAGACGTGTTTCACACCGAATTAGACTTTTTTTTCATTACACACAAATTTCTGTAATAAAGATATTAAGACTGGTTGCTTTAAAAAGCAAGAGATATAAAATGATGATTGTTATTTTGCAGAAATGTCGATGGAACCTCGATCTTCTAGTCAGAAGTATTCTTTTGAGCAATTAATTCAATGTTGTTTCAGTCATTTACAAAATTTAATGATAAAAAGTCTAATCGAAATAATAACAAAAAACATATAGGATACAACTTAAAAAAGGAAATTTTAAAGTAAATATCTAGTTTCATCTTTTATTGAATATGATGACTGACTTATAACATTGAGCCATATTATAACATAAAAGGCTAACAAATAGCTTTTTCCTAAATAAATTAAGTTTGCTACTCAATCGCGTTTGTCGGTATATTGCCTAAATATTTATTTTTCTAAATTTTATTGATACACCAAGATGAAACTTTTCACAATTACAGATTATATTTTATCTGATGGACGTAATTATGTTACAAATTCCATGTTCTTCTCATCTCGGATTTCGTGCTAATCCAATAAAGTTGATGAAGGGCAAATACTAAACAACGTTCATTTCGCAGTTTAAATTGCTTCATTATGTTTCCTTCCTGTATTATTTAATTTTATTCGCATTTATAGTAAACTCTGACTCTTAATTACTATTTAGACGCAACAGTCTTTAAATACAAATTAAAAAAATACAATACATCTTTCTTCAGAAATAATTTCGTAAAATATTAAATCATTCATCCGGGAAAAAAGATTAAAAAATGGTCTTCCCTATTTTCTTTAATGAGCTATCTTTGGAGAACTGATCAAAAATGAAATCTGATGTTGATACATTCTATCGAATTTCATACAAAGTTAAAACTTGTTATAAATCTTCTATCTGAGTTACTTTTCTCCACATATATCTTCATGGACCTTCTATTTTCATTTCACAGGACTCCAATGTGTTCAAGAAGTTTAAAGGAAGCAAACAGATATATTCTCAAAAGAATTCAAACTGGTGAGTAACAGAACAAATTTAAAGATTTATATTCAATCAATCTTTTCTATTATTGCAGTTAAGAATTTTGAATAGGGGATTCTAGGAGACTTGATCCTACTGTTAATTTTCCTAATATTTCTGGAAAATTTTTATAAATCAGTAATGAAAGACTTAGTTTTAACCTATCTGCACCGACTGGAGACGATCCAGGGCGGTCAAAGATTTCTCTAAAGGAACCGGTACTGAGTGGGTTGACTTCTTTTTGAGTGAGAGTAGAGGTCCTGAGATCGCTTCGGAGAGCGCGTAGGGTCCAATTATCCTTTCCACAGCTCCATTTCCGTGCGTCGTAAGGGAAGGTTAAAATAAAGGGTTGGGTGGTGGGGTAAATGATCACCCAGGCTGGGAGAGAGTCCACCATGGCGTATCCCAACAAACACCCCTGGCTTTGAAGGGCTGAAGGGGAAGGTCTCAGATTGAAGAGCACAAAGAGACGTACTGGTGCCAACCTGATATTTCAATTAACCAAAATCAAATATATTCTCAAAAATCACTGAGCTAAAAATCTCCCAAAAGTAGGAGACTTTATCGTAGGGTTACATTTGAAATCCCTTGCTGTTAAGAAGAAATTTAATCTAAATAAATATTTAAAAACATTTTAAATAATTATTCTACTGATTAATGGCGCAATTGCTTTATATAATTCTTCATATAAAACACAAGCAATAAGAA
>BGPR01000280.1:530683-584690 GCA_013235015.1 Araneus ventricosus
AGAATATTCAAATGGTCGCTCATTCTTCCCTTACAGAAAATATGATGAACATCCACTTAGACATACAACGATAACTATTTATTGCTTAATGGATCTCAGTGTTATTATAGTTTGCGCAAATTTCTTACGTTGTTTAAATATTACGTACGGCAAAGATTTTTAATGTCGTTTCTCTTCGAAGACAACGGAAATTTTTTACCTGCAGGCTGTATTTTATTACTATTATATTATGCAACATTTCAAAAACTATTTAGATAGATGAACCAAGCCTTTGTGTACTAAGGCAGGGACTTTATGTATAATATGATTCATAGTTTAAAAGTACTAAATAAACCTCCTTAGCTTGTGAAAACGTAGGATGCATGCAGAAAAACAGATCTAACTTCAAGCGAAAATAGCGGATAATGTTGCATAGGGTTACTGTTTTGAATTTTTTCCATAAAAACCCGTTTCGCTAATCTCTGAAAAAGTTTGATGCTTTGAATTCTATTCTATTTTTGTAGTGTCTAAATTTTAAAAAACCTATAACTTAACCATTTTAAGCAATATGATGAATGAAATTTACTATCTTGGTCACTCGACTATCACTACCTTATGAACTTGTTGCCAAGGTAAACTCCAGATAATTGAAATTCTTCTAAATTGAATTCCTTCCAGAAATAAATACTTATCTTCATGTTTAGTTTCCCTTAGTTGTCAAATAGGAATGTGAATTACTTAGAAAGAATAATAATTAAAGGAAACTTTGAAAATATCATAAAGCATTTTTATATATTTACGTGAAGATTTTACAACTATAAATATGTTTTGTCACTTTGGTTTTGCGAGAGGCAAATTTTTTCTCTGCTTATCGACATCTTGTAGTAGAAACTAAATATTTATCAATGTTATCCAATTCAACTGAATATTTTCTATAGTTTAATGGAATTCTTGACTTCTCAAGAATCAAACCTATATTGTTACACATGATCTGATGGATGCTTCTTCATGTTCTGAAAGGCTATCTTGAGTGTCTCATGGCATAAGACTCTCTTACCCGAATTGCAGCTTTTTTTTCATTAAACACAAATTTCTGGGTAATAAAGATATTAAGACTGGTTGTGCTTTAAAAAGCAAGAGATAAGTAAATGATGATTGTTATTTTTGGAAATGCTTGATGAACCTCGATCTTCATGTAGTAAGATTATTTTTTGAGCAATAATTCAATGTTGTTTCAGTCATTTAACAATTTAATGATAAAAAAGTGCTAACGAAATAATAACAAAAACATATAGGAATAAAAAAAGGAAATTTTAAAGAAATATCTAGTTTCATCTTTTATTGAATATGATGATGACCTTAATACAGCTTGTTACATATTATAACATAAAAGTGCTAATAAATGTCTTTTCCTCAAATAAATAAGTTTAAGTACTCAATCGCGTTTGTCGATATTGCAAAATATTTATTTTTCTAAATTTTATTGATACACCAAGATCGAAACTTTCACAATTACAGATTATATTTTTATCTGATGGCAAGATATATACAAATTCCATGTTCTCTATCTCATGGATTTCGTAATTCCAATAAAGTTGATGAAGGGCAATACTGAACAACGTTCATTTCGCAGCTTAAATGACTTACTTATGTTTCCTTCCTGTATTATTTTAATTTTATTCGCATTTATGTAAAACTCTTGACCTTAATTACTATTTAGACGCAAACAGTCACTTGAATGATACAAAGTATAAAAAAATACATACATCTTTCTTTCAGAAATAATTGTAAAATATTAAATCATTCATCCGGAAAAAAGATTTTAAAAATGGTTCTGCCTATTTTCTTAATGATCTTCTTTTGGAGAACTGATCAAAAATGAAATCTGATGTTTGACATTCTTATCGAATTTATACAAAGTTAAAACTTGTTAAGTAATCTTCTATCTGAGTTACTTTCTCCACATATATCTTCATGGACCTTTCATTTTCATTTCACAGGACTCCATCGTGTTCGAATGAAGTTTTGAAAGGAAGCAAACAGATATATTCTCAAATAAATACAACTGGTGAGTAACGAACAAATTAAAGATTTATATTCAATCAATCATTTTTTATTGCAGTTAAGAATTTTAATAGGGCTATCTAGAGATCTTGATCCTACTGTTAATTTTCCTAATATTTCTGGAAAATTTTTTATAAATCATAATGAAAGATCCTAGTTTTAACTCTCGTCACCGATGGGAGACGATCCAGGGCGGTCCAAGATGTTTCTTTAAAGGAAAGGCTGAGCTGAGTGTATGCTTCTTTGAGTGAGGTGAGGTCCTGAGATCGCTTCGGGATGCGCGGTTAGGGGTCCACACTTATCCAATTCCACAGCCCATTTCCGTGTCGTAAGGGAAGGTTAAACAAAGGGTTGGGTGCGTGGGGTAAATGACCACCCAGGTTGGGAGAGAGTCCACCATGGCGTGACAGCAATACGTAACCGAAACGAAGTAATGAAATGATAGAAATTATGTTAACAATCAGGACAAAGAGTTATTAACGCAATCATCCAGCTTGATTATTTGAATTGTTATATTGGCAACAAAGTCCATAGCGACTGAAAGATGATCTCGATTACACACTGCATTTTAGCCTGTTCCGATCATCAAAGTTGCATTAAATACGAAAAGTAACCTCTACTATCATTTCCTGAAGCTTTTTTGGTAGGGTCAAGTCTCCCTCATTTGACTTTTTCTATGCAACTTAAAACTTAGGTTACTAAGAAATGCGATATTGCACACCTTCGTGTATCGAATTATGGATTTAAGTCTGCCAGAAACTTGGAAATATTTTAATTAATCATAACATCAAGATAAGATTCATCTGAGCAGATGAAAAATATAATATTTACTTCTAATCTCCAAAGCACACTCAATTTGAACATTGCAACGGCTTTTTCAAATTGGAATGCCCTTCTAATACAAGTGATGACTAAAGGCCAAATATATACGACACTAGTAAATAAGCAATTGTCTTATAGTTAGAGAAAAATATCTACAGTTAAGCCTGCCTAGTTTACTCTAGTGTTTCCTAGTAAAATTAACGTTTGAAGCAATGATTAGAGTAAAATTATTCCCTAAACAATGTTTTAAATATAATTTTTAGACAAAACTTGAATGCATCAACTGAATATTTTCTAGATATGCTTAATCTGTACAACACAGTTAAAACTCATCTCAGGAAAATTTAATAATTAGAGCATGCACAACTTTTAAAAAATAAAATATTTTAACTGTCGGTCGGGCCCAATACAAATGCTAACACGTTCGGATGCAGCTCAACTGAGAGATTAAATGTTAAATTTTTGCTTAGGCTTAAGGAAAAGCTAATCAAACTGAACTATTCGGTCATATAAAGCAATGTTTGCGTTTTTAAATATTTTGTTTTGTATTTCCTTGCAATTTCAAGTAACAAAATGTCCAAGAATTCAGAAAGAATTTGACGTTTTTTTTTCCCGTATAGTTCCTTAGAAATGACTACTGTTTTCTTTGAGAGCCAGAAATAATTTGACATTTTTGAAACTATATATTGGAAATAACGACCAATATCATTGAATTAGGGGCTGGGAGACACGTATACGAACTTTTACAGACATATGAAAAGAAATATTGGAAAAAATTTGGGAAATCAAAAATACAAACGCAATCGAGCGCAACTCATCTATCAGATTAACGTGCCCCTCACGTATATCAAAAGATCACTACAGAAAAAACTCTGTAGTGCTCTGTAGTAAAATCTTCGATACCCTAGTGTGAATGTTAGGGAGTTATTAGAGGTCTCACACCTTTCTCGGTAAAACTCTCATTTAGGCACAAACAATATGTGTGCTTCATCTCACATATTGGAAGCTCCCAATGGAAAGTTAATATGTAATAGCAAACGATTATAAAATTTAATGTTATTTCTCTATGCATTTGGATTCCTCTACTTCCCACCCGGAAGCTCGATTTCGAAATTTTACACTATGCGATCCGACATTCCTTTTAGACATGTAGGAAATTTTAACATTTTTTTCTTCTTCTTTATTCCTAAACTTAATGTTTTAAAAACATTTTTCAGTAGTGTTTTAAATTCTGTTTAAGTGCAAATGCATTAAAGCGCATAACTTTTTGATGAATGCTCAAAATCACTTAGGCATTTCATATTTTCCCTTCTAAATCCTTTACTAAATTCAAATTTGAATATGATATTTTAGAATGCTTTTAGTATAATCAGAGACCTATCATCAATATTTTGCCTTTAATAAGCATATTTCATCTGCAAGGTAGAAAAATTAAGGATATTTGGAATTCCTTAAAAAAATCAACTTGTAAATAATGTGAAAGTTTCATCATGCCACTCTGCCTGAAGGAGAACTATTTACTTTCAACAACGCGATTAACGCTGAAAAATTCATAACCATGATTGAGGTTAAAAGATTTGACAAATTTAACGATTAGCAATGTTATACTACTTGTCTTATGCAACGTTATAAAATTTTTGGTTTTGAACACTCTTAAATTAAGAAAAAAAACTATTTTAAAATCGCATTTCAAGAAAAATGTTAACGCCAAAACCACTAACGCCTTTCATTAAAGAGAGGTTTTAAAATCAAGATTCAAGTTAATGAACAAAGGAAATAATATTTGCATTTTTGGTAAACATAACGTAAAGAATGTAAAAAAAGTTAATAATGAAACAGTGACTAATAATTCTGATGTTCAGTTATGGAATTGTCTATATCTACTAAAAATATATTACTTGACTTTATTTTACTTGATTAATTTAAAATGATGTTTCAATTGCATTGCAACAGAATTTTGTCATTATAAGCGTCCCTAATTTAAAAATTGCTTTAATTCCAGACATTGGCAATCATTATCTTTCAATTTTCGAAGGGAAAATAAGAATCGAAATTATTTTAAACCTATAAAAATGATTGCATTTTACATACCTAAATACCAAGATAAATAAATTGTTATAACATAAAAAAATTAACGAGCAGACAATCGAGCTTAAAAGCCAACGTGAAGAGAATTGACAGAATACAGTCGTAATATATTAGTTTTTAAAATCAGAACCGAAGACAGATACAAAATTAGAGGATTTGTAGCAGAAAAGCTGTGCAGCAGCAGGAAAGGGTGAAAAAACGAAAAATTCTTCGAAAAAGTGGACTTCAACAGAGCAGAAAAGTACTTCTACCTTATCAAAATTTGACAGGTTATGATTCCTTTCATCAAGCAAGGATTTATGATGCATCTGCTGAAAAGTAGTTGGATCAAATGAACAAACAAATTCAACTGAGTTTGGAATGAGGCAAGACGTAAATTTCCGACAGTCTAGAAGGACAAATATTTTTAATATTCTGATATTAAACAAGTTGATCCAACCAATACAAAGAAAATAGTTAAAAAATTCGGATAATGGTACTGGTTACTTAATTGGCTATAATAATTTTAAAACAGGTATCAATATAAAGAAATACAAATAATTTAGTCCAATATGTTAATGACAATTGTCCAACCACAAATTCCCTTTCATTTTTTCTGACGCTGTAATTATTTGGTTGCGTGCATCAAGGTCTGGAAATTTAATATTGGCAACCATATAATTACGGAAGATACAGCACAGATATTAGTTTGGAACTTTTATAGTCTTTCCATGTCGTCACCATCGTTGTGTATAACATGTTTCCAGCGACGTGGAAGACTAGAATATCTAACGTATTTGCAGTTCTGTTGATTTTCGGATGGAGGGTTCTATCGATTTTACAATCTCTGGAACAGTCTTTATAGTAACCATAATTTAATAAATATATTAATAATAATTATATTAAAAATTAATATAAAAATAATTAAAATAGAAAATTATACTTTTTAGTAGAATAACAAAAATGTGTTTTAAACATTTTTGTTGTTGTCAATCGAGAATAAATACTAACGTTCTTCATAGAAATGTCTTCTTTTGGTATGATTTTTCTAATTCATTATCTTATATAATATATATTTTAACTCCTTATTTTGGATATCAACATTATTAATATAAAATTGAGCACTTAAAAATGTTTGAAACAAACTGCATATTGAAGTTAATTTTTTTTTAATTTTCCAGAATATGTGGATTTAACCCCGAATACAAGAACTGAACGGATATATGAAAGTCTAGGCGATTGCAAGGAATACACATACGAAAATGTTATTCACAAATCACATTTTCCTCCAAGTCAGGTATTTCATTCTTATTCTTAATTCAATCGCATAATTCTGTGACTATATTCTTGGAATAATCAATTTCAAATGATGATGTAGTATTTGTTTCAGTTTTCTTTTCTAGTAAATAATTAAATAGCTTATTAGGGATTTTTATATTCCACCTAAACTCTTTCTAAAGAAGATTTCAGAAAATAATTTGAAATTTAGGATGTGAAAAAATCATTTAACATGGATTCGTTAAACTAAATTAGAAAATTTATTTGCCAGAATCCATAATAATAAGGTGACCAACTTTCGACCTCAAACAAAAAGAGGACACAAACAAACTGAACTTAAAAATATCATAAAAGAAAGAAAAATTTAATTAATTTCAACAATAATACAGAATACACTATATTATGATAAATGCATAATAAAAAATTTGTAACATCATTTATTGAACACTTTTCGATGAAGAACAGATTTTTTGCAAAAGAAGGAATGTCCTCCCTAAAGGCGGACGGTTGGACACCTTATGAATAATAATGTGAAATTATATTAATTTTGCTTTTCTTTTATATTAGTACAAATCTGTCAACAGTCAAATATTACTTCATACATAAGAACGTATGTTGTAGATGTTCATTTCTTTTAAAGAGGAGAGATTAAAGATTTTATCTGTTTATTAGGGTTTTTTTATTTAATTAATTAATGCTCAACGCCACAAAATCCCTAGGGTGGTACATGTATGAATTTCAAAGACTATGTTCTTGTGAGTAACCTGTGTACTTATCGAGACAAACCGTTTCGAATGACACCTCAACTTAATCGATTCGGATTTAATATAAAATAATGTAGAATTCGTGTATAATTCAAATGGGTATGGAAAGATATATCTGTTCGCCAGAGTCTACTATGAAGGAGATATTTCCACAGAGTAAGTTTCAAAGGACAAATTTTCTAATAATGAGTATTGCGAGGTGGTTCTGATTTACAGGGAATATGAACGTAAAGTAAGGAAGGCAGTAATGTGAACGTTTCCCTGAAGGCTCACATCCCTCACAGAAAATCATTCCTATATCAAATGAAACGTTTAATGGAGACGGGTTGCGTGACCAGCAGACCTCGAACTCCACACCATTTAAAATAGTTGTAAAAGAGATTTTATCAACAATCTCTCTAGGTCGAAGATCCGATTAGACATGAAATATATTTGCGAGCATGGAAAACTCATCCACAAAGACTTCAACATCTGATGACACTTTCTCCATCTTAATCGCGACATTCACCAGATGTGAATACTAAAACGACACCTGATTACTTAACTAGAAACTCATTGACACTTCTCAGTGAAACGAAAGTCTTTTTTTAGGAAGGTCTCTTATTTTTATTATTAATTCTAGACTCAACTTCGAACATTTTCCACACTAGCTTGAACTATTCCCCAAATTGTTTGTGAATCAAAATTTTAAAAATGTATCTTTTTATCATTCAGCTCATTTAGCTAGTAAATTGTTTTTTGTAGTAGTTTTGTTTCTATGTGTATTTTCTTTCTTTCTTTATAGTACTTGTGCTTAATTTTTTGTCCTCGTTTCTTTTATAAATGTTTACAAATTTTCATAATGGTACCTTGTTTGTTTTCGTTCTGTAGTCAGAATTTTCCCTTTGGTCCTGAATATATTTGTGCGAAGCCCTTTTGAGACCGAGATGCTCTTGTTAGTCTTGTGCTGTATTATTTTTTCTAATTTTTTCTCAAACGGGCACTACCGTCTTTCTTCATCCACGTTTGCCCATCCCCACTGTCTAGTAATTTTCACGATTCTTCGTGAAAGGGCATGAAAAAGAGTTAAAGACAAATTAAAGCAGCATAAGAGAGAGGAGTGTGGACTATGGCCTTTCAAAATGACCTATTTAGAAAATTTTGAGCGAATTAGGTGCTCATTCAAACCAACGAGATCGTTTCCATGCGCTACTGACAAGGGATGCCGAGATACACTACGGGTGGTGTTTCTTTACCACCAACTACGAAGAGGTCCACTCAACGTTCCTTGTTGACATAATATGTACGGATCATACACGCTTTTCGTGTAGTGACGTGTACAATAGGTAGAAGGGTGATAGAAACTCTTAAGTGTGATGTCGAAGTTTGACATCAAATAGGCTGGTTGGCTATTCCTTAGTGCTGAATCTTCTATAAAAGGCCCATTGGCCCTGAATTTTAAGAGGGTATATTAACTGGAGCATAATACTTATCGCGGACGTATTAGCAGGTTTCGTAGTGGATCTGTAGTTTGATTGCAGAGAGGTCTAAGGCGCCAGACTCAATAGATACTTCAACTGGCTCCAACATGACGGAAACTTTCTTAAGAAGGCATCAGACGTAAATTAGTATCTCTTGAGGACGTGCAAGCAGAAAGTCACCGGGTATGATAATTCCGTAGAATCGCCTCCACGCTCACCTGATGCCAGCACATGGGACTATTTTCTATGGTGCCACCTCAGATAGCATGTGCATGCAGACTCTTCGACGACACTTCATTACATTTAACGACTTATTACTGATGCTTGTGACAGCGTGATGTCTGTATTGTTGCAAAATGTGCGATGAGAATTCCGCTTTAGAATTCAGTTGTGCATAGTGGCAGAAGAAATCTAATTTCAATAAGAATAATTAGCTTAAAGGCCTCTTCTTCCATGTTTCGTGACCCCATAGTTTTGGAAAGGCGACAAAAGAAAAGAGCTTTAACGCGTTCCATTCTTAAAGTTAATACGCACAAGGTAACGTATTAAATCAGTGATGAGCCAGTCATATTCAGAATAACACGCATGCGCCCATAGCTATTTTATAGTACCTAGGGCACCCCTTTTATAAGAATGGCTTTCGTTTTTCTGAAGTTTATGGGGGTTGTGGAGAAATATCGTTTGCGTCTCCTGTGCATCGTTTCAAATTTCGTAAAAATATGTTTTGTTTGGCGCCATTATATCATGTTGGAAATATCTGAGGTCCAACACAAGAAGGGTCCGATTTCGAAACACATTTCCACTGAAGGTCATCTCTGTATGGAGACCTGGTGCATGATAAATCTAAACTCAAATACAAAGAAATTCCCAGTGGTGCGGCGTAGACATATCGAGGAGTGGTGCAGTCTCAGCTGTGGTTCTTGTCATCTGACCACAATTCAAAATTATGAAGCCCATCCCAAAACTGACTGCGTGTTGCTTCAAATCGAAATGTTAAGAAAACTAATTTAAAAGATTGTTGTTCACAAAACCATGTCATTAAACAAAACCGTAATTTTTTTCTAGTTTTTCTATTTCGTTTAGTGCGATTTTATAGAGCAAAAGCAGACTTGATAAACCTGGGACAAATGCTTTTCTCATATATGAGGTCTGCTGTGTCTGAATTTAATTCCAGATAGATTCAAAATATATTTCAGATACAAGTTCTCTCATCAGATACAACGTTAGTCAAAATCTATTTCTAGTACAAATTTATTCATAGTTTATAACTTCGTAATTACGTCTCCATACAATTTCAATCAAAATACCTAATTTTGAATATTTAAAATTCCATTAATCTGGAAGGCCCTGATTATAAAATGGAAATCAACTTATTTCAGAAGATTAATTTCCTGCATTAACCTTTATCAAATATTATGCATTCACCTCTATTACTGCTGCTTTCGTAGCGTAATCAAAACCTGCTTCGAAATAAGAAGGGATCAAATATCATCAATTAAAATTGGAAATATTCTTGGTTTAACGTAGTTTCAAGGATAAGTAAGCTTTCAAAACTAATTTAAATCCTTCCGTTCAATGTTTCAATCTATGGCCAAAATTTCTCAGTTAAATTCAAAAGGAATCATTTTGAATTTTGTTAACCAATCGAGTCCTGTATACAAGACATTGGCACGATACAATCTCCAATTACATTAATTAATATCTCATTGAATTTATTACTAATTTTATATATATGACCTTATAGATTGACTATAAATAAAAACAGGAGCATATAAGTAGCATGTTACAAAAAATGCATGAAATACAATTCATTGAGGCATGATTGGATTTAAAGTTAAAAATGCATAAAGCATAATATTTGGTGTAAAATATTGATCCCATCAAACCATAATTAAGCTGTACTCGTCTTTATGATAAGTATTCATTATTTTCTCCTACATCTAATGCATGCTTCTTATATTTCAGACCGTTCACAGTCATCATCCCATCCCGTCTATAGTGACCAGATGACAGGAAGACATATGCTGAAATGCATGATAAATAATCTCATCTCGAATATATATGACTCAATGTATATGAACGTGTTTTTATTTCTTTGTGTTATTCTACATTTTACAGTATCTAGAAGAAACTATGCGGATGGATTCCTCGAAGATTTCGTTTCAAAGACATGTCGGCCACGACAAAAAAAAAGAAATGTCATTCGAGGATAAACTGGACATTGTGCTTGATGTTAAATTTCTCATTGTGTTTTGTGACATAAAAACATGGCTTCTTCCGGAAGAATAAATTCATTTCTAGAAGAAAAAAAATGATAAAACGATGTTAACTGTGAAATCTTGTTACAGTTTTATGAAAATAGACTCTTGTATTTCTCTTTTGTATGGGAGGATATCAGCACCTGAATTGTAAAGTTGTTATTGGTAAGTATTTATCCACAGAAGAAAATATCTATTAATATTTATTAATACATACATACTTACTATTTAAAGATATTCTATTGATATAATAATACAAATGCAAATCTGTTACAGCTTTATGGTTCAACTTTTTTACCAGCCAAACCTTTATTTTAGAATTGAAAAATGCAAATACCATTTTAAGACGAGGCATCACTTAATAAAACAAGTGTATGAGGGATGGTTTATAAAGAGAATTTTCGAATTTGAAATCAGGTCGTGTTTAAACTTCAACAAATGCTTCTAAGATGTTATTATAGCCACATATTGTTCTTTTTGAGTGACCTTTATAAATTAGAGATTTTAAGTATTTTTTGAATATTTTTTGAAATATTTCCTGTGCTCCATATGAGGTCTATAAGGTTGCACTGCTCTGCAAAAAAATGTTTTTTTTCGAGTCCTGATACCATTCCTTCTGATTCTTATGTAAAATGACCTCCTAAATCCAAATATGACCCCCATTTTGCCCCATCACCCAGCATTTTCTAGGGACGCCCCCCCCCATTTGTAACACTGTTTGGTAATTTTATGTTCATAAATTTGATTTGGAGGGGGAGAACAATTATTTTAACCGTTAAATGTCTTCTGAGGGGCTACAGAGGTAAAAAGTTTTAAAATATGAACATTTGTGGCAAGGAGGGGGGGGTATTTGGGATTTTCCCCCTTAAATTAAAAAAAATCAGTAAAAATGACCGGTTTTTCTGATTTGTTTTCGCAATTTTTTCACTTATTTTCTACATATTTCAGGGTCCAGACCCCCTTTTCCTCACCCAAACACCCCAAATAATAAAAATATACAGCAACAGTTTTGGCTAAAAGCGGGAGAGGTTCGGAAGCCATGACAAGAAAGTTTGGAAGATTCACTGTACAACGTTGCCGCTCTTTATTTTTATCACTGTAATTTTGTGGCCATGAATTTGATTTGGAGGGGGGGGGGGGGAATTATTTTAACACTTGAATTTAAAAATAAAGATATATATAATAAATAATAATAATAATATATAATATAAAATATAATAAATGTAATTTATAATATAGTACCTTCATCTGGTGCTTGCTTTCTTCTTGTACCAGGAAGCAGAAGTTTTTCGTACCAATGACAAGCAGTATTCTGCCAACATGCTCGCATTTTTCAATACAAGCCATGCTTCATTTTCCTTTGCGATTCAGGTGTTTCATAAACGTTGAATCTTTAAAAAGTTGTCTATTCTGGGGGCCCACGAAAATTCCTTCCTTGATTTTAGCCTCACTAAGACGAGGAAATTTAGTTTTCAAAAAGTTAAATCCATCACCTGTCTTATCCATTTCTTTCACAAACTGTTTGATCAATCCGAGTTTGATGTGCAAAAGCGACAACGTTGTACCGTGAATCTGCCAAACTTTATTTTTATATATTAATTTTATTTATTATATATTATAATTTTATTTTTAAATTTAAGTGTTAAAATAATCCTCCCCCCTCCAAATCAAATTCATTGCCATAAAATTACAGAAAAGTGATAAAAATAAAGAGCGGCAACGTTGTACAGTGAGCCTTCGAAACTTTCTTGTCAGGGCTTCGAGACCTCTCCTCCTCACCCGCTTTTAGCCAAAATCGTTGCTATACATTTTTATTATTTGGGGTGTTTGGGTAAGGAAAAGGGGGGTTCTGGAAGCTGGAATATGTAGAAAATAAGTGAAAAGATTGTGCAAACAAAACAAAAAAACCGGTTATTTTTATTGATTTTTTTTTAAATTTAAGGGGACAAATCCCTCCCAATCTCCCCCCTTGCTACAAATGTTCATATTTTAGAACTTTTCACCTCTGTAGCCCCTCAGAAGACATTTAACGGTTAAAATAATCGTTTTCCCCCTCCAAATCAAATTCATGGCCTTAAAATTACCGGACAGTGATAAAAATAGGGGGGGGGGGGGCTTCCCGAGAAAAAGGTGGATGATGTGGCAAAATCTTGGTCATATTCGGATTAAGGGGGTCATTTTACACAAGAATTTGCAAGAATGGTGTCTGGGCCAATTTTCATGCAGAGCAGTGTTGTTGTTGGCGAATATCCTGTATGCATTATGTACATTAACCATTTCATTATGGTTATGGGCACCATCACCAGAATATCTTTATATATGCCGTTTGGGCAAGTTTCTTTTTTAATCTGAAGGATTAGTGCCAATTGCTGTTGTTGTAATACAATAAACATACTTATCACTAGTAATATAATTAAATTGAAAATGTTACTCATATTATACTGATACAAAACTTAATCTTCCACTACAATATTCTGCAAAAAGTTACATCCGATTAATAAAGGAAACTAAGAACCATTTACTTATGTAAATATGAAGTACTTTTCTTTCATTTGAAAGTAATCAGTGAACATGACTATTTGGAAAACTAATTCAGTGCCATGATTTCTTAATCTGTTTTATGTTAATGATGTCATGTAGTGAAGTTCAAAAGCAATATTTATCACTGCTTTCTATGATTTATGTTAACTTGGTTGAGCTATCAGTCGATGTGTCATAATATAATTCGATACAATTGGCACAATGGTTAAAGATTTAAAATTGATAGATGGAACTTAAATACCATCTAAACAATGTTTTAATGAGAGACAAATATCTTCAAATTTTTTAATAAAAATGATGGTTGGGATTCAAAATTCTATGATATAATAAAGTTATTACATAAACAATCTTTTCGCCCAGAAGTCTCAGATTTTCACTTAATTATTGGATAATATTTTTATAGGAAAAACCATCTTTCTTAGATTGTATAATATTTATAATTTATTATTAATTATTATTTAGGTTTTATAATACTAATATTTTTTAATTCATGAATTATTTTCTTCCGAACATCTCAGCATGTTTCTTTCATGAATATTGTTGGGAAATCCTATCAGAAACTTATTACACATATTATACTTTCCCCAGAAGTTTCTGACAGCGAAAAAAATTGAATACAAAACTACATGAAGTACGGAAACAAATATACTTTCGAGTTTTACTTAATACCGAAACATACTTCCTTCCTCAATTTTTCCTTGAATTCATACAAGCAAAGCAGGCCGTAGCAGTCACTGATAGCAAATTTTCTGCAAAATTCTTCAGATTCTACTCAAGCTTCAACAGAGTGCAGACTGGCGTTTACCCTTTTCAAAGAACCTTACCAAGTATATTTCTTCTCACTTTCTTCCTGGATCTCTAATTCTTTTTTCCACTCGCCAAATCTTGAACGATTCCGACTCAGAAAACAAACATATAAGATAAAGTATGGCCGATTCCGAGAAGGCTGCAGGGATTTAATAAATAAAACTATATTCGGTCTCGTGTTGTGCCATGCCTTCTGCAAAAGAAAAAAGGATAAATCGTGGCTCCACACTTTCAAAAGCCATTTACAGCAGCAACACAGGGAGAAGTGACTGCAAAATTCATTTTTGCTATCGGCTCTGCATCCACTGCAAGATGCTATCCTCGGTTCCGGTACCTCGTTGCTTAAGTGTAGTGCAAACATAGAGGATCCCTACTCAGACGTCAACTTGATTGGATATTTTTTATCAAATCAGAGACTCGCAGCTATATATATGTATGCATTTATATCTATTTCTAGATATATCTATACCCTCGGAGCTACACAGACGAGGAGTTTTCGTATTACTTATTTTCTCGCAGTGTAGAGTTTAAGTAAATAGTTAGAAAGTTTGAAATCTGACACCTTCTCCTTCAGCAGCAGCCTTGCGATTTGAGACGTGGGACTTTTCAAGGATTTTTCAGAACTGGAGTTTATTTTGCTTTTGAGGGAGAATTCAGTTACAATAATTTCGGTGGATTCAATATCTTTATTTCGTAAGACGACGCTTAGAAAATGGATGTTATAAAATTAATTGGGAATTTCAGTTGCAAAACTACAAAGGAAACATGAGAATAAAGCAGAAAGAAACACTGACTGTATTGAAAGAAATCACTTAACTTTTGAACTTTTCTATTTTTATTAGATTTTTCAGGAGTCTTCTAAGTAACAAAGAAGTAATCACCAAAACATCCAAAAATGAGCAGGACTTTAAAAGAATATCTCTACGATTAAAGAAATAGTAAATGATGTATTTTAAGAATCAACGAACGACTTCATTAACGAATTAATGGTACATCATACATGATATGTTTTTAAATATGCTACTTCCCAACAACTTTTGTTGTTTTTACCAATACTACATTTTTAAAACGCACATGCCAATAAACTGTTCAAGACAGAAACCTTTAGAGATAAAAGCGAGTATCCTCTTTCCTCAAAGCATCGCATGACAATAAGCTGTTTATTTGTTGCACAAGCATTTTGTAGACGGCATGAAGCATTTTCACAGAACAATAAAATGTTGGCACATGATAATAAATATAGTTATCATTTGGAGTTGATATCTTACACAATACTAACGATAGCATAAATACTAGGATGGGCATAAAACAACTCAAATTTTTATTCATGTCTCTATACCGCGGAAAAGTTGCGAATTGGTGAGAAATTAAACGAGGAAAAAAGTAAAGAAATGGATTGATATCTTCCGTCCCCGCTACGGCCTTGGAGAACGTAAAAATTGGCGAAAATTGACAGTTTTTAATAAGTTTTAAAATTTTAAAAAATATCTCCATCTGTTTATTAAAGCATTATCTGTTAAGTACCGATCTTTCAACGAGTAATAAAATTTATTTTATTAAAACCTGTCCAGAATTTTCGGTGGCACGTTCCCTCCGATGTTCCTTCAAAATATGTGAAATTACTTCAATATGCAATTTTTAGTTCCTAACACTCAACATAATCTTCCTACTCATCTTGTCGGTGAATTGCAACAGATCGATGTATATACATGACAAAAAGTTATTTAAGTCTAAAAATATATCAACTTCATTAATTTTCATTGCTTATTGTAACACAATGCAAAACTAAGCTCCAAAATTACAACATTTTTTGTTACTTAAGAAAGCATCGTAAGAATACGAAAAACAACCTAAAATTAGCAAACCTTTAAGGAAACACTATAGCTATTAAGACATCGTTATGTCTCTTAAATTTCTTCCATGGAATTTTAATCTTTCTTTATTAATCTTGTTCTAAAAGAAAATTATATCTTTTTTGATAATAGGATTTTCCATCAGATTAAAGGATTACCTCAAAGAGGTCCAGCTAGCAATAGTTTAGCAAATATTTACCTTCACTACTATGAGAAAGATTTTACTAATTATAGCCATAGTATATTATTCCGTTATATAGATGATTTAATATTATTCAATAAAGAAATAGACCTTAAGCCACATATTGACTTCTATCCTGATTATGTAAATTCCAATGAATTAGCTGCAGAATTTCTAGATCTAGATATAAAAATTATAGATAATAAAATAGTAACAGATATCTATGATAAAAGAAATGCATTTAATTTTCAAATTAATAAATTTCCTTTTTGGGATAGTAATCTTAGCATTTCTGTCTTCAAGAATTTAGTGAAAAATTATATAATAAGAAATAATAATTTAGTAACAGACAATGATAATAGAATTAAGAACTTAAAATTTTTTTGTTTTGCAATGAATTATGGAATACCAAAAAGTTTTTTAAGAGTTTATATAGATAAGAAATATTTAGGTCATTTAGAATAAAACATTCATATTGGTATATAATGGAATATTTTTATTTCTTTGAGGGTAGGTTTATGCTTTTTTCATATTTTACTTGTAATGTGTAATTTTATTCAAATTTGTATATTGATTTTTTGGTTTCAGATTTATTACATAGATGGCGCCAGGATTTCTAAATTGAAAATTTCCTTTTCAATAGAAATTTTTGCCAATTTTCAAATATAATATCAAGATAAATAATTGTATTACATTTTTTAACTGGTTTTGAGATTTTTAATATAGGTATCTTACTAACTCTTTAATATCAAAAATTAATTATATTATTTGGTCAATTATGCTGTTTCATAGTTGGAAATCTAGTTTTGGCAATCTGCCCTAATAGCACAAGAAGCTCTACAATATTGCAACGATATCTTCACGATATTGTACGGCATTCAGAATATCGGACAACGTCGTAGAGATATCGTGCAATATCTTGTGCTAGTAGGGTGTGATGTCACGCTAAGTGGCGGTTTATATTAAAAATGTTGAATTCTGGTAAAGATAAGTAGAGACACTGAATATTTAATGAATGGTATGGGTATTTTATTGAAGGATATATTTATTGTTTTTACTGCAATATATTACTGTATTACATATTTTTATCTTAAATTTTAGTCCCTTCTATATAGCTATGTTCTATTGTTAGGGTTAGTGTATGATTTTTCTTTCTAAATTATTTCATTTTAGGGATTTTTCAACAACTTTAGTAACACTGATGGTTTGTACAGAAAAATTAATTTAACCTGGCTAAAGCTTGTCCTAAGCCAAGCTGCTATATTAATTGTGGAAAACTCCATATACTTGGATTGCCTTTTTCAATACTTTTAATAACAACAAAGCTTTTTTACATATTGACATATAAATGTTTAAACTTAATTTTATGTTAATGATATCTATAGTATTTTCAATTCTTTAGATTTTGTTTTACATTTGGTTGTATTGTTCAAATAATGACTTTTTAGTATATGATTTGCTTCTTGATATGTCTTGTTTACATTGTTTCTGTATGATCATATATAATAAGTTATATATATATATATATATAATGATACGATTTTAATATATTATAATAAATATTATTATATTATTATTGTAGTATAGATATTGTAATTAATATTTTTAAAATATAATATGTCCTATAGATTTGATTTCAAAAACACGAAATTTAATAAAAATTTGAAGGCGGCTATTATTGGCCTTATAGTTTCCAGGTGAAGGTCCCGTTAGGTAAGCGTCGAATCGTCTATTTGTTACGGAAATTATGTGAAATCGTTATTTAGTTAATTTATTCAGCAAGTCTGGAAATCATTAATACGCTGAATGTGTGCCTTATGACAAAAGTTGCTCGTTCGTCAATGACTATTCCACCTGCCGATGAATAACCGCCGGATAAGTATGCGAGTTCTGATTTAGGCAGTGTGTTTAATAATGGAATGGTATAGAGCTGCCTGCACTCCGATGAAGGAACGTTCCTCCTGCGGGATTGAATGGGCCATGGTCGATTATGTCTACCAGGTCTCCACTCTCAGTTCCCAAATGTTGTCATAAATAGGTGTTAAAAAGATTCTTGACCGAAAAGTGCTAATTAGATTACTTGAAGAACTCTCATTTCAGTTGTGTTGGAGATATAGAAAATTATGAGACTGAATATTTGTAATTAAAGTCTCTGTTATGTAATATGTGATTCATTATTATATGTTAAAGCTCAGAGATTTTAAGAAACATTAAATTCTAATCAACTTTTATGAAAGGAGTGAATAGTTAGGGGAATATTTAGGAACTACTTTCCTTGATTTTTCATTCAACAGACTTGTTTTTATTTAATTCAATTTAATATTTGAAAATTATGAATTGAAAGAGAATTTTCTATTACTTGGGCTAACCGACAGTAAGTTTCTTGAATATATCTACAATACTATGATTTTTTTAAAACAGGAAGACAGGAAGTTAAAAGTAATAAAACTTTCATAATATTTTATTTGTAATAGTCAAAGCAATTGATTTATCTATAAACCTTTTTCTAAGCGAAACTCTAATACGTTTCAATACGTCTTAAAATTTTCTGATGTATATTTGAACCAGACGAAGTCAAATGTTAAAAGTTCAAGTTTCAGAGAATTATTATGTTCCAGGATCCAAGTAGCACTGAATTTAGAAATTTAGATATTATTCTGAGTAGAGTTTAAAAGAATGTTGAAATACACATTTTTTAATAAGTTCCATATATATATATATATATATATATATATATATATTTTCCTTATCCTTTTTTACTGTTTTTGAGTTTTTATTTTGTGTTTATATGTTGGTTTTGATATATATATATATATATTGTACTTGGAGATAATATTTACTTTTCCTTTTCAAATCAAATGTTAAGTGTTCCTGATATTTTATTTTAAAGATGAACCATTTCTTTTCAAACGTGGAAAATGCGACTTCTTTTCACAAACAAAATTTCATACCTTTTAAAGTTTTGCACAATCACTATACAGGGTGTCCCAAAAAAGGTGGAACAAGCGTTATTTCTCTAAATTTTGATTTTAGACATATACTTCCAAATAAAAAAATTCATCAAATAAGGTAAATATTTGTATGAAAATACTTTGATATCCAAGGGGATTGATAATAAAATTTACAAATATTAAATTTTTATACGACCCCATAGAGCAAAATTGTCAATTAGTAAATTTTTTCTTTTACATTCATCTATTCACATACAAAGTTGCATGCTTCCATCCGCAAAACTTACAGATATACAAGGAGAAAAAGTGGTTGACTAGGATCACTTTTCGATATCCCTCACTTTTGTTTAATCCAGTCATTCGATGTATATTTTTGGGATAATAAACATATTTAAAAAAATATTTAAAGGGCGGAATATATGAATATCTATGTTTTTTTATTTTTATTAAATCCAAAAACTAGTGAAATAAAACATTAATTGAAATATTTACAAAAATAATTCATCGTGTGAATCTTCAAAAAAAAAAAATTCAAGGTGACTTATCAGCAATTAGACTCATCTTCGCAAAAACAAGCAGTGCTATAAAAATATTACTAGAATACAATTAAAATACAATTATTCAAGAATAGCTTTACCTTCATGTAGTTCAAACTTGTAGTTGTAATTATCTGAATTGAATTTTAGATAATTACACTCCTTTTCTCCGTGAGTTCCGTTTTAATAAGACAAATCGAATATGTAGGAAGAAGCCAAGTTCCCATTGAGGCAATATGAAAGTGAATTAAAACCTAAAAACAGCCAATGAAAAAAAAATAAAGAACGCGAAGACGAAATATGGGTGATAATGAAATGGAAGAAAAAATGAACATTATTTGGTTTTCAGCGCAAAACAGGAGCTTCCAAAAATCCAGTTCCGGCTAGGTTCTGAGACAGAAAAAAAGCTACTCGCTTTCGTCTATTATGTCACTTAGTTGTACACAGTGAGCGAATTTTAAGGTTTTCCAAACGTATTTGGTGTGCAGCTCAATCATGTGTCTGTCTTACTTTTTCATTCATTTTCTGTCTTCTTTTCTCGATTTTAACTTTTTTTCGTTGGAAAACGAACTCTCAGAGTGGAGAAGTAAGAAAATGAGAATAAAAACAAAAATTTGAATTTTAAAAATAATTTTAGTGAGTCCTGTAACTCTGAAGACATAAAGGACGAGTCGGCACTGCTTTAAGTTGGCTTAATAGTACGCACAAAGCGAAGAGAAAATAATTCAGTATTCTGGTTCAATATTAGGTTATTTTCCTGTCATACCTTACATTTTCATTTTCTCAAGTTGTCCTTCCATTCTTTATCAAGTCGATAGTTGCAACTATCTGCAAATGAAACTGAGTAACAGTACGTGTCAATTGGCAATTTATTTTCAATCCGTGATGACTGGCTGATATACTACTTGACAAGTATTTGCATTTCTCAGTTTTTCTGTGTTGAATAAACTTGCATTTCTGCAATAAAAATCTCAATATAAATTTGTGAAGAGTCTCTTGAAATTTAAAAATTAATATATATCTGTAAGTTTTGCAGACAGAATTCTGAAACGTAGTTTATGTTTAGATGAGTGTATGAGGAGCATTTCATTCTTTGACATTTTTGCTCTATAGGGCACGTATAAAAAATTTAATTTACTTAACTTTTTATTTTCAACTTCAGAAGCCAAAGTGTTTTTAAACAAATTCTTACCTTATTTTATGAAACTTTGTAATTGTAAGTATATGTCTAAAATCAATATTTAAGGAAATAAACGCTTGTTCCAGCTTTTTTGGGACACCCTGTATACTTGCTTTTTTTCCTCAATTCACAGAGTACAGCAATGAAAGTTGCTGCTAAATTCAAAATAAACTTTATTTTACATTCTTTAGATGTGTTCCGGGAAACAACTAAAGTTAAAGAGTATTTATAAGCCTGAAAACTTTTACCTTATGAATGAATAATTTACTTAAAGATATTGCGATATTATCTTCAAATGAAAGACAATTAAAAATTATTTTGCTAATTACCATTTCCCATAGAGAAAGTTTAAAAATTATTCATCCCATACAACAAGTGCTTCGTGATTTAAAGAGCTGCATAAGAAGATTTACTGTATTAACAAAAAGATTCATTTTTATCCTAAATACGAACCAAAATTTTAATATTGTATGGATTTATGTTGGCAGAGTTCTACCAAAGTGAAATTGAAGATATATATTTCAGCACACAGCAACGTGCTAGCATCTTAAATTTTAGTTTTCAAGATATTATCAATTAATTCAATTCTAAAGAACTGAGTGAATGTATTTTTGAAAATTTTAACACAAAATGTTATATGCAGAGTGTCCCTGAGCCCATAGACCGAAATTTAAGGGAAGGTTAAATACACATACAGAAGCATTTTTTTTTGTATAGAAATGTAGAATTCAAAATAAAAAGTGTTGGCGGAAAAACAAAAAATGCGAAGGAAATGAAAAAATGTCTTTTATTTACATAACAATACATATTGTTATTCATACAAGTGGGTTGTTGTGCTATTGTAAATTTGTATTCTGCTTATACTGTGTTGTACATTTCATCTGATGTATCATTTTCTTTTACTTAATTCCCTAACAAAGAGCTTCTCTTAACGAATTCCCTTTTATTTCTGACCCCCACATTCTATTGCGACTATGACTTGATTTATGAATTGAATTCGTGCGCCTAAACTACCCTTTAAGATTGGCCTCGTTCTTCTGAAGCCCCTTTTATATATACAATTAGAAAATTTAGAATGAATCGTTATAAAATACTGGAAATTAAACACACATATGTAAGGCAAGAAGTAAAGCATAATCCACTGTAGCCGGCAATGTTTGCTGATAAGGCAGAGGCATTCGTCCTTTGGAAATGCCATTGAATATTAGGGTGAATCGAAAAGTATAGGAAAAAATCTTTTTTGGGAAATTACTTTTGGCCCGGGGTATTAAAGTTGTGTCTTAAATATAATAGTTTATATATTTTTTTATTGGAATCCATTTATATCTTCCGGTGTCCCAAAAATAGTTAAAAATTGAACTTTTTTTGAAAATTTACAGTTTTTTTTTCGAAATAAATTTTAGTGCGGTGTGGAAAAGTTGTATCTTAGTTATATTAGTTTTACATATATTTTTTATTGAAATCCATTCCTATCTTCTGGTGGCCCAAGCTCCTCAAAAATGTTAAAAATTGACATTTTTACGGAAAAAAAGGAGGAATAAAAGATCGCTTTTGACAAAGTTTCCCCTGTAGCGATGTGTTTTTGTTTTGGAAAAGATTGGGAGTAGTTCATCTTTGTCTTCGAAATAAAGTAAATTTGTGTTATATTGCAAAATATAAAAAAGAAGAAAAGGTAGTTGTGAGTCCCCGAAGAATATTATATAAATAAAAATAATTGCATTCATTTAATAATAAAAAATAAATAATTTTTCATTCTCTCATACGTTTTCCCCTGCAAAATCGTTTCTTAAATGATTTTTTTATTTTTAATTCAAAATTTACTTAAAAATCGTTTTTTTCAAATATTTAAGTGTTTGGGGGTACCGGAAGAAATTAAAAAAAATTGAAAAACTTTCGCATGTATGCTAGTACACAAAAAAGACAACTTTTGCGCCCTACGCCGATTATTCTATCGACATTTTGAATTTTTGATCCACCCTACTGAATATATCATACATTTCCTTCATTGCATTGCAAGCATTTTTGTTTCCATGACACGAACACGTGTTCGAAAAATTCTTGAATATGGTCACTACACCACTTTCACACACACGAAATGTGCTCCTTGTCATCTCGAAACGTTTGTCCATGCAAATAAACCTTTGTTAATGGAAATCAGCGAAAATCAATGGCCATAGGTCCAGGCTGTATGGGGTTCCAACCTATGTCCATCCGAGTTGCATCTTCTACCTTGTACTGTATGTAATCTTGCGTTAACACGCTGTATCTGGATATCCGTTTCGTGTAGCTATGGCCTCTTTGGTCGTAATATTCACTGCAACTTTTGAAATAAAGATTTACAGTGAAAATACATTAAAACGGCTTAAAAACCAAAAAACAAGTACATTAATCTTAATACTCTAAATACATTCGATTAATTTTAAAGATTTATTTAAAGCAATGATACACAATTTTGTACTTACTCGTAATGTTAACTCTTTGCGGTACTGTGGCATGTAAAAGTCATCGTAGAAGTTTATGCCGCCAAAGAGGCATTCTGAAGTCGTCGTAAAATTGAAAATTACAGAAATTAAAAATTTACGCTTTAATGTATTATAAGTACTATTAAACACAACGAATTCTGTGTGTTTTAATATCCATATATTGATTTTAAATCCCGTATAGAAAAGAAACTGCAAAATGCCCAATTTCCTCCGACCTGCTAGAACTCCCATCAGCGAAATATGCCGACCGCAAAGGGTTAATCGACATTGTCACATATGATAATTTTACATGCTGCTTTGCAGATTAGCTATAGAAATATATTGCTTTACGTGGTTAAAAATTTAGATGTTGGGTTTTTTTTGTCGGTCTCAGTGCAACACTATGCCCTTGTGCAACATTTTCCGGCACTGAAAGCGCAATGAATATTTATTAAACATGAATGTTTTATTTTTCAGGTGCTAAGACTGCGTCTTTGAAGGTTCTGTCATCAAATTACGAGCGTCAGAACCTCACTTTTGGAAAACATTTCAGATTCAAAGTGAAAGAAACGGAACATAGAGCAGCTTGACTCCATTTTGTGCATGAACACTTACTAAACATGTAAAATAAAATGGACTAAAAACAATTGTGCGTTTAAAATTTCAAATGGATGTGTTTCTTTTTTTTTATCTTAGTTTGTGTCTTCTGGAAATATTGAGTATGTGAAGTAAATATTTTGTGAATAAAATTTGTTTGTGTTATTACTTCTAAGACTAACATCCAGATGCAGAAATTAGAAAACATTTAAACCTTCGTTAGGCGTGGTCTATTATTTACCTCATATTGAGCAAGGCGATATCTTGGATCACATATATAATATCTTAATCTATATATTCTAATATTAAATACCTAAAATATATTGAATTTTGTTCATATTATTTCATTTTCAAAATGTTATCGCCTCATTCTCATCGCAAAGATTGAATTCTACTTTTTACACGCCTACATGAAATCCAAAAAACATGTTAGCAGCAGTGGCGAGGATTTTAGTCAAACATTCAGGAATTTGAAGGTAAATTCATTTACACAGAAAAATCCATTTGGCATTAAGCAATTAAATAACATACAACTTAAAATATACTTAAATATAGAAAAAGTAAACAGAAAACACTTTGTGACGTCCTGGCTTGGTATCAAACATTCATATTTCTTTGCATTATATTCTAAAAAAATTATATTATTATATTCTATTAAAAAATGTGTTATTATTAAATTGTCACATAAAATTAAATTTTATGCTACTTTTCCACTGAAAATCTAGTTTTCCCTAATTTCCCATAGAGTTAACATGTGTACCCGGTTTTACCCTTTTATCGTACTTGGTGTTTGTTACATAGAATTATATAATTAGTTGAAAATTATCCAAGAATTCAGAATTCTTCGTAAAGCTTTCAATTAGCTCTACTGCTACGTTTCAAAATATAACATGGCAAAATTTAGGCAATGATTAATTAGTCTTTGATAAATCTCTGTGAATGAATCTTGTGATCATGTTCAATGCATTGAAAAGACTTAATCAAATAGCTGTACAAATTTTTTAGATCAAATTACCTGTCACATTATTACCAGTCTAAAGTGGAAGATAATTATTTGTGCAAATTTTAAAGCTAATTACAAGATTCTTAGTTGTAAAATTTCCTCCCTACTAAAAGTATATAACTGAATGTCATTGTTTCATATGTTAATGACTGAGAACAATGCTTCACTAAAACTCTACTCAAAAACACCGAGAATTATAGCACAATAGTCTTACTTTCTTTTGAAATATTTGTTTGCATTCGATTTCCTTTGTGAACCTTCCAAAATCCCTTTTTCGCATCATCTCAGAACAATGGGAATACACCTCTTTTATTACCTTCTTGATCTTGAACTGTACAGGATATAATGTTTATCTCGCTGCTACAATTTCATACAAATTAGTCGATGGAAGGATTACGTTCACTGAAAAAGATTTGTGGGAATTACATTTGCTTTCAAGTCGCAATTCACGAAAATTCACTAAACGCGCTAATTAAACTCACAAGACGAAATGGTAATATATTTCCAAGACTTCGGAAGGCAATAGATGAAGAAGATGGGAAAAAAATAACAAACGGGTAAATTAATTTTATCAGAAGATCGAGCAGAAAGCTTTGATGATGGAAAATTAATTTGGAGCTCAAACGAAAAGTTAACCATATCAGACTTTTATTTAAGTATATGTACACCGCTTTAAATAGATGTCTTCGGATTTAGATTAATTAAGGCGAAACAAACCTAGCTAATAATAAAGATTATATATATTCTATGAAAACAGAAATTTCAGCATATGCTTCAATTGGTTGTTGAAAGCAATACCGGCTTCCTTCATACCTTATTATTTCAAATAAGATCTAAAACACATGTTTATTAACACGGGTATGAAATATTTAATTTCCATTATTAGCTATTTGAAAGAAATATGCATTATAATGGCTGTTAACCATTTATATTTGTACTTGATTGATTATTTTATTATGAATAACAAAGAAACTTAATCATTGAAATTAATCAGAAAATTTTATAATAAATGATAATTTCAAACATTTGTCATTTAAATGTACTTCCAATATAATTAAAAATTCCTACTTCTTGACTTCTATATACATACTACCCCAAAAATAAATTTCAAAATAAAACGCACTTTCAAGGATTTATTTTTGTTTATTTATAATACGTAAGATAGAGTATATATTATGCTTTTTTCACATTATTTATAATAATTATACGTATATAAATCGATCTTCTGAATTTTTTGTACAATGTTTATGACCTGTTGTACAGAAAATAGAGTTCCAAATTATAAATCTGACTTAAGACCAGTTACGCGCTATCAGTCAGAAAGGAACAACCTAGTCATAAATACAGAAGATGCTCTATAGATGCTGTTAGAGCAAACCAAAATTTCACCGAAATTTTCAGCTCAAATTAATAACTGTTCGTAAACAATAAAACCGTTTGGCATGCTAATTCAAGACAGTTACGAAAAATACTTCTGAGTCCCTGATTCAACAAAAATCAGTTTCTATCTAGAAATAACATTGTTTTTATAAATTGCAAATATACATTTATTTACAGACGTATTATCGATGATTTTTTTACATCTCAATGAAATTTGAAAAGAAGATGCAAGGTGCACAGTTTTTAAACAAAAAAACTACATAAACAACGGTCCGCGCTTTACCAGTGCTGTCAGTTATTTGCACCTAACAGAGGCAGTGAGTCTCTTTTTATATGTAACGGTGGAAACTCATAGTCATATTACGCATTTAAGTTATATCAGTGTTGTAAATGAAGAATTTGGTCAATATGTTAAATTATAAATCTGATTTTAATATTTCTTAAAAATCCCGATGTTGATCCAGAAAATCCTACGGTCTTGGGCATTTCGGGTTTAGAATAATATTTCAAATCTTAGAACATTTTGAAGGGGTGCTATATCTTACATTTTGAACATTCAAGCTCTAAAAATCAATATCATTAAATTTTCAGTGAAAATATCTCTTGAATTTTTGAAGAAGAGAATTCAAATTCCTCTGAATTAAAAAAAAAAATATATTTTTTTTTATGTAATCCTCGGAATGCTTGCATCAAATATAATTTTGATAAATTCCTTTTCAGTAAGAAAATCATCTTTGATTTGTTAAATAAATGCAGAACTGTAATAGAGTAGGCAATAAAAAAATTCACTAGTCAAAATATATGTGGGAAAAATATTCACTTTCAACTAGCAACTTACTGAGAAATTATTGAAGCGCTAAATAAACTCACTGAATAAGATGAGATAGCAATATATTCCCAGGCATGACAATATATAGAAAAGGAAGAAAAAACATACACTCGAAAATTAATTTGTTTGATTTCTCACTTAGACGGCTTTGATGATTCAATTTTAATTTGAAAATCTACATGAAAAGTTTTGCATATTAAAATTTTATTGAAGTTTCTGTACAATAACTACAATAGACGTCTTTATGATTAGATTTTCTGAGGGCAAGCAAACAGAGGTGATTTATAAAGATAATATTTAATATATGAAAATAAAATCAAAATATCCCATTCAAACTGATATTGTAAATTATGTGGTTTTATTTGTAACAAATTATTTCACCGTAGCGTTAAAAGGTATCTTTGTTAATGCTGTTCTGAAACAATTCATTTCTATGACTGTATCAATTTATTATCCATTTGGAAGAAATATATATGTTAAGCAATTATAGCAAAATATACCCTCGTTCTGATATTTGTTTAAATATTTTCTTTGAAGAGCAAAGGCAAATAATCTCTGAAATGAATTTTTTTTTTTTAATAAAAGAGGATTTGCTGAAATATTTAGTATTGTTAAAGTCAAATCTTTGATCAAAACACAGTTTATTTTTTGAGCTAGCTAGCCTCCCTCGACGACCAGCTGGTTCCATAACCATCTAAAATTTCACCGTTGTGGTTTGAAAAGATTGAAAAATATGAATTAAATGAAAACTGAAATCGATTTGAAAACGAATTACTTTTTTATATGCCTGCTTTTGAAATAACGTATTTTAACAATCTGATTGCTTATCCCGCGGAAGTAAGTCTATTTTCTGCTTCATCCTGTTGTGTTCAAAAGCTGATAAGTTTACTTATATTATAGCGTTGCATTATATTATACTAAAAAAACTTTTTCGTATAAATAAGAATTCGCTTGGTTCGACAATATTTGAACATATTTGAAAAATTTGTACCTAAATAGTGATATGAAAAAGCGCCAGTCAGATGGTTAATATTAAGTATTTAGAACTAAATATCTGCACATGGCCAGAACATCAAAAATTAATAGAGGATAAAAAGTTGAAAAATATCTATTTCACTATACATATTAGATGAAATAATATGATGCTTTGAAAAACTAAATGAAATAACCTGAAAAAGAAACAACATTTCCGAAAATTGCATCAACAAATACATTAAAAATATCGGTTAGACTTAAGACAATCCCGTCGCTAAGTTCGCAAAGCTTTTGCCCACAATCGTGTTAAATGTAATGCCAAATATTGTAAGTTATCGCTAGAAAAGATATTCGAATTTGGTAACTGTACTGTGTTTATGTCTAACCAAATTATCATTTAAAAAATCGCCGCAGGCTGTCTCTGCGAAAAGGTCGCTGCGATTGAGGGGCGTAGACCTACTTACTTTAGTCAACTGTGACTTTCTGTGACTAAAGTAGCTCTATGTGGCTATTAACTCTATAGTCCGTAGTGACTATGCGACACTATGTAAAATTCTTCATGATTTTGACTAACTTTGCGACTCGACTGTGACTAAACTGTAATTCCAAATTCTAAAATTCTTTCTGCAATCTTCAATGTCGACCTTTCTCTGTTAAATGAAACTAAAACCAACTCTATATATTATTTGGTTGCGGAGCTATAAGCTTTTAACTGTAACACAAAATTCGAAGTAATTCATCAATTCTTGGATAATATTTCGCGATGTCGATGAAGGAATTGCCTAAGTCTGGGTGCGCGCGCATCGGTCGCTGTGACGTCATCAAAATGTTTCGTGATTTTCACCAAGTTTGCTGTTCGACTGTGACTAAACCGTAATTGCAAGTTCTAAAATTCTTTTAGCAATCTTCAATGTCTAGCCTTCTCTCTTAACTGAAACTAAACCCAACTCTCGATGTTATGTGGTTGAGGAGCTATAAGCGTTTAACTTTAGCGCGAAAAGCGTCATAATTTTTTCCTTTCCCAACACACCATTAGACCTCTATGGAGAGACTTAAGCCTACGTCGAAATAGTTAGCTGTCAGAATTTTTCAAATAATAAACTGTGTAAAGAGCATGAGTTTCATTTCATATTTTCTTTGACAAAATGTCTTAAAGAACATAAACCCGAATTATAATAATTGTTAAATTATAATGAAACTAAAAATATGCAAGTGGAAAGAAAAGCAAATATCAATAATTCAAACTGTTCAATTATAATAAATTTTGAAAATCGCTCATTGGACCCCAGAGCGACATGTGCAAATTCCATGCCGCTGTGTCTGACATTTTTGTAGTAGTTCCTTTACAGACAGACACACACGGGCATTTTTTCATTTTACATTAGGCATATGTTACACAAAGTCCACATTAATTCAAAAGCACAAGTACGAGTACGAAAGAAAAAATTAATTATATAAAATTATTTCATGTGAAATCCTGTGGTTTGCTTTTCTCATGTTTATCTGAATGTATGTTTTGTGTCTCTATTTCATAAAAATGATAATAAAATGCTAACGTAGTACTGCCATGCACTGCTCTATTTGGACGCTAAGCTCAATAAATATATCTATTTCATAGTGCAAAGTAAACATATATAAATATGCTCTAGAGCCAACATTCGTCATATGCAACATTTAATTGCATATTTTATTTCCAAGCTGCAAACAAAAATAATTTACAGAGACAGCTAGCTATTCTTGGCTGATTTCCAAAACATCTGGATGTTTATGCATTCGCGCTCTGTAACATTGAGTTAGAGTTGTTTGTAATTTTTTGCAAAGTCCCAAACATCAGCTGTAGCTTCCATTACTAAATGCGGGAGAAAACAGGCCGCGATGGAGTTTCCATAACATAACCATAAACAAACAGGAATGGGGCATAAAAACAGTTGGCCTGCGTGAGGGGACTCACTAAACATAACCCACCACATAGAAAAACTGTCTGTTTTGGAAATAGAATTTGAAACCAACTGAATAAAAACCGTATAAATAAACCAAGAGGGCCGATTCCATCACAGCTACTAGTTTGGAAACTTTTTTAAGTAATTCCATTTTTTCTTACCCTGTTTTTTTTCTAAACTTTTGGCCTTCTGTTTAGTTTGATTTTCTGGTGAAGAAGAAAGTTGCTTACTTTTCAGGAAGTACACAGACAAAAATTTTCATAACAAGTACTTTTCTCGTTTAAAAAAAATTTTGGATCATTGGAATTTTCTGTGATGAACTTAAACTCATCAATCAAATTTTATAATTCATTTCTAATAGTAAGTAAGTGCTTAGAGCGGTACCGTATTAGCAGTGATGATGTAAAATACCCAGGCATTTATTTTTAAGGGTAAATACCCAAATTAGGTATTTATCTCGGTAATTATTTTTCATTGAACTCTATTCATAAAAAATACTGGCAATGCTGTAAAATATAATGTCTCTATATAATATAAATACATATAGAATATATATTGAGCATAAGGTAAACTAAAGAAAAGAACAACTAGTCTTAATATAAATAAAAGTCATTGTGGTTATGTGGCTATGTTCTACATCTCCTCCTAAACCAATGGACTGTTTTCAACCACATTTTGTACACTTATTATTTAAGACAAGGGGAAAACACTTACGAACCTTTAGAAGTCCAAAAGTTAATTAAACAAGCAGTTAATTAGAAATTAACTGAAAACGTTTTTCCACCGTAACTTGGGAGCAAATTGTCCGACAAAATTTTTTATACCGTCTTACAGTTCAAAATTTTACCTTTTCAATTATACCAATTGTATTTCCGTGACATTTGTCCTTCAATTTTTATTAATTTTTTAAAGTTTAATCATTTTTAATTACGTACGGAAGATTTTGAAATAATGCAAATTTATAGCTACTCTGTTTCTAGGCAACGGTTAGACATTGGAATAATTTACCTTTATTTTTTAAAATGTTACTTATTTTTATAAATATCCATAATATAAAGCAGAAAATGCATATATATATGTCTGACTGTCGGTCACAAAAACTCCTTCTAAACGATGAACGGTAGCGGTATGAAATTTACACACGACATTCTAGACCATATTTCTAGGTCAGCGGTGCTATTTTCGACTTTCACAGTTAATTAGTTCTTAATATGTTTAATTAAATAAAGAAAATTAGCCGTTTTAGCCCAATGCTTAGATGTTTTTTGCCAATAACTTCTGAAATATTTATTAAACAACAATTATTTTTAAGCCATTTTAAAGAACAGAAAATGATCTTTTAAATGCTATTATTTCCAAGGCGATGAAGTGTATTTCATGATTGTTATTAAGGTTAAAAAAACTATTTTTAAGGCAATTTCTAACAATACTTTTTATTCTTATAGAAATAAATAGAAGCCGAATTACTGTTTCGCGCGCGGGTTTTTTCCAGTCTTAAACTTAATAAAAGAAAATATTACTTTCTTTGACCATAAACAACAAACGAAACTTTTCACTTCCGGTTTCCTGTTGTCGTAGCATTTACAGCTTTTAATATGGTTACACATTGATCCAATGACGTTAGTGAATTATTCTCTCGATGTTTTGTTTAATCTTAACAAATTTTTAACTGATCCTAATGAGTGTGTGCTAAGCCTTCAAGGCTACTTAGTCCGGTTCCTATCGTACGAAGAGGAAAAAGGGAGGGGGAAAATGATGTTCTAAGAGTCTATCTGTCGCGAGAACTTCTCCTAAACTGTGAATAGTCTTGACATGAAATTTGGACATGCCATTCTGGGGTCCGTTCTTAGATTAATTCTATTCTTTCAAACAAAATTGTTTCCTAAGATATTTAACAAAGTAACGAAAATTAAGCCAATTTTCGGCGTTTTATCTCAGTTTTCCGCCAATAAATTCAGAAAAATATATTGCACGTACACTATTTACATACCATAAGATGTATGTAATACGTACACATATTACATACATCTTAAAGAGCAGAAAATCATCTTTGTAATGATTTCAAATTATATGTTATGCATTCTTTTTCTTAATTTGATGAACATTTCAAATTTATTTCATACACAATTTGCAACAATGCTTTCTGTTATTGTAATTAAATTCAAACCATTGATCGTTGTATCAAATTCTTCATTCCGGTATTTTTGCCATTGTGAAAGTTATGATAAAAATATTGTTTTCTTTGAATGTTAACAAAAAGGCAAACATTTTATTTAGCTTCTATTTCGTAGCGTATAACTCTTTCAATATGTTTGAACCACGATTCAATGATGATAATTACTCTCTTTCCTCGATGCTTCATTTAATTTTACAAATTTTTAATGATCATAATGAGTGTTTAAAATCTTTCAAGATTGTTGAACCCACTTCTTACTGGAGGGAAAGGGCCTAAGGAGAAAAAGAAAGAACACTATGCGGTTTTTTTCCGGTGAGTGACAAAAACACTAATGAGAAGAGAATTGTAGTCCGGATAATGGCAAAAATTAAAAGATATGAAAGAGTTTCTGCTGTTGCCGTAGCAATGATGGGAAGGGGGAAATGGAGAATGGAAAGGAAGTATGAACTACGAGATTCTTGCCAAGTGGTTCCAACTAAGGAGAGAAAAAAAAAGAAGGGAGTTTCATGCTGGTCCAAAGGGTCAGTTGATTAACTAAAATCAACGAAAGACACTTCCGCGGTATACACTTTTAGTAAATTGAAAGTTTTATAAGTACTTGAACTTGAAAATATTTTTATCCCGAGCAACACCGGGCATATCAGCTAGTAATATATAAATCTTTTAAACCCTTTAAAATTTTTAAAAAATGAATCAGAAAGCACAAAAACGCAATACCATATCATGGAAATTACATAAAATACGTGGTTCAAATGTCAATTCTTTTAAATTACAGTGAGTAAATAAATTATAATTTATTTGCAGCTTTTTAAAATTGAGAGTAATTTTAACTAAATTAAAAAAAAATAAAATATTGAGTTAGATTTTAAAATTATAAAGAGCTGTTTCAGATCCGGCAGTTTTTAAAAGTGAATTATTCTAAAAGTATTACGCAATCATATTACTTTCAACAAAGGTAAGTGATCTTAGTAAAAAAAAATCAGCAACAAGAAATTCACATTTCTTTTTGCTGAAACTGTTGTAATATTTGACTACGTATTAGACAAACACACTAATTCACAGTTTACTGGTTAGGAGGGGTTCATCTGGATCATGAACATCAATACCTAAGTGTTCTCGAAACTCAAATTTGATGTCGTTGTAATGGGTGGAACTTAATTAAAAGAAAATTCTTTTTCTATTTTATCCCTTTCAAAACTTTTTTTAATCCAACAGAACTCTTGAAATATTTTTTATGCGTTTCTCCATTTTGCTTATATTGGCATTTTTTAGTGTAAGGTTGCTTAAATCATGCCTCCTAAGGAAAAAGTGTACAAATTGCAGGTTTTACTAAATGAAGGATTAAATTTTGCATTAGTCACAATTTCTATGAATATTTCACCTATTTATTAAAAGAAAGTTCAAAATACACATACTATGTCGTAGGAAATAAAATAATTTTAAAGTAATAATATCGGTTCTAAAGTAATAATACTAAGGAAACCGGTTCTTAAGCCGTACCTCCTATGTTCTAAGTCGTACCTTGGAAACAAATGAAGAAAAATCACCCTGTATTACTATTCGGTCTTGATTTAATCCTCAGTCAACCCTTTCGGTTATCCAAATTCATATTGTTTATTTAGTTCTAGAAGGTATCGTCGTAGTTTTGGTTTAGGAATATTATACTTTAATTGCAGTCCATATCACCATTCGGTAATTTTCATAACGCCTCGTCTACATCATCTTACCTCTAAGTATTATTGGTACTGCCACGTTTATGGGCCCTGCCGAAAAATTAGAAAAATGACATTTAACATTACATATTAAAAAGAACAATATTCTCTTTCTATAAATGATATTTATCTTTAGATGTGCAAGAGATCCTTAAGGCTTACCTGGTACGTCTTAAGCATCGTTTGAGGTACGACTTAAGCAACGACCCGTGTAATATTTTAAATAAGCATTATAGAATAATGAATCGAACCAGAGCTCTCCGAAGTTACATAAAAACAATTTTGAAAATAGCGTAGAAAGATACCCTAATAAATAACATTTTATTTATACTATTTATTGCTCTACGTCTTACGAAATATGCACGAAAACTATAAGAAAACTATCGAAAACTTATTTTTCTGTGAGGTTAGGTTGTAGCACACCCAAGCTACGTTCTAAATAATAGAATATACATCGCCGATGCTGGTAGTCATCGCACTGCCGTCAGCGTTGCTGATTCGACGAAAACAAAGTCAGAATGACATCAGTAGGACTTAGGCTGTGGTACGAATAGAGCCAAGATTACTTGAGAATAGTAGGGTTAGGCTCACGGAGAGCGGATGAATTGATGGTGTCGCATTGGGAGCACGCTTTTTCGTGCCAATGCTACTCAACGGTATAAATAAATAGTTTGGGAACTCTTTTAGCTACAGAAATTTTTTCTAAGAGTGATTTTTTTGTAAAAATCTTGTTAAAGAGTCACACATTACGAAAGAATCAAAATTTGGAGAGTTTAATCGAAAAATTTAATAAAACGCAGTGATCTTCCTCATATGTTCTCGATGGAAGAAATGGGATAATTACGTCTATTAGCTACTAAACTTTAATACAGTTAAGTAAAAACAACTATAGTTTAGTCAGTGGAAGATGTTTAAGAAACCGAACACTTAAGAATAATTTTACTTGTGATTATAAATTACACATTCGTTCAAATTTTCATTTTTCACTTACTTCATCCAACTAAGAAAAAATCAAATATCTTTGAAAAATTTCTAAAAAATAAATTAAAATTTTGAATCTCGTTTTCATATCACGTTCTTTGGGAACCGAGTGGAAAGAAATATTTTTTCCTTTCGAATTTCTCGACCGGAACGAACATCTAACAACAGCACAAACAGACATTGTATTAGCTCTTAAATCTTTCCTTAAAATTAAAACATTTAGCTCTGAAAAGAGTCGTTTTTCAATCTTTAGTTTACGAACTAGAGAAAAACTCAAAAACTCTTTAGCAATCAAGCAACCTTCTCAGGACTGAACCAAACAATAAATATTCATAATAGAACTCAATGTCCCGCTTTTTAATTTGGAATGCGAGGAAAAAAAAGAAACAAACAAAAAGAACCTTGGCTCCAGACTAGACATAAATAAGACCAAAAGGTCATATTCTTTATTTTCATTCATCGAGAATTCCTATTAGACGGCAAAAAAGCAAATATTATCCTCAAAAAGCGAATCGATCATTTGAAATTGCTGTAAAGTAAACAAAAAGAGAAGAACCAAGAATCTTTTTTTTATTAAACATTAAAAATTCATGACACGGAATTTATAAGCAATAAAAAGCAGTCTTGTAATGCAAAATTATGAAGATACAATAACAATCCATTAATCGGGTATTTTCGCTGTTTCTTACAGATGGAATAATTTTATTTCTTTAATTTGAAACTGCTTGGGAAAGCGGAAAGTTTCGGAATCTGTCCCAATGTGATGTAATGCGCGGAAAGACCTTCTGCGCATCACGTTTGTGGACCCTTCCTGGACTTCAGCAACCTTACCTACTCAACATTATAGTACTTATATTGGTTACTTTCGTTCTCCTTAATATTGAAAGTTCCAAGCAAGTAAATTTTCCCATTTTCTCTTTTTTTCACTTTTTAACGCAAAATTTACAGTAATATTAATTCACGTGAACTAAATTAATAACTATTCACTGAATCAAAACAAGAATGTTTGACTTCCCATCGTGACAATGTGGGTAAATTATGGATCACAAGATTCACCGCCGCTGTCTATATAACATAAACGGTGTTAACATAATACTTCTACTGTGTCATAATTTGAAACCAGAAAAAGTAAATTACCCCCCGAAGATATTGAACAAATAGAAGCATAGAGCACAAGAAGTGCAAAATTTCAATGTTTCATTTTCCCAATCTTGCCTATTCAAACTGTAAACTAACGCGCTTTAATTTTGTCACAGAATTCCTTACATTTCCAGAATAAAAGTACAGTATTCGTTTTATATCAAGGTGTCTTCAATTTTTTTCGCTCTTTACACATTTACTCACTAAAAATGTTTTTTGCAATTTCATTCTTATTAGGTTCCTTTACTGAATTTATCATGAATTTATGTTTAACGGCAAGAACTGAACATTTTTAATCTCTTTCATGGTCGTTTTTTTAATCTCAAGAGTAATTTGCAATTGATATCTTTCAAATTTTAAATGATTTCGGTGAAGTTTTCATAATTCTCGTTCGTGATTTGTAAAACGAGCTTTAAAATGTCTAGATTCATAAGTTCGTTCAAATTTTCTTATTCGTATAGAGATTAAATGACAAGATTGAGTGTATGCTTGTTGAAGTTTATGCTGGTGAGGATCATATTAATGAAAAATTTGAAGATGTTTATGATGACGAATATTGAATTAACCCCTGAATATGAAGATTCAGAAAATGATGCGGTACATGGAGCAAACAATTTTGATTATTTTTATTTTGAAAATTTAAACGGTAGAGAGATCCGCTTCCTAAATTAAGAAATTATGCGGTCAAAATTATTGAAAAAAAGTTCCTAAAAATAACTTTTTGTCAAATTGAATCTTTTTCACTTGTAGTGAATGCCATGTCCCAAGTCCACTCAACCGGTTCGGTTGCCGTAATGGCTTCAGGTACGGGGGGAATGGGGCGGCGTTCTGTAGTGAATGCTACAATGACTGAATATTTAGTGAAGTTTCCTAAGGAGGATATTGAAAGCGGTTGTGAGGTTTAATGGCGCAAGAGACATTTTTGCCAAACTGCCAAACGTAAGTAGATAAGCAAGATCACGGTGATAAAATATATAGTGTGATAGTAAGGTATCTAAAATTCGAAAGCCTCTTTGCAGTTATTCATAGTTGCATATGAAAGGATAAAAGCATGTTGCCAAAAATGGATGGATGAACGACGATGGAAGATCAAAAATGCTAGTTTTAAAATATGAGATGTAAAATATGTCTAAAACGTCACATGGTGGGCAAAGACGGGATATTGAAAGCAAATTTTAGAAAAAAAATAATGTAAAAGATATAGTGGATTTACAACTGTTTCGGAGTGAAAGCTTTGATTCCGTTACTTATTTTATGTATGTAATTTTCTGACCTAGAATCTTAATTAACATTACATACAAAAGTAAATTTTTACTTTTGTATGTAATTGTGCATGTAGTTATTATGCAATAATAGTATGGACTGTAGTTTCTATAAACTGTTCCTTTAATTTGGATGTTTGAAATTCCAATTATATTTGTTTGATTTGTTTTCTTAGCATATTGACAAGTTATAAATCAAAACTTGAAAATTAATTTTCGTTCTATTTTCTTTAGCAGAGGATATAAAATTGGGGTGTGCCCCCTTCATCCACTCGTGTGCGTCTAATTCAAGCC
The DNA here is from genome assembly GCA_013235015.1 of Araneus ventricosus. Taxonomy (NCBI): domain Eukaryota; kingdom Metazoa; phylum Arthropoda; class Arachnida; order Araneae; family Araneidae; genus Araneus; species Araneus ventricosus. The sequence continues at coordinate 568,176 of BGPR01000280.1, forward strand.
TGCTCTCGCGAGAAAATATCTCAATCTTTAAAAAATAATGGATAGTTTTGCTGAATCTTAACTTATTTGGAAATACAAAAAACATTTTTATGACAATTGTTATTAAATATTAATGAAATGTCTTCATTGGGATCGTTTTCTGAGTTTGATTATTGAGATTGGTTATTCTGACAAAATCATTTGTTTTCAAACAATTAATGAGCACCTTCCTTTAACAAAATTTCAAACTAACTGAAGAAAAATATATGAATAAGCAAAGAGTACGGATTTCATCACATATAATGCTTAGAAGACATTTTTTTAATAATTTTCATTTTATTTCCTCTTTTTTTATGTAAACTTCAGGATTTGACCTCAGCTTGTTTTCATGTTGTATCTTAATTTGAAAAGGAAAGTTCCAGTAAGTACAAAAACAGAAATATTCATAAAATTTAAACAATATGGAAATTTTATTGCTTTATAAATAATTTTTATATGTTGATTTTGACTCGAAATTTTACATCCATCAATCATAATCAGAATTCGTCTTCAGATTTGAATGAACGTATCTAATGACGAAAGAGACTGGTATCGTATAAAATTTTACATTGAAAAGTAAATGAAAAATGACTTCATTATGTAAATCGAATGCCAGAATGATCTTTCCTATATATTTCCTCAGAAGACTGATAGTTACGTCAATTCATTGAATCGCAATCTTTCATGTAATCTTAAAATAATCAGAAGTGATATTTTCTTTGGTCAGGTATGTTTAAATGATTCTCTCTCGTGACGTTTCTTATGCCATTATAAAATTGTATCCCTATATGCCTATATAATAAAAATTATAGCCAATTATAAAGAAAAAATTGAATTATTTAGTCATTATACTAAGAACACAAATTAATAAATTTTTAAATCGTAGCATCTTATACCCTATTAGCGCAAAATATTTTACGATTTCGCCACGATATACTGAAGGCCGCACAATATCGTAAAGATATATTAATAATATATGCATCTTGTGTTAAGAGGGTAACTTTTATATTTAAGTAAAATAATAAATTTTAAATTTATTTCTGTCATTTTAGACTTATGCTATTTTATGACTTGTTATCCTTGATTTTGGGATCTAATTTAAGTAAGAAAATTGGATTTATTATTTACCGTATATTTCATACGCAACAAAATAATCCCATTAAAATTTGTTGGTTGATTTTATAGGATTTTTTATCGTTATTCGCAGTATTCAAATGGTATCTGAAAAATTACTAGAAGTGATTGAAAGTGCATATAGAGTTACAATTTTTTTTAAATTCACTAAATGCTGTCATTATAGTATTTAGTATATGCCCAGTAATAAACATATCTTAAGTTATAATAATTTGATTTTATACACTTAATTCCCACATCATGAATAACAAGCAGTTCTTAATAACAAAAAACTTGGTATGTGAAACGCCATTTTACAATTATCTCAATACAGTAGGACCCCGGTAATCCGGACGAATTCAGGCACATGGACGTCCGGATTAGCGGGATTTCCGGATTGGCGAGGTTTTTAAAAATTAACGTAAAACACTTTTTTCAAAAATTTTATGTATAGGTACTATGGTATATCTGTATGAACTAACATTGTATAGTTAAATTGAATGGACATGATACAGTATGAACATGATATGTACATACATAATTACTACATATGCAAGTGAATGAACATAATCAGTGTCCAAAAAAGTCAGTGATTTTTTTTGTGCGGCCGTTCCAATTTTTAATTCAAATGCGCGGTCTCTTAAACGTCCGAGGAGCATAATTTCGTGTGCTTTAAAATTTTACTCTTCACCCAATGTAATGAAGTGTTGAGTGCCGCCACAGCCTCAGAAAGAGAAATTTTGATGGGGTTTACAGGGGTGACGTCGCCATCATCATCATCTTCTGCTGTTACCGTCCTGATAATTTCGTCGTCTGTTAAAATTTCATTTCGAGCCAAACTGTCGTCAGCTTTAGCAGCCCATTGGAGGGTTTCAGTATTAGACATCGGGTTCGCATTTTGTAATTGGTTAATGAGTGATGCAAGCTGAATTCCTTCAGTTTGCACATTTTCTTCAACTTCAGAATCAATAAAATTGGGTAGCAAATTTTTCCACGACTTGTTGATCAGCAATGTAGACACAGCTGCCCAACAGTTAGCAAGATTGAACACGACATCTTTTAAATTTACATTTTTCAGTGCTTTTACCAAGTTTTCATTGTGCACAGGATCATTGAGAATGTTCGTAAGAAGCAACTTGAGATGGCTCAGCTTGATATTTTGAATAACATTCTGATCCATCGGTTGGATCAGTGCAGGATGCGGGTTTGCATCATTCTCCATGGACCGTCCGGATTACCGAGGGTTCAGGATTAGCGCGTATCCGGATTACCGGGGTTCTACTGTAGTTAAAATATATTCAAAGTATAGGGGAACTGAGGTAGATTCATACGCGGAAACTTTGATACGGTCCATAAATTGTAATAATTGGAATGGCTCAAGATGTTCATATCCCCTCATATATATGCCGCTGATATCGTCAGCACAGGGTATATTTTACAGCCATGTTTAGTCAAAAGTTAACTTACAAATGAATCACCCCGCTAATCTTCTCGTTTAAGTGGTTTTTACACTAAGTATGTGTTATGTGATTTCTTTAACTATTTACGTTTACCTTCTAGTGAATCTACACCAAAAGTTGGAAGAAGCATTTATTTTTCTTAACTATATTAAGTTTTGATGTTGTTTTTACTTAGTCACTTGCTTTAAGTAAAATGGGCTCTTGGGGCAGATTGGCACGATTTACTCCGGGGCACAATGATGCGCGTGTTTCGTGTGTATCAATGTGCCTGAACAGCAACTACTTTACAACATCGCCTTCAGAAATGAAAAATAACGGAAAATTGAACAATCTAAGAGAAACACGCAACTAAGCTTTTCTTTAAACAATAAAAATGGTTCGAATTTCAGTGTAAAAATTAAAAGTATTGTTGTAAATTAAGTTTAAAATATTGTTTTGACGAATTTATTGAAATTGGAGGAAAAACTTTGAAGCAACTTAATTAATATCACCGAAAAGATAATATTTTGCATTTTAAGATGGTGTGAAAATTATTTTTCTGCTGAATTATTTTCTTAAGTTATGAAATAAGAACACGAAAATTTTCCTTAATTTTTATTTAATAAAAATTTAAAAAACGGCTGTGAGGTACACATTTCCTCCCTCTAAAGTGTTTTTACAAACACTAACACACGTTTTCCTTTATCATTTGTAGGGATAAATTGTTTTCTGGCGCATTATTGTTTCATATTTCCATTCTCATTAAAAATGTTGAATTTTGGTTAAAAAAAAGTTTTTTACTTTGTAAAACTGTTAAATCTTGATTAGGAATACAAAATTTATTGATAAAAAAATTCTTTTCATCCCACACCTGTTAACCCATTAACAGCCAACACTATTTGGGATGATATTTTACTATACAATTGTTATCAGTTATTAATTTGAACACACATAACAATAGTTTAGAGTAAAAATGAGAAAAAGTGTGTTAACTTTTGAAAAATGAAATATTGCGTTCACGCAATGTCAGCGGAATAAGGATACAGATTTTAAATAAGTTGAATTCAATTTGTGAGAAGTTTCCTTAGAGTTGAACGCTGGGGAAACCTCTTTTTTTAGTTTTGTTACATTTCAGGAAGCTAAAAATAACTTTCAGATAATTTATTTTTAAATTTTAGCATATATATATATATATATTTACAAATGCCTTCTTATTTGTACATATAGATTCACACGTGAAAGGCTTCCCTACAGAATGCAGCATGTTTACATAGATAAGTAATCATTTGCTCATCAATACTCAAATGCGAAAATATACCTCATGCGAAAATATACCAAATTGTTGAAACTTTCTATTTAGCAAGTTTAGATACGATCTTACCCTATATAACTTATCACTATTATTGATTTGTCTGCCGTCAGTCAATTTCAAATTCTGTTTCAAGCTCCTGTATTGCAAACGTGACTTCGAATCTCGCACAATAGGAACAGAAATATCCTTATCAAGAAGCCAGTATATTTCTTCCTTAGGTAAAGGATGATATCCCGAAAGCAGCAATATTCCAATAAATCAACTCATGTAAGCTTCACATGCCATAAAATTTGGGCAATTTTTTTGCCTGGCATACAAGTTTGTCTGTTCGACGAGAAGTAAAAACATCAGAACCGAAAAAAAAAATTAAAAAATCTCTCCGTAAGTTATGCCTTTTATTTTGTTTTTTTACAATTTCTATTCTGTCTTTTTCTTCATTTTTCGGCTGAGGCATATTTAGTGGTTCCTTTTTTTATCTATTTGAAGTTTTTGAATTTTAAATTTTTTCGCACGACTACAACTACTTTCAAAGGACTCAAACTTCTTTTTTGAGTGTGTTTCAATTTCACCTGCAGTATCGCAAGGTAAATCATCACTGTCATGATTCAAAATATTATCATTTCCTTCTTCATTATCACTAGCTTCTGCATTTTCTAGTGAAACGCAACAATATCAATGACACTCTGTTCATCATCATCTGTATCATCTTCAAAAAGTCTTTGAATAGCTTCTTCGAGCGTAAGCTATCTCTTTCTAGGCATTTCGTACTGTCAGAATGAGAAAAATTACCACAGCATTTATCGGCGCGAGTAAAGGACTGAACTACCCGTTTTCCGCTGACGTTTCGTTTTCCACGCAACAGATGTTTTTGCTCCCCTCCCTCCACAAAACCCCAAACAACCGATTCATTGCATGTTGTGACATGCACTGACCTTGAATAACAATAGATCACCGCTAACACTCGTGCTTGTCTTGTAGTATTTTTCTCCGAAAAGACAAAACAAAGGTTTTGATTTAAAAATACATCAAGTAAGGAACTCAAGTAAATATCAACGTAAGGGCATTTCCATGTGGCCCATAACCTTCTGATACTGGTGCGAAGTGTGGCAGCAGTTTTTACGATGAGATAACAAGGAGTCACAATTTTGAGAAGACTAATTAATTTTATTAAAAACATTTAAAACTGATAAATGAACTCAACTGGAGTTCATAAAAGAAAACATATCATAATAATACATACATAATCATCATGATAATTCATCATACTACAGCACTCCAATTCTGCTATATATACTTACGCAATAACTAAACATTCCCGTCTTTGGAATGACGTCACAACGAATCAAAAACCGAGGTTCAAATCCTCTTCTTCACCAAAAGCAGATAAATCGAATATTATGCACATTTGAAGAACAGAAATTGAGGTTACATCCAACACATTTTAAGGAAAAAGTGTGATAAGTTTTGTATTATGTCATTTATGACCAAAACTCAACTGATCACATTAACAAATGTATAAATACAGCGCATTATTACTATTTTTTATAGTTGATAAATCATTTTTAACTTTCCAAAAAATATGTATCAATGTACCCAATGTCACCCTACTCTATAACAATTTGTATCTAAATTCTTTTCATAATCTTACATTTGTAAATAAGCGAGTGTTTAATTCTCTTGTAATTCATACGGAGATAAACGAGTAAATTTCAAAACAGATATCTAAACTATTAAGAATAAGAAAGACAACATTAGTAGAATTAATTAAAAAATTCAAAGGTGATGTGAATCTTAGGTCAAAGTTTTTGCATAATATTCAGTTCAAATTTCAAGCAACATAGAAACCATTTCTTGAAACGGGTTATTTACTCTTATAGTCATACATGCTTCTACGTATAATTCAGAGTTTTCCTCATTTTAAAACGTGAGATGGCATGAATGCAAGAATATATAAATAATATAATCTATACACCTTTCAATATTTCTCTATTCTCTGAAATTTTAATTAAAATAACTTGCTGTAATGATAAGTAAGAAACAATATACTGTGTAGAACAAAATCGCTAGACATAATTCATTCATTCTGATAGAATTATGTCTAGCGAACTAAATCCGTATGTTGTCTAATCATAATTAAATTGAATAAAAAGTATCTCGAAGATTAATTTAATTTTCAAAAAAAATTTTTGAACGAAATAATATGAAAATCCTTAATAAGATTTGAGAAACTGAATTACAAATGAGGATTCTGAAGTAAACAAATATTCTTATGTAGTTTTATCAAGAATTTTGAAATACATTGTATTATTGGCAGTAATCGCATTCGATTGCAAAATGCAAGACACATAAGAATTTTGAAAGAGATGGTAATTAATGTATTGAGGAATTATGACTGTTGAACTTTATAGTAAACTCGAATTTTGGGTTAAAAATTTGAAGAAAATTAGAATAAAAGTGTGAATCCAATGGGTTTAATTAGATTGTTGAGTTCTGACTTGTTATAAAAATGAATCATTCTGACACCTGATTAAACTGTAATTTAGAAATCTCCTGCTACGATCAGCTGAAAATTGGAAAAATAATACATTTGTATTTTAAGAGTCAATCTAGTTTTCCTTTCTTGGCTATTTTTAAAGATATTTGTGGAACACCCAGTATTTTTTTTCTTATTATTTATTGCTAGTTTTCTTCAAAAATTAAAAATTTCGGCGATTTCATGAGATTCTCCATGAAGAAAAATACATGACTTTATGTCTGAAAGTTTTTAACAATATAGTCTGCTGTTTTTAGACATTATATTATTTATTCTTCAACTAATTGAGTGTTTTCACTGATGGATTTGGATTTCAACATCGGTACTTCTGCTTGATTATTGTAGTCTTTGTTTGTCCCATTTGTTCCTACTTTCTATTGGAGGAAATACTTTTTATATCAGGGATTGTGTTCTTGATTCTGGATATTTAGTTTCATTGGAAGTTAATTGGTTGCTGTTCCTTTGTATCTAAAAGTCGCCTGACAGTTAATCTATACTCAGCTGGCTATGAAATACTATATAGTAGATTATTTCCCCTAAAGAATGACGTTTTCTGTACTGTTATATTTCTCAATTTCGAAATGAATTGTATTGAGGAACATAATGATGTTATATTGGTCCAGTTTTACTACTCACGAAAAACGAACGAACGTCTTTCGAAGTCAGAGCAAAAATTGGGTATAAAATAAAACGAATGCCTGTAAACTAAGAGAAATTCATTATTATTAAGGGTGGGATTTCTCTTAACTGAATTACACAATGTATGCGACGTCGGACAATTGTAAAGAGTCCATTTACTTTTGCATATAAGGAAAATGAAGTCATTCTTCCTGCCTTACATTCTTCAATTCCTTTAGTGCTACTGAAAGCGAAATTAAGGTACGTTGTTGAATTTCAAATATTCCCACAGCTCGTCCAAAATGTTCAGAACGGGGATTGAAGGGTACCAGACAGATATCCTCTTTTTATTTCTATGTTCATAGAACTGAGCAAGATTTCACCCAATACTGAAAACAGAAAAGGTTTATGCTCTTCAAGGGATAAAGTCTGGGCGAAAGCAACCTGATCCCCCAAATGTTCTGATAGTGTTGAATTTTTATCTTAATCAATTAAACGAAGCAATAAAGGCGAATGTATGTGTTTGTCCATCTGTCGTCGTCTGATAGAGCAGACTGTTGTATCTAGTTTGGCACAAACAGACTTTTGAAAGTGAAAATGTGCAGCGTGGAGATATTTTTCGAATGTTTAATCAGATTTCTAATTAATTTATGTCATTCATTATTGTAATTAGCTTTCAGATTTACTTTATAATTAACTGAATAATGTATAATTATTGCATGACCAAAATAAAAAAATAATGTTCATTAAATCTCGTTTTTTACAGCGTCACCTTGCGTAATATTTTTAAAATTTGATTGTAAAGGTTTGAATAATTGACTTCATTGCATTTGATTGAATTCTGTTCATGCATCAAACTTTAGTTCAAATACTATTACATTTCATGTACACTGTATTTTTTTTACATTCGTTGTAAACTCTTTAGTAGGAATTAATGCTTTCAGCTCATCATCTTTATCCATGCATCAAACTTTAGTTCAAATACTATTGCATTTCATGTACACTGTATTTTTTACATTCGTTGTTAACTCTTTTGTAGGAATTAATGCTAAATTTTTCGTATCAACATTAAAATGAACTGCAAATTTTATAGAAGTTCGACGTAAACAAGTTGATACTATTTACACGAAGGTTGGACCAGATTGTCGCCGAAAGCCTTAGTATATAATAGTATTGTATATACAGACCAAGTTCTCCGAATTAATAATACAGAATAAGATCTAGAATAATTATTTAACTTTTAGAAATTTTCAGCATCATTCGATTTTAAAATTAATTCTGAAGAACCTTCCCATTTCATCGACAATTCCTTTTCATTTTTGATCGACAACCGCCGACATATATTTCTCGAACCACGAAGGTAAATTCATTCTCCGAGCATCAAAAAATAAACTAAAAATGCGCCGGATCCGGTGCTTCGCTTTAGATCAAACTAGACATGAAATTTTTCATTGGATTTATATGTTTACTTCGTGATGCTTTTCGTAACTAAAGTTACACACATGCCTTCGTTGCCAGTAAAGGAGTAGGATTTCAGAACTATTTATTTGAGATAATGTTTTCTTATTTTCGCCTCCAGTATTACGAATCGCCCGGGTTTCAACAAGAGTGAATTTTCCGCTTTCTCCGATACAGTAAACCGGCTTAAATCTGTTAAAAATAGGAGGTAGGGAGTTATATTTTCCTTTATTTTACCATTTCTTATGATTACGGTTTCGCTGGAATCTTCTGTTCAAGAGTGATAAATAAAATAAACAGGACGGGTATTGCTCCTACCGGCAGCGAAGAGTGTTCTTTTCTACATCGTGGAAAGGAGCTATTTCTCAAGAATTCGTTGAGTGGATATCTATCCTCGCTCCTTGTAACGAAAGTGAAGAAGGGCGATATTTTAAAATCCTCGTTCTTCTTCTAATCAAATGGATTGTTTAACGCTCTGAGTGGTTTGAAGATTGCGAATCCATTTGGAATCTTCTGGTCATCAGATGTGCTGTTAAAAATCAAAGAATTTTGACCGAAATTTGCTGAATTCGTTTAAAACTATAAGAATGAGAGAGGATATTTTTTATCTTAAGAACTTAACGAAAGACTTTATTTAAGGGAACCGCCTTAATCTTTTCTTTTATTATTTTAATCGCCATTTAGCTACTTTACGTATATTAAAATTGCCTATAATCTGTTTTAAGTTCGTTGTTACAGTGGTGGTCTGAAAAGAATTTATTTAAGCACGGTAAGCAGCAACCTGGAATACCTTTTATTTACATGCAGTTAACGGGGGAATCACTCTTGGAGTTATATTAATTTCATGTTGCAAAAGTGTGCAATTTTATCATTCACCATAAGCAGAATGAAGTAAATTCACTTACAGTAAAAATATATCTGGGATAAAATATTCTATATACACACGGTGCCAAAAAAAATATAATATATATATTTACACATTGCAAACATTATGCAACCTTAATCATTCTCCGAGAACAGCGTTAAAGAGAACCCCTCTGAAGTAAAATTGGTTCTGTTGTTCTTTTTTTTAATTATATTTACACATTGCAAAAGGTATGCAACTTGATCATTCACCATAAGCAGCATCAAGTAAATTCACTTTCAGTGAAAATATATCTGGGATAAAATAGTCTGTACAAACACGGTGCCAAGAAAATTAAATGTATATATATACACGTTGCAAACAGTATGCAACTTTAATCATTCTCCTAAGGGAGCAGTGTGCAAGAGAACTCTTCTGAAGTATAATTAGTTCTCTGCTCCCCATTTGAAATTTTTATATTCACACATAGCAAATAGTGGACACCATTAGTATCATAAAAGGGTACTATCTCGAAAATTAACAAAACTTCCCTATATACACAATTGTAAATTTCAGAGTTTGGCGATGCGGCAGCATGTGGTATACTTGTTGCTGGAGCTCAATTCATTTCGCCAATAAAGTGCTTGTCAAAAATTGTATATTCCCGTCATCATACCGGAATCGTGCTCTGAAACGTTCGTTTCTACTTGGGAATTCACCCTATTAGCCATTTGTTGCTCGCTGCGTGCTCTAGCTCGGCTAAGCCTGTCGGCGGTATTTCTGGCGGATCTTCGCTCAAATCTTTCATCCAGGGATTTCCTTGCACTCTGCTCTCTTTTACGCAAATTGTATTCAACAGTTCGCAAAAAAATCATTTTAAAACAATAAATTGAGAAAAAAGTAATGAATTTTCCTATAAAGCGTAAGCGATTAGCTCAATCGTGTAGTGGAATGCTCGGCGTCAGAGGTTGAGATTGGTAAACAAACTGATCGTTGCCAACGGGGAGAAAGAAATACAGGTCCTTTTTGAGCCACGCATAAGCGTTTTATATACTATAGATAGCGTCATGAGACTGGACTTCATAAGCGATATTCATATACACAATAATCAGAACAGGTGAAAGACTACTAAAATGGCATGTCTTAAATATCTATTATTAGATGATGTCTTAAAATATTTTGTTTAGGGAACCATGAGTATCAAATTAGGTATAACGTATTTAATGGAAATTAAAGACAATAAAAAAATCCTGGCAAAGCAACTGGTCGCCTAAGGCACATCATAAAGTAAAAATCATTACTGCTCTGTCCTCGAAATCCATAAATACTATTGCTGCTCATACGTTTTATTTTATTCATGTTATTTTAAAAATCCGACAAAAGTTCTCGAATGGCATTAATAAAAATTCTTTTAAAGCACCCGAAATATTAACATATGCCATTGTTTTTGTCTTTGTTAAAAGATCTAGATGACTTCAATTTGGGAAACAGAATCTGCCTTGTAATAGATACTCGTCTTTTGAGCAAAAGGACTGTGTAGGTATTTAGTGCGTCCATAAATGAATAACCAGATTAAAAATAATTCCTTAAAAGTACAGTTTTCAAAAATGTGGTAAAATGTTTTAAATATTCATTCATATATAATATAATTATTCATATAATAATATTATATATTATTCATATATATTAAATATTCATTCATATTTCCGAACTAAAAATCAAAAATTGTTGATTCTAAGTACATTCCTATATTTTAGTCTCAACTTTACAATTCATTATTTTAAATTTTATGAAAACTTGAAATTATTTTTTTTCTGAAACTCACTACTAGGAGGAAACTGGTAGGTAAACAAAAATCAAATAAATTATTCGATTAGTTGATTATTAAGTTCTAGAAATATTAAGCAGCATATTATGTATGAGAATACATAAAAACATTTTCAAATTCTTGCACGAGATTAGTAATTCCATATTAAAAGCATGAAGCAAGTTAAGCTGCATATAAGAAGAATCTGCAAAAGACTTATATCGAAAGATGTTTTAGTTCATAGCGTGAATTTCTTTCTAGATAACCGTGGGATATTTATTGCTATTCTTCTTAAGTGAGAAATTGCATTACATACAAAAAAGGCAATGTCGCGATATTCTCTTGGCAACTCATGATGTTAAGATTGAAGTACACTGAGCACATACATTTTTGTAAATCATATTTTTAAAATAAATTGCTGTATAACACATAGGAAGATTTTCTACTTTTAATATACCCTTTCATTTAACTTGTTTTGTTTAATGTTTGTAAGAATGGAATTTTTAATCTATTGTTCACTTACTTCCGGATTTGTTATAGTTTGGAAATTTTATACAATTATGTGTTATCAGTGACAGTGCTCTATTTCAATATTTTAGAGATTAGTTATCAATCAGGCGAATGATTTTAATTAAAATTATTTCCATACTGCTTGTGTTTCCAGGTAATGAATTTGAGGAGAATTTTTATTTTAAGGTTTCATTAAATTTATATTAATCTACAGACTTAAAAGTAAAAAAATAATTTAAAAAGAAGAATTTTTTTTAATAATACAAGTGTGCTTTAAAAAATTCTTTATTAAATATATTGTACATGTTCTGCAGCAATTATTTATCTAGTAATAATTTCCAGGCATCAATAAACTAATCACTAAATAAAAATAGGCTAAAACGCGAGACTAAAAGTACAGAAATAGTTCCACTTTGTATTATTAAACAAGGAAATAGATATTTTAATGAAATGATTTATGACATGAAAGGTGTTCTGTACACTTAACCACGAATAATCATAAATGCTCGAAAACATTGCCTTTTCACATCTCAGTGTAATTTTTCCTCAAAAGAAAGAATTTAAAAAATTTCTGGCATTATTTTGCACGAAAATAACAATTTTAGAATTAAGGTATATTTCTATATAAAGAATTTTTAACGCAATTTTTAAATCTATAATTTTATATAAAGTTTAAATCTGGTAATAAAAATTTATGAAGACAGGTCAATGTAAACAAATTCATTGAATCGAAAAAATGGTAAAATCTTTCGTACTTCTAAGAAACTATGTGCGCAGTTTCTGCAGAGCTACTGATCCAACTCCATATGAAGTCTGAAGCAGATGATTAAGCAACGAATTTTAATCTTCAATTAATTCACTAACATTTGGCTACATTTTGAAATAATTTTAAATCTTCCATCTCCTAGTGATCAATTATTGTAATATGAAATTTTCCGCTCTCGGCAATAAGCTTTTTAATTCGATAAAATGCATTCTTAAAAATAATGATTTTTTTTTTCAATTTGAATATTTTTTGGGGGAGGAATTTAATAATATATCGAACGTTGAAAAATGTTCTTTACCCTCGAACATTATGATCAGAAAGCGCTATTCGGATGCTTTAAGTATTAACGACTATTGATTTCACATAGTTTAATTTGGATATAATGCAAAACTCAATTACTTTTCATTTATTTTGATCCTAAATGATATTACCTATCGTGTCCGACCTCGCCATATCTTCTTTACTCACTTATGTTCTCTTACAATCTGGTAATAAACTTAACTGTAAGTCTGTAAGAAATTTATCATCACTATGTCTACTACGTCTGATCAGTCCGAAATATAATTAAGGGTTTTTTTTTTTGGACTTGCCTTCAAACAAAATTTTTGTCTTTTCAGTCTGAGAAATCTCTAATTCAGTTAACAGTTTCTCCTACGTGGTGCTAATGTGGCTGGCAATGTTTCATAAATTAAATTAGAAGCATGTGATGATGTTTGCAAGAAGAAAAAAAATTCAGGTCATGAGTTAAATATCATATGGTTTTCTCTGATAAATGGAAGTTATCTTCAAATTAAAAGTAAGAAAATTAACCGTACATTGCGCAGTAAAGCAGAGTTCACTACCACTACTACCACTACCATCACTACCACTTATCAATTCATTTTTATTAATTCAATAATTAACAAAAACAGTAATTAGTTTCTTATACTCTTTAGTTTTAAGTAAGAAAGTTCAATTTTAAAAAATATGCGAATTACACATTTCTGAATAAATTTATTTTGGTTATTGCTTTCAAAATTATCCCATTACCTACCGGATACACTTAAAACTTTCAAAACTGGAGAAAATTTATTTTTAACTCTTTAATCTCGAGTCGACTTTTTTCTTCTAACTCCTTTAAAACCGGGACTTTTAGAGAGGAAACGACATGAATTGGACTCTCCCAACCTGGGTGTTGATTTCCCCCACCACCACCACCTGCTATAACCTTCCCTTGAAGCTCACGGAAATGGGTTGTGGTTGGCAAGGATAATTATACCACCTACCGTGCTTATCTCCTAAGCGATCTCAGAACCTCACCTCCCCTCAAAAGCAGCCAGTCGCCTCAGACCGGCCTTCGTCGCTGTTAATGGGGATTTTTTAGACCGCCCGGGGCCGTCTCGATCGGTTTCAGAGGATTTATGTTATAAAATGTGTAAATAAAGGATTAAAACCATTTTTAAAATAAAAATATTTTCTTTAGAGTTACAAAATATTACGAAACTGCAGCACTGCCCTAAAGTAGTATACTTTATTTTCGGATTATATGGAATAGCTTAAAACATTTAACAAGAAATGAGAAAGAGTATTTAGTGAATATAATTACTGTTGATCTAATATAGTTTTTACAGCTGCTGCTTTTTATATGGATTCCTTGGAAACCTATGGTTTGAGAGAGATATTCTTTAACTTTTCTCAAAGATAAATTTTTCAGCATATTTAAGAGTAAAAAAATAAAATAAAATCATTCTTAAAATTTTAAGCAAAATTTCAAGTCTTTTTAAAATAATATACATTGCATTTTTACATAGTTTTCACAAAATTTATATTTAAAAAAATCATTAATTATTGTTGCAGTTACACAACGCTAGCAGGGAATGGGTTAAAATTTGGATTGTCTCTTTTCTGTATTCCTTTCACACACTGATAAAAATGTATGCAAAATTAATAGGAAAGAAAATAAAAATGTGTTTAGATTAGGTTTAATATTATTAACATGAGAATATTTTTAGGCTGGCAGGGTGATGTTTTTAGTCATTCAAAACGCCACAGAACAGTCACTTGGACAGTACGAAATTTTACGAACTTACGAAATTTTAATTAATTTTTTGATTAATTGAAATTTTAAAGTTTTTCTAGACATCTTGACAGTACTACTCTACAAAATTCATTTTCACACCACTTAAAATTTAAAATATTATCTTTTCAGGGAAATCAACTTTATTTGCATTTTATCCTTTAATTTGTATAGTTTTTTTCAAAAAATATTATGTTATGTCTGACAATAGATAAATGCTTTTAAATAGCTATTGAAAGGGATCAGATTATTCAACATATCAGCTTTTCAGAGACATTAACATTATTTGAAATTTATTGTTTAACTTGAATAATTTTTTAAAACTTATTATGTAACGTTTGATGCAAGAGATAAATACCATTAAATCGCCATTGAAAGCTGAGTAGTCTCTTTAATAAGGAGTCGGTTTTCACAATATAACCTTTAGTTAAAAAAATTAGCAGAACTATGTTTCAAAAATATTTAAATTTCAAAACTTGCTTGCGTATATTTGTTTTAAAGTTGATGGAAGTATCTTGCATTTTCTTTTATTTCGATAATATTTTACGAATTTGTAAACTTGATTCTGGACTGGATGCTAATATTGCGCTGTTTTTCGGAGGAAAAGCCAATGTTATAGCAGTTAGTTAAAGCGACAGTTTGTGTGTACTTCCTCCTTTTTTCCTAAAGATAGGATACTATGATGACAGTTAATTACAAAATAAAAATTGAGGAAGACAGATGACCCATTCATTAAATAGAACTGTAGGCGTTTCGTTGTAGGCAGGATCGCAAATTTTGAAACACTTTCAACTATGCTCATCTTCGTTGCAATTCTCTTATTCAAAGATTAAAATTTTTCTTTAATGAAGCATGCAGTTTTCCTCAGATAGTTTTTTATTATTCTTTCTAAGAAAGGAAATAAAATAGACTGTGGACTGTAAACATCAGCAGAAAAATTTTAATATAAGACTATTCTTCAGGAACAATTTTCACAAGAAATTGGTCTTTTCACTTAAAAATTAAGATTTTATAGAAATAGGAAAGTTAGCATTCGCAGACAATTATGCTCTGATAACAAGAATATGATGAACTTTCCGTTGCCCGAAAAAACCTTTTATGTTTGAACAAATTATTTAACTTTTGGCAGAATTCTGCAAAAAATAATTTTGAATCAGAACTGAATATCTCTATTATTAATAAAGGAGAATGCGTGTGTGTGTCTGTGTGTTGGCGCTCTACAGGGAAAACCACTGGATTTAGAGCTAAGAAATATGGCCTTGAAATGTGAGCTCGAGCTACGAAATGTGCATCTAGAAGCCCCTTTTTAGAAATTTTAATTAGAATTTTAATTAATTAAAAATTAATCGAAATTTTGAAGTTTTTTTTAAGACAATGTTACAGCAAAAAATATTTTTTACGAAATCTCAAGGTGAAAAACATTATCTTCTCAATGATATCAATTATATAGCCGTACGATTTTTCTCTAATTTTAAAAAATTTTGAAAATATTTTTTGGCATAATTTACAAAAGTACTTTTCATTGTTGCAACGCAATTCCAACCGTTTTCATTGTTTAGACAAACATTTATTTATTTGTTTCTCTATCGTTGTTGAGAGCTAAAGTGATATCTTAATGTTTATTGCTATGTTTTAATCAGCATACTTTCATCCAGCTAACATGCGGCTGGAAGAAAAATGTGACGCGCCATTTTAAAGTTAAAATAAATGCATATTTTGCAAAAGGAATAAGATTGAAGTTGGTGCCGACAATGTGCAGTTTGATGTTGCATGACACTGTCAGTTACTTGATTCTATTAGGGGCGTTCATGCAGACAAAGAAGAAAACAGGTGAAAAGCTACTGTAAGAACATGGGTTAAATGTCTGTCACAATTTAAAATTGTTAAGGGAACCATGAATATCAATTTATGCATAAGAGATTAAATTGAAATTATATTCTTGGCGAAGAAAATGGTATTGTTTTTCGAAGGGAATAATAGTAATAATTGAAAAATACTTGCTCCAACATTATGAGGTCAAATTAGAAAATCAAATCGAGCT
>BGPR01000280.1:584700-650072 GCA_013235015.1 Araneus ventricosus
TTCAAAGAAGCAAAATAACATAATTTACTCAGATTTTACATATTTTTGTATATTTTAACATAATATTTTATATCTTGTTAGAAAAATAACTATTCTCTGTTGACGTAATTTTGCGAATCTATTTCGAAAAATTTCGAGGATAAACCAAAATTACAAGAATAGCTCAAGCAAAGTAGACGTAAGGAACAAACGCTTTATAAAGCTGAAAAATATCTGAAGACCAACTTAATTTATCGGCGAGTCAAATGATTAATGTACACATTAGTGAATTACTTAAGATTAATTTATAGAATGAAGATTATTAACTCAGCGATAACAAGGATTCATAAGTAAATGATTAATCTGCATTAAGGATAAAATGAAATATGACATAAAATCTATTATCCTTTGCTTCGACTAAATTATGAAGGAAAGAACATAGATTCAAAAATCGATTGCTTACATATGAGGCGGGAGTATATGTTATTTTAATGACATATTACATATTTTCTTTTGTAAACATACGCAAAATGACCTTTGATACCTTATATTTTATTTCGACATTTAGAAAAACACATTTTTCATAATGTCTATTCAAAATAAAAAAAAATGTGGTTTAAAGGAAAATATTTCATTTTGCAACTATATATGGCATACGATGAAATTTTAAATGGTATTTTAAGTATTATAAAAATAACATTTATATTCCTACCACGGAGACTATCAATAATTCCACGTTTCTTACTTTTTGGATTGATGCCCAGTGTTAATGCTAAGAAATGCTTGAATCAAGTTCTCAGAACATATAGCGGCTTTCCAGCCCATCAAAGTGGATTTTATGACAAATCTCAAAATTGTGACTGTGGAACAGATACTGGAAACGTATGGCACTATATTTTTAGTTCAGCCAAATATAAAAGTATTTGAAAGAAAAATCTTCCAAAGAGCTTCAATACTTTGAGTATTTTGGACTTGGCTCAAGATACGCCAGTTAAACTGGAATTAGGAGCATAGTTCAGAATACCTTGGAAAATATTTTTCGTTCAATTGATTGGTGGCTCTAAAATTCGTTAATAGTTATTACAGTTGGATATTTATATCTGTTTATTTTTCATTTATTTTCCTTTTTCTTCTTTAATTTTATTCAGTTAACATTATTTTATTTATTTATTTTTTATTTTTGTTGTTATTGTTCGTATGTTTATACCCTTATGCATTTTTATTATTATTGATTGTTACATTTTTAAAAGCATCTGTTATTTTAATTTATTAAGTATTTTCATCAGTAATTACTCATGCTTCGGCTGGACGGAATCCAAATTTTAGTATGAATGAAACTTTTGATATTCAATTCTTTTCTGCTATGTATTTTCATGAAATTTGTGAGAAGTGTATACCTTCTTGTGGTGCTTTTGTTTCCCTACGAACATATTCAACCCAGTATGTGTTAAAATCCATACAGAAAAATTTGTTTCAGGGAATTATTATAAACTGAAATAAAAGAATTATTTATTAGCAAATATAAATTATCATTTGAGAGCTTCCTAAAATGGTTTTGAATCTTATAAACAATATGCCAAGAATTTAATTTGCAGGGTATGATGTGTACAAATTTTTGCAGATTGAATTTAGCAGAATAAACTTTGTATGCCTCTACTTCATTTTAAAATACTTGTTTGTATAATTATGCTAACAAATAAAATACCCACATGATATACTTTTTTTCTAACAGTGCATTAAATGGAATATTCTTTATATCCTTACCATTAGACAGATTGTGGTAAATGCTTCAAGAAATAAAACAAGCATTCTTTTCTTTCAACTATGAATATCTAATGTAAAACATAATATTTGATCACATAATAATGACATGCAAATAGTTGCACATACTCACCATAAACATTGCATCACAAAGAAATCCCCTAAAAATATTTGCATGAAGAAAGACTGAAAAGTCATAGTGGAAGTTCAAGTTATCTGCTTCAAAAATGTTTTGAAATCTTTTGTGTTTCTTCCTTTTTTCTCTTACGTTATTCATATATCCCTGATGAAATTTCCTAATATATATCACATAATATAACTGGAAACGCAAAAAACTCAGATTTTCCCTTTAGAAAGAAAACATACTTAGATTTCAATATATAAAAATTTCTGATGAAATTTTCCAAACGACTTTGTCATTAAATGTCAAGTATCGAATTACATGAAAAATCAGGCTGTCAATTTATTTCGTAAAGATTCTATTGCATGAATTTTGGCAATATTTTCTACTAAAATAGAAGTAAAGATTTAATCAGAGCACTGTGCATGATAATTAATTAAGAAATTAAATATTCCCACATTATTGCATTCCAGCTCTGTAAAGCAGAAATGCAATCTGAATTTCTACTGATTTTGAATTTTATTATGATTAACTGAGGATGAGATTAACTGCATGAGTTAACCGTGATCGCAATTGGGTGGAAAAAGGGAGGGGGGGGGGTGCGAAAAACTTTAGATATCTGAAAGTACCCGGGAGTATGTGGGAAGGCAACAAAATTTTAAAATTTAGTTATAAAATTATCTTGTTTCCCCAGACTCTATCGCCTATTTATAATTCCTAGTTTAAGGCTGATAAAATGAAATAAAAATTTAGTTTTTGTCGAAAAAGTAGGGGGTGGTTCCCCCACCCCGTATCGCCGACACTGCAAGAAAAGTAGTTAGATTTATTAGTAGATTATTTATAACCGATAACACGTGAAAATCTAAATTATGTGCCTGAACGGACAGATTTAAAGTATCTGAGCATGGTGCTTGTGTATTTAAAAAGTAGTCGGCAGATAGAAATATAATTTCGTTTTGAAATTTAACAATCGATACTTTTGTGCGCAATAAATATCTATATTTTAAACAACTTTGTCTCATTTCATTTTCTACTTCCCGCAGAAGCACAGAAACAAATGTTGTATTTTCACTTTTGAAAGCAATCACTTGTAGTAGAAACTTGAGCTTCCTTTATCTAAAGACATATCCACGGACGGTATTGTGCCCGAACGCAACGATAATTTCGGTATTTTTACTTTATAAAAATATAGAATGTCCGGGATTTCGGGAAATAAGTTGGTCATGTTCTTTAAATTTTATTTTGGGACAAATGTATAATACAGAGACCAATCACAATAGAGATGTTGCAATAGGAACTAAAGAATCTTTGAAAGACATTAGTCTAGACACTACGCAGACATAAATATAATTTATTCGGGTTAATCTAAACTAAAATGCATATAAACTTTTCGGGTTTTATAGTCTTTCTAAAGAACTATTGCTAAAGATTCCAAGAGAAGTTTATTAAATAGCTAGACAACTTAAGAAAATTCAATCCTAAGCGGTTTACACTTATTTTTCCGTTTCTCATATTGAGTTCAAAAGCAGATAATTCACGCTTTTGTGTATAATTTCTTATTCTATCGTGGGTAAAATATTCTTAAGATTTCAGAGACTGGAATAAACGCAATAAAGATCCACTTATTCACTTTAAAAGCTACTTTTTACAACTTTAAGTCTAGTACATCAAAATAGTTAACCGCTCAGAGGGTTAAAAAATATATCCTATTCATAACAGTTCATCGTCTGTAACATCTATTAAAACTCATGTTTCAAATTTTAAGTGATAATCAACTGTAGATATGTCAAGGATGTCTTCAGGATTCTTGAAGTAAAATCAAAATTACACCTGCATCCATCATCCCATATATATATGCATGTAAAAAAGTAATCTTATGGTAAGGCGAGTCCAGCATTCTGCGCTGATTTCTATTTTACTGATTTCTCCAATCAGAAAATTTCCTTATTTCAATTATTCAATATCATAAAGCATTATGACAATTATTCTTAAAATTTACGTTCATGAACTAGCCAAGACAATTTACAACTTCTAACTGAATGCGAGTTTTAGATGTATAAAGACCCGAAATGAAAACTCACTGCAATGACGCTTGTAACTAATAAGAAAAAAAACACTAGGAGAACTCAGACTTGGTGGTCTTTCATATACCACTTGGATTGGAATTTGGGATTGATTTTACGTCTGATTCACCACTAGGGATCAGAAAAACCTACCGGTTTAATCCGAAAACCTATTTTTTTTTTTGTTTCGGTAAACCCGTGTCGGAAGAAAGGCTCGATTTTAGGTTCAACTAGACTTAAATTTCCCAAGTTATAAAGCTTTGAATTTCATCATCTTAGGCCAATCACCGACAACCGCTTCCTCGAGGCGTCTGTTTGTTGGAGTATTACTGAACTTTGAATGATGATGTTTCCGATGAGAGGTGTCGACTCACGGATCAACACATTGCTGAAATACTTACTCAATGCAATAATTACGTATTTATTATTATTCCATATTGTAATAATTACTTATTTATAATCATTATTTATGACATTAATTTTTGTATTAATATTTACTTATTGTATATTATTATTAATAAAAAATTCTGTGCACAAACGTTGCTTTAACAAAAAACCCCGAAAACCGGTTATTTTGAGCGATTTTAACCGCCGGTTTAAACCGGAGGTGAAAAAACCGGTTTAGGCGAAAACCGTTTTTTCGCAATAACCGCCATCCCTATGCACAACATTAAATGCTACATTTTTTTAATATTAAAACCGTCTAAAGTATTTGAGCCGCGTTTTTCGGCTTTTTATGTTCAGTTCAATAGGAGATAACTCATGTTTGTGTGTATAATTTCTTAAACTATTAAGGCAAAAATATTTTTAAGATTTTAGAAACTTTATTAAAAGCAATCAAGATTGAATTTTTAATTTTAAAAGCTGATTTTTTAGATATGCAATTCAATATATTAGATCAAAACTGAACTCTTAGAGAGATAAAATGAGAAAATTATGTGTTGTGTTCAGCATATTATTATTATTATTTAGCATCTAGGTTCTTTAATTTATAAAGAAAATGCTTTTTCTTTTAAATTCTGATTAGCTAAACAGAACACTACACAAATATAATTTTTATAGCTGTACTGATTTTAACATAGTTGTATTTTTTTTTGCATTTTCACTCCCGTTCTTCACGTCCGCAAACTTTAATGAGGGTAAGTAACAATAAACAGTGTTACCCTTGTACTGCCTGTGAATGACAATAACTCGAGTACTGAAGCCGGAGCCCTAACGCCCATCAACGGCCCGACTCCTGCCGAAGGAGCTACGTACTATCACTGGGGGAGTTACATAGCCCCACCATTATTGTATCCCCAGGAAAAGCGGGAACCCGCTTACTCATCCGGTGGCTTCTCATCTACGTAATCGTGGTGGCCCGGGTGAGAATGAGGGTAAGTAAGTTTTCATAAATTCGTGCTCAGATTCAAAAGTATAACCAAAGTAAAAGAGGCATAGAATTGTGATCCTTTTAGGCTGAATTTACACATTTGACATCTTGTTCATTTATTAATAGTTATAAACATTTAAAGCACTTTTAAAAATGCATTGTTTTCAATCGAAGTATCCTTATTCCAAGAAAATAATGTATCGAAAATATTCAAACAATAATATCTACATAAATAAATACATTTATATGGCGATCATCCTTACTGGACGAGGTTGTATCAAATAACATTAAGTTAAAGAATTAGGAAACGTAAATGTTTAATAAATGTGAGCAAATAAATATTTCAAAGTTGAAAGTCTTTCCTTGAATTTATAAGGAAAATTCCATATTTTATATTCTTTCGAAATGAATATAAAGGCATTCAAAATTCATTACACATTCTTGAACACATTGTACATATCCCCGCCTTCCGGGTATAACTTAACAGATGATAGTCGTAGCATTCGTATTGAATCACAGTTCGTTGAACATAAACACGTTCATCTAAGAATTTCTAATTTCGTATCAGAGATATATGAAACACACCGTTTCTAAAAGAATTTTGTCAAAAGTATTTTCCTGGAATTTTGAGAATCTTCGTCAGATGTTGTTGAAAGATATTCATAGCTTTGGAAACAGTGAATTCATTTTTTATTTCATTTACACTGTCCGAATAATTGAGTTTTGATGCCAACTGTGGAAAACTTTTAATTCGTGAATGGAGGTATAGAAATTTTTTTCAATTAACAAATATATAATTTTATAATATTTATGCCCATTTTTAACTTGCCATAGATGCAAAAGATTAATTCTTACTTATCAACTCCTAAAACAAGAGTAAATTAATGCTTTCTATTAATTATTTTTAAAAACTATGATGAACGTGTCATTGATACTTCGTGAGTCAAAGTGTGCTAAAATTTTTAAATCCATATCACAAGTCATTGCTAGTTTTCTTATTTCTGAAAAAAGGAAAAAGCTTATGAATTATTCCTTCTCCATGTGGATTATCTATTAAACTTATTTTCGCCGACCTAAACTCTAGAAAACTAGATTAGTGTAACAGAACTTTGAAATCTATGGATTTCAATTGAAACTATTGTATCAATCAGAATAAATATTAATTAGTTGCTGTAATAAATATATGGTGGTCATCTAGTGGTTTTTCTGATGGGTGAAATGAAGCTAAAAAGGGCTACGTTCATAATGAAATATTCAAATTCGATTTCAAAAGAAAAAAAGTTTGTTCATCCCATATAAGATTCTTCTAGTGGTTTTAAAGAAAAAGTAACTAACTCAATCACAGCATCCAGGCTGAATTCATCAAGATAGCATGAAATTTTAAAAAAGCCTCGTCACTCATAGGCGATGGTTCAATTCAATGGCGCCTGGTCTTAGCGTTAAGGGCTAGAGATTTCAAAGACTATTTTATAACTGAGTGTTGACTAGGAAACAGGAAAGTTCTTCCTTCACTTTTCAAATAATTGGAGGATAAAACATGAAAGAATTTCGAATGCCTGTGGAGTTATTATTTTTGACTTTCCTTACAAGAATTCAATCTTCACATCATAGATAGGGAATTGATTTGGAAAGGGTAAAAAGTTCATCCAGGTGATTAAAGCAAAATGGCATTAGCTGATTGATAGAGGAAGGATGATGAAATCTCTCTTTTTTTCCTGTTACCGTTTTCTGACATTTACCAACCCGTCACCAAAAGTAAAACAATCTGCAGATACTGCATTTATATTGTTAATGATCACAATCACAAGCAGTTATCCCCGACTTTCCAAACATCCGGAGAATATTGAATGATAGTCGTCGCAACGTTAATCGAAAACTGAGGGTAGAGTTCTATAGTCACCGGCTAAAGCCCAGCCCCTATGGGAGGAGGTACTTTCCATCATGGGAGTGGAGGAGATTCATTCAAGTCATTACTATACTACTAGATAAGTGAGAAATAGCTTATTTATGCAGAGGATTATCATCCACGTACTCGTGTTGCCCCTGTGAGATAGTATCTTTCACTAAAAAAAGTTGAAACCTGTGTATTTTTACTGAAGTCGCATTAACAACGGTGTGATATCACAAAATCCACTTTAAGAGAATTTCAGCAGTAACATTATTTACGAGGAAGACCAATGAGTATTATAAAGTTATGGTAAATGATTGAGCGATTTGATGAAATGGAACTTCATCAGTGCACATGCACCGTTGTTGTACATAGAGCGAAAAAAAGAAGTTCAGTGGAGTGGCAAATGTGCAAGAAATCAGCAATGTTCGATGTGATAACTAATGGACGCGTTTTCTGATTTATTTTCATTGGCCTACACGAACTTACAAACATCAAACCTCTTTCTTAAGAACTCGCCAAAAAAATTTGTCTATTATTCCGGTACACTTTACATGGTTCCATTTAAAATTTCTGAGACACAGACACATTTTTCTTGCCATTGGAAAAATACTGTTTCCTTAAATTCCAACATGCAGGCCGGTACTTCCAGAAAAAGTAATAGCTATGACAGCGAATAATTGTGAAAAATTCATTCGCGAAGTAAATTTAGATGGTAAAATTTCAAAAATTTTGCAACTTTTATTTCTTACCCTTTATTCACTCTCACTGTCGTGCATCATAAGCACATGTATGAGAAACCTCCAGAAAAGCAAGCGGGTTCTCGCTTCCTCAGTGGATATGTTAATAGTATGACATAGGTTTACCTCATCTCCGATGGCGGAACGTACCTTCTTGGGTTGGGCAGTGGCCAGTAAAGGTTATTAGCACTCCACAACCCGAATGCTTGGGCAGGACAGAGATAACTAGACTTCTGATTACACCTTTCATCGTTCAAATTACTTTACAGTGTGCTCTGTAATTTTCTTAGGAGTTGAAACACCCCAACATCAATTTCGATCGTCAGCCAGCGTGTAAAAAACGAGTACTACCGAAAGTGTTTTTGAAAACTACCCACGTTGAATTAAAAATACAATTTAGCAATATAATATTAAAGAATAGTACCTATGTCATTATTAAAATTATTTTTATCATATTCAATACCTGTACCAAAATATTATTATATAAGTTTCCAATTTTATATAATTATTTTTATTTATGAAAGCATTATAACTATTTATATCGCCATAAATTGTTTTCGAGAAACATTAGATGCGAGGTATTTGCACCTCGTAATACAGTAGAAAACAACAATTCATATCTATTTTTATCCAAATAATGTAATTAAAGTGAATATGAAATCAAAGTTGATCACGTTTCAATATATGTCAAATAATATTTGAAATGAAAGACAATTCTTACCAGGTAATTTCTAATAGAAATAAAAAAGACAACTAAAGGAAGACAATTATTTATTATTCTCTACCTTCACAATTTTCTAACAAAACATTTCTTCAATTTAAATTGCGTACTTTCTTTACTATCTAGTTTTCTGCATTTATACTTTAAATTTGATACAAATTTACTAATTTACAGCGCAACAATTTATATTCTTGTCAAATAAAAAAATTTTTCTTGGTAATAAAGTATAGAAAGTAGTGTGAAGGAAGTAAAATACTTTTACATTCCAGCTTTTTTGTAGCTACTTGCCTTATAGAGGTGTCTTTTATATATGTTCATGAAGGATTTTTATGTTGCCTTTCTCCTTCTTTTTGAAAAAGTTTTCTACTTAAGGAAATTAATTTTCCTTTTTTTTTCTACCAAAAACTTCAAACCTTTAAAAAATCTTTTTTTATAACGCCTTAGTTCCAGTTCTGTCATATTTAGTGCAATAAAATTAAAGATTCATTTCGTTTCGCTAAATAAAATATTAACTTCTTGAATCTTTAAAATTTTAATGTAAATACGCTCAAGAAATAGATTCGTTAATGAAATTTACCGAAGCTATCTTTATTTTTTTTAAAATTATTTTTCTATTAAATTATTTTCCATATACCTTCTGTTTTCAGCATTCGCCAATCAATGGGCGTTTCTTCAGGATGAGAAAATGAATAACATTTGTTCATCATTAGTATTAATATTTTAACTTATTAAATGCCACATTATGATAAACTAATATAAAAATTAAGACGGCTCTTTTTATGATTCATTATGGGAAATGTTATGCCATTAAATGTGACTAAAAATGTTTTGGATAGTTATGACATGAATTTAAATACACATAGAAGATTTGCTCCGATAAGAAACGAATTGGATTGTAGAATTATTTTATTTTTATAATCTTTAATTTTCTTTAAATTAAAGAAATATATTCAGATAATTTTAATTGGCATTTCTTTATTTAGCTATTTTTTACTGTAGTTATTAGTATTGGTTGTCTATATGCAATATATAACTACCCAATATTGAGCTTTAACCGAGAATTATTCGTAATAAAATAAAAATCATAATTCGAATGATGTACTCGGTAGTTTCCAAAATCGTTCTGCGAGATGATTTTTTCGTTAATCGCAGGGCATCAAGGTCAGAAGAACCGGCGGATCTACATGTTGCAATGATGAAGGTTCCCAGCCGATAAGACTGCTGTGGTAGAGTATGTCGTCTTTCATCTTTGGTTAAACTTTTGTATATCTTAATGCTGTGGTAGAATATGTCGTCTTTCATCTTCGGTTAAATTTTTGTACATATCTTTATGCTGTGGTAGAGTATGTCGTCTTTCATCTTTGGTTAAACTTTTGTACATATCTTTATGCTGTGGTAGAGTACGTCGTCATTCATCCTTGGTTAAACTTTTGTACATATCTTTATGCTGTGGTAGAGTATGTCATCTTTCGTGTTTGGTTAAACTTTTGTACATATCTTTATGTTTTAATCATTCGAAGTTTCTTTTGACTTTCTCTATGCAAATGTGCTATTATGGTGACTAACAGAAAATGTTGCTTCAATGGATAATTATGAAATGCAACCATGCGAGGAAAGCGATTCTAAAATAAATCGTAATAATGGTTTAGAGGCTATCGATGTATCCTTGAAAAACATTTAACTACAACGCGATGCTTCGACCACAGAGCCGATGCCTTCCTTGCATGCAACAGCATGATATAGCAAACTTTAATGCACAGGGAAGAAATTTACCGTCACAAACTTTTTAAAAAATAAACCAACCTAATTGCATTGATTTTCTAGAATATTTCTAATGATCCTTTATTTCTTTTATTAACGTATGCTTAGGTATGGTTCCATATATTTTCTTCTTATTTTGAATACAGTATATGACGAAAGCGATACAGTTTAATACATGGTAGGGAGTATACTTGCATAAAATTCTTTCTCTTTTTCTGTATTCCCAGAATCCGACATCACGATCACCGTTCATGCCGAATCATCGATACTCTGCTGTGTTATCCTAAAGCGTATATCACAAGGACAGCTTATCGTGGTCTGCTTACGTAGGCACGAGGGTAATGCCACTCGCCGAAAAAGTTTGTAACACGTGACGCATAGAGACAACCGGTCAGACAGGATTTCGGTATCGTGGAAGGGGAACTACGTCACCGCCATGTCACATCCGGTTGGTGTTAATTTTCGTTGCTGACTATTTTCCGTCGCCGTCGTGAGCATTTTCAAGCCAGTTGAATACAGTCAACAATTTCCGTCATCTTGTCTGACCTGTCACGTGCTACAAACATTTTGGGCGAGTGGCATTAGCCTCGTGCCCACAGAAACAGACCACGGTAAGCTATCCGTGTGATATACGCTTAAGGCAGCACTTACAGCACGGGAATGAAAAACTGACCGCTCAGTATGATGGTTCGGGGTGTACAAAAACGATAGTTTTGACTGGTTATCAACCCATTGCCATTGATGGGATTTACCTCCCAAGGGAATTGTCTGTGAATGGACTGCTCATAATGGAGGCTATTTTGTGCAGATAACAGTTTCTATATTGCTGTTTGCGGCGTTCAGGTCTTTTAAATATATTGCATAGCTTAGTGTTAGGCAGGGTGATCCCTATATGAATAATACTTTATTGCATTGCAAGTCGAGTAATTTATGCATCTAACGGCGAGAAAGATAAAAGGAAAAAATATAATCAAATGATATTATAAAAGATTTAATTTCCTGTCATGTTTTCCAGGCAATATAGGAATAATCCTGCAGATACTGTGCTGTTCAACATTATTAGAACTCTACAGAAAATTTTACAATTTTTATTACAGAAAATAAATTTATTTATTTATATCTCAAATATATTAATTTTATTACTAATTCAGTCGTATTCATTAGAGAAAACTTCAAATAAATTAAACTTTATCTCAAAATACGTCAGGATTGAAATATTTTTATGTAGCTCTTAATTATGTGTTGTTCAAAATTATTCGAACGGTCAGAAACTTACGAAGAAAAAATAACACAACGCTTTTTGAAAATGAAATATCAGTGTTTAATATTTATATGGGCTTTCTTTGGTGTCAATCACTGCTCTCAGTCTTTGATTCAAGTTATCAACCAGTTTCTGAGTTGTCTCCTGGTCGATGCTGCGCCATTCATGTTTGATCGTCTCAAAAAATTGATTTGTCTCAAAAGAATTTTATTTATCCTTCTTCAAAAGGGAATTTCTGATTCAAAACTAATCATAAATTTTAGATGGGATTAAAGTATGGGCTTTGTTGAGGTCACTCCAGTAACTTTTTCTTTTGAAAAATAATCATTGGAAATCTTTGACGTGTGTTTTAGGTCATTATCTCATTGAAAGATGTACTGGCTACATACACTCAAATTCTTCAGAGTTTGGGACGTACATACTTACAGTTATTTTACCGTTGATCCTTACAATTTTACCAATATCATTAGAGGGAAACAACCCCATACCATCAAATTTTCGTCATTGTTTTACTCTCTGTAGGATATTCAACATTTTAAGATCCTCACCTGATCGTCCCGAAATTCTTTTTACGTTTTTTTGGTTTCATAAAGGTCGCATTTGCTTTTGTAGGACCATCAAACAGTGTCCCATCATTCTGAAACCTTCGAAATATACTCTTTTGCAAAGGCCAAGCGCATTGCCATGTTTTGTTTCGAGATGGTCATCATTTTCATTGGATACAGCTTATCAACCCTTAGTTTTTGATTATAAGCCAAAGTGTTAGAGCTGACACATTCAATTGCAAGTCTTTCAAATCTCTCTTGACGATATATCGTTCTTTTTCTGTGTAAATCTTGCATTCAAAGAGTCTTCTTTTGTACATGTTTTTAGTTTTCTGTGTCTCGCCCTCTCCACTTTTCAATGGATCCTGTCATCTCATACATCTTGCACAAATAGTAGATACTCAACATCGACAATTTATACATTTTTGATAGGTTTTTATATGATTCCCCATCCTTTCGATCTTCATTGTTGCGGTGAGAAGAGCAAAAGAAATATTTTAGCTCTTGAGCATTACTATTGTGCCTTGACTGCTTCATAGACCAGAAAAATCAATTTCCAAATAAATTAATCTGCTAAAATTATTAAAATTTACCAAAATAAAATCAAATCCAATTCGTACTCACTTAAATATATCCTTCGACATCAGTCGTTCGAATAATTTTGAACAAATAGAATATATGGTTTGAGACAATAATTCTTTCTAAGAAGTAGTGATATTTCATGAAATAACTAAAACTTACATCATGTAGGATGAAATAAGGTACAAAAAATCAAAACAAAATAGAATATTATCAAATTTTTAAAATTTATTGAACAGAAATTAAATTTTAACAATCCGTTCTAATAATTTTGAACACCACGGTAGTTTTAGGTGTTATAAGATACATTAACAACTCTATGTGCACGACAATTTACAACCTTTGACAGATGATTTTTAAGAATTTCAGTTTTATCATTAATGAAAATTTCACATTCATGACGGTATTTAGTATAATTAATACTGAATTTGTTTCATCCTTCGTAAAAGGAAGGAAAACATCTTTCATTGATTTTAACAATAGCTCATCACGTAATACAATATAAATCGAAAAACATGGCTTATGTCAAGTCTTGTAACTGATCATATGGATTTTAGGTGTACCAACCCCCTTAGAACAAGATATTCTATGATATCTTCTCGATCTTGCAATGATATTCTGAATGCTGCACTACATCGTAAAGATATTGTATGAATTCAATATTGTAGAGCTTCTTGTGCTAATGGGGACTCCCAAGTCAAGATTCTCCTCTTCCAATTTCCAAGCATCGCAAAAGTTGGGGTGTTTAATTAATAGTGGTATATTAAATATAGCCTCATGCACGAGGAACTTAGGAGGAGTTTTATCTTGAACTCCTACGATCCCAAATCAGACACTCTAGTATCTAGACAAATATAATATACTCCGAACAATTGAACGACTACAATAATAATAGTACACGAGTGTGAGAATGTGTTTTGCCATCCATTAT
This sequence comes from Araneus ventricosus, assembly GCA_013235015.1. Classification (NCBI taxonomy): domain Eukaryota; kingdom Metazoa; phylum Arthropoda; class Arachnida; order Araneae; family Araneidae; genus Araneus; species Araneus ventricosus. The sequence continues at coordinate 598,423 of BGPR01000280.1, forward strand.
GTTATCTGGAAATGTTTAGTATATACTCTAATATTGAATAATCCCAATGATTATACGCTTAGGAATATGATGTTAAGTTTTATTACCTGGAAACTATGACCAAACAGAGAGAGAGAGTTGGTTTTACTTGATAAATTATTAAAAATATGTCCAATAATTGTGACTGCTGCGTTGCGCGCAAAAGTTTTATACTGTTATCACTATTGTTTACTTCTTCCGTATTTTCTTTTTCTAATTAAATATCCAATAATTGTGGTATATACTGAAAGGAGTATTTTCAAAAAGCACTATTAAAATATTTTAGAGAGAAATGTTTTCTAACATTTGCTTCTCTTCTTATATTGCTGGCAATTCAGCACATAAGTTTGTGCTTCTATTCACCTGCAAATTTAAGGAACTATGTGACTTCAAGTAATGAATGAAAGATTATTTTTTAAAAAGTACTTTTTTGTTGTGTACTTTATGACACAGAAGAATGTAGTTGGCACTATATATTTATCCACCTATGGATTTCCCTATGCTCTGTTATGTAGTGACAAGCAGAAAAAGCTTAAATCTGGCAACTGGATACATCTTATAGGTATTTATATACTTCATATCAAAAATAGATTACAATGTCTTCTGATAATAATTCTATAATCGTTTGGTCTTAATAAGGTTTAAGTACATTTGGATGCAGTATGCAAAGAGGGACTATTTATAAAATACAAATTTTGAAATATAGCTATTTGCCGAAAAATTGCAGAAAAATATTTTAATGTTTCATCTCCACAAAATTAATTATAGGATTACAAGTATGCTGTGTAATGCATTGGGGTTTTCAATTTTTTATGAGAAACTATAAACACATAGGTTCAGTTCGCAATATAGATTGTAAAATTTGTGTAAAATCATGACTGGATCTCGATTGATTCTCACTGTGGATTTTTTTTCTAAAATGTACCATTCAAACGCATGCAAATGATTTCTGAACACACTTTCGGTTTTTATTCTTATTATTTGATGGTAGACATAAATATGTAAATTATTCCTAATATTTCGTTAAGGTTACTTGAAAAGAAACTCTTAATCCTTTATAAATGCAAGGACTAATTATGAAATCATGTGTTTTGTGACTAAACATGTGCTTGATAGAGAAAAGAAAAAAATCCTTATTCTTAATCTTTAACAGAAGGAGTTCATATTTTTATTTATTAGAGCATTCTTCTCATTTTCTTCACTGGAACAATTAAATTTCGCCAATTTGTGGATTCTCCAAACCATTTCTAATTAAAAAGTCATATTAAGACGACCCAAGCGGTAAACATTTATCCTCGAACTACTAATTAAAATTTTACTCTCTAAGCTATGACTCATTGCTCGTTGTAACAAAGTAACCATTTCTCAGCCGGTTTTTATTAAAGCCTTATTTGAGAAAAAAAAATTTAAACCCAAAATGGATGCTGACTACATTTACGAATGCATGTCATTAACATCATTTTATACCTTTCGAAAAAGAAATATTTCGAAAAATCAAAACAGATGCTCATTTCCTGAGATTCGTAAATGCTAATAATAGTTCCACAGAGACTTAAATAGTGGTTGGGGAGAGCCGTTTTTTCAATACCTTTTGGATGCATTTTTGAGGAATGTGATCATTTAGTTTGAAGCGCAAGTGTTGGAGTGCCCGTCGTAAAATATACGGTAATAGCCGCTGGCACATTGAGACCATATTTTATTCCTGGAAACGCGAATATTTCAACCCATTAAAGAAGCGAGCATTCGTATTTGCACTTCATTAGCAGCGGAGATCAGGAAAAAAAATCTTCTCTGTTTGTTCCGCTTCAAGTTCCAACTAATTAACCTTCGAAATATATTAGCTGAAAAATTAACTTGCAATCTGATATTATAGCGCAAGAAACGTAGGTTCTCGACTCCTGAATTTGTTTTTATGTTTTTAAAACTTCAGAGGCATGCTGTAATGTTGTTTTAGGACGAAAATGGCTCATGTTCGGAATTTATGTTAGCAATGGAACTTTTGGAGTAATCTCAGTTTCTGAACAACTGCTACGGGTAGTATTTGAAATCACTGTAAAATTAATTAATTCTATAAAATAGTTCTGTAAAGAAGCTTTACAAACAGTTACGAATATTTCATTGCATTTGTGAGGAACGTCATTTTCTTTATATTTGGAATTATATTTCTTTATTTTTTTGATTTAAGAATTCATTTCCCTAGTTAGGAATACCTTAGAATTGAACAAATAATAAATTATTTCAATATAAAATCATCATCTTAAAACGTGTAGAAGTATGTAATAATAAATGCTATAATTAAGTTTGGCGTTGAAGTCGGTAAGATGTAAATCTTGGCTCAATTTGCAGTTGGCAATTGCCATTACTGAGATGGAAATGATTTCCAATATTTAACGTAATTTGCTTTTATACTTTACTCACAAATTTAGAGGGTATTTCAAAATTAACATGAAGAAAAGCAATAAAAAAGCATCTTTTTTTATTTTTTAGATGAAGCAAGAACATCTGGAAAGCAAACTACAAGATGCTACCTTGATATATTTGTTTAATTAAAATGAATCAATTGGTTCCTTTTTCAAAGCTTTAAATTCAACTTGAAATACCCTCCTAATTTCTTTTTCTTGTAAGCAATGTATTTAGAAAATTGCTGTATTGCTCTTGCAAATCAAATTTTTAAATATTTTTAATACAGTGTGTTATATTGTTAACTTGAAGAATTGATATATAAACACATAAATTGTTAAATTGTTATATAGTTAACTTGATATTATATATAATATAAAACTATATATACCTAAATTGTTATATTGTTTAATTGACATTATATAATACTATATATTTAAACACCTATATATATAAAAATGTAGTTCAGTAGATTCAAAACTTGTATTTGTTAAATTGATTTGCTCTTGTATATTTTAAATATCCTTTTTACCAAAAATAAAAAAAGGAAAGATATTATGCATGAATATAAAAAAAGGAAGAGTGAATAATGTCGGACATGAATGCGATAAATTACTCCTAAAAAAGAACTAAAAGATTTATTTATATTGGTACATAAAAAAATCATTGACATTAGCTTACATATATTTAAACTACAGATTATCAGGGTCCCCTTTTTTAAAACAAATAACATTGATCAACATTCTCGAACATAATGTAACAATAACTCATATTGAATTAACTTGGGAACTCAAGTCCGAGAGATTTTTTTATAGTCCTGAAGTTTCCTTTTATTTATCAAAGGTGTAAGAATTGGATCCAATAATTGATTTGTATTGTCCGCCAAGAAATAAGCAAAAAAATATATAGTGACAAAGGAAAAGATCTTATCTGTTGAAAAATCTGCACAGTTCCTGCGAACTCCGAGTGGGTCGGATTCCTCCTTTGTCAATTCATATCCTCTGGCTTGGACACATCTTTTACTATTCACTCTTATCCATCACACAAGTCCCCTCATATTTTATGAATATGTAATTAATCCATATAGGGAACACTACACGAACGGCCATTTACACACTCATTTCGTGCAAAAATTGTGCTAAAATGGCAAGAACAGTCCTCATCGGAGTATGGGCACCATTTTTTTCTTTCCTCAATATCATCCAGCAGCGCGTATGAATATATTTTTCTTCAAGTGAAGGGATCTCACCCCTCTTCACATCCTGGCCTTGCGTCACAGAAAAAACAGCGCCTGATTGGTTACACTTTTTGCCAGGCGGTATTTTAAAGTGACCTCATACCCTCCCCCGCTCGTAATGAGGGAGAAAGTGACCCTTAACTCTGTCCTCCTGCACGTAGGCACTTGTCGAAGCGACAATCTTGCACCAAGGAGACGAAAAAGGGAAAAAGAACATCTCTTATAGCACGCAATACAACAGAATGTTATATGCGTTTATTTGTGAAATCTGTTTGTTTGTAAGCTCTTTTTTAAATTTGTAATCGACCATGTGCTTTTGAACATTATAAGTTATTAGGCTTCCTAAATATAGAACAGAACAGCATCCTTTTGTTATTTGATATATTACTGTTCACATAAAATTCTTCATGAAAATCACGTATTTATTAGAATAAATCCGTAACAAATAGGTTGCATTAAAATTAATATTAATGAATATTAGAAAACCATTTTTCGCATTTCTTGCATAAACACAAAATTTCCGTATAATGTGGTTATTGATGATTATTTCGCTCAATGAGTTCTCGATCGAAGGAAGAGTGCCGTACAGTAAATTTGATTATACAGCATATATAATCTAAACACCTCTTTGACATGTCTATTATTTTCTATGCTACAAACACGAACATCCAAAAAAATGATTAAGTATGTAATGTGTAACCATTTTCCTTAATGGTGGTATAGATAATGTATCAGCAGAAATTTCACTTTGTTACCTATTTGATTCTTCATTCCTCTTTCAGCTAATTTCTGGTATTTCTAATAACCATGTAGACAGTATAATTCTCTAGACCTGATGCATCGCTACATGCGTGACTAATCAATTTATTGATAACAAAGATTCGTGACTTTAGTTTTGATCAAAAAGGACGCTTAATGACCTACAAGGGAAATGCATACTTCGTTTCCTTTTAGAAGAATGACTATTTTCAAAGACAATTTATGATATAGATTAGTGCGCGTTTTAAATGTTAACGATAGATAAAACGATTTATTTGAAAATATTTCATCATTAGTAAAATATCTTTTTTGTTGAAATTTTAAATTACATGTCTATTGTAAGTGTCCCAAAGAGAAATCCATTGAAAACACTACACTGGATATTTCAAATTTTTTCTCAATTCGAGTCGCTTTCAGTACATTATATGTCAAAAGTATAAACTTAAGAAATTAAACTTTTCTTCGGGCATGATAAATTCAGAATGAACAGCTTGCATACTTAAACGAAAACTTTTGCTACACAAATAAATTCAACAAAAAGAACTTTCTCCTAGGGAATAAGAACTCGCTATAAATTTAAAGTAAGTTGATTTTATCGTTTGCAAAAAACAAATGTTTCTGCCAAGCCAATTAGCTATCCGTGTAAAGAATGCAAAAATTTTATATGTGATGTTTATGAAAACAATACATTTGCGGAGGAAATTGAATTTTTTTTCTTTTGTTGCTTTAATTCGCTTGCTTTATTTTATCTATATAAACCGACATTCTTTATGTTTCTTTAAAAATAAACTACGTAAATATTTAACTTCTTGTGTTAAGAATAATATTTCTTAGAATGAAAAATAAATATTCATTATGGAAAGAGAACATTTTCAAAACAATTGAAACCAACTAGCAATATTTTATATACCCTTTATAATAGATTATGCGCGCAATAGATGCATTCAATTTCATACTTTCAATCCCAGCATCATGGAAAAACAGCAATAATGTTTCGTAAAAAAATACTTGTTAAATATTAAAAAGCAATAATAAATTTGCTTTCATTATTCAAAAGATTAAAATCCATTTAAAACCGATGTTGGAACCAAACTTAGATATTTCTTTGTATATGCTATTAGTTAGTTTATTTTTATCACGAAAAACGATAAATATCTAGTGTGAATGAACGCAATCGTGTTTAAAGCATTTTCTACATGAAGTTAAAGATAAACGAAACTTCTAAGGGAAGAACTACTTAATTGTTACTTATTACGCAAGATAATCTTATATGGTATTAAAGCAATGGAAGTATTACAACGCATGTGCGCGTAATAATGTTTACGTTATTATTATATCGAAACAATGTTTTGAACAGAAGGTAAATGGTTTTTTTTAAAAATTAAAAGATACGATGTTTTCATTCCCGCAATATATTGGAGTTTCTGCCACTAGAACGATTGGTGAAAGTGAAAGTTCGATTTTATTTATAACTTGCCGCCTACGGCGACCAGCTGGTTCGCCTTACTTATTAGTTAAAATTATTCAGGTATATCAGTAAAATTTGAAATGAGCAAGTTCTTTTAATTAGTTTTTATTTTTATATTTTACAATAATAATTTAGAACTAAAGCTACCCGATGAAGTAATTTCCAATTCAAGCTTCTGATCATAATAAACTATTGGCTTTGAAAGATGATAAATGAAAAGGAAGATTTCAACAAATCACTACTATAAACAAAGTGAAATGTTTAAAATCTTGAATTTTTAGATGCTTTTTTGGATGAAATGGCTCAAAAATCATAAATGGAAATCAAATGCATCCAGAATAAAATAATAGATCATTTTCAGTTGCATCAAGTCAAATTTCAAAGTTTGTCAGTAGGTAAATGAAATCTAATTTTGACAAAATGTAAATGAATGCAATTATCCTCTGTCATTTTTCAAATATTGCTTTGAACTTCTTGCAAGATTATTGAAGCAATTTGAAACGCATTTTAATTTCAAGTAAATATGTTACAATTAATGTAATTTCAAATCTGATATTTCAACAAAAATAAAGTATTATTTGAATAAAAAAAAGCAATAATCCTGTAAATCAAGAAAATATTATAGAGTATTTTAAATATAATTATGTGTCATATCATAAAACCTTTATCTGAGCAAAAAATTATTTAAACGCTTTTTTAATGTTCTGTTCTATTTGTGTATTCTGAGTTTTTTGAAATATTGGTTCGGCATATAATTAGTATCGATACTAAAAATTTGATAACTCACAGAAAGTGTTTTACGTAACAATTACATTTAAAATGCATTAAAATTTAACTTTTTTTAAATGTCAAAATTTGCTTTCCGTAATTCATTAAAACCAAAAATGTTGGGAATAAAAGAAGTTTACGAAATTTGCCCTCTCCTAGTGTCTCTAACCTGTTTGCTCCCCGCTCTTCCTCCCTACCCTCGCTCTCCCCCGTTCGGTAGAAAAGAGAAACGGTCTTCTTGAGCGACCATGACTGCAGTTAATGACAATTAAAAACCTTGTAAAATTGAACAGTACTCATAGTAATATCATTGGAAAGATAATTGTTTCCTCTTTAAATTGGTATAAAAATCATTTTCATGCGGTAATTCTTTTAGAAGTTATTGACGAAAAAAAAGGCCAAATACGTCGAAATTTGGCTTAATTTTGAAAAATTAAAATTTGAATAAAAAATTGAAACAAATGGCTCCGATGTGCACATCTTTATAATCCAAAGTATATCTGTGCCAAATGTGGTAACTCGACGTTCAACGGTCTGTTCTGTAGAGCACCAACAGACATACGGACACACAAACATTCATCTTTATTAGTCTTAGAGATTAGAGATCGGTTTAACACGTTCACGCCTTCGCGTACCACAGGTGGCTCGCATCGGTGGTACTGATATGTCCCATCAGGCGTGGCGCACCACCAACAATTTAGCAGCTCCATAATGCAAATCTCTTTTAGAGTATCCGCCCATGAGAGAGAAATATGAATTTCAGCGCCGGTTTCAACGTGATAATTTGGCATCTTTTCGTGCCTTATATTATCATAAAAAAGTAACACCAAGTGTTATAAAAATACTATATTAAAAACAAGTGTTCTGTGGCCCATGGTCGCAAATGCTCGCCAAGCCCAGGAGGACTGCTATGCAATCCTCTGCAAACCCTGCTTCCTTCACTCGCTATAATGAAGGTACGGTGAATCGCAGCAAAAACACATTTATGGTTAAGCTTAATAGATATCCTTTAAGTATAAATTAATGCAAATTTACATAGAAGCTGAATGAGCTATCTTCAATAAGCTAAAGCAAATCTGTATAGAATAAATTTTTTTGGCCTTTAAAAAAGTCTTTTTTTGGTTTTGAAGCATGTACTAGACAAATTCAACATTCAAATGAAACTAAAAAAGAAAATGGTAGGGCTAAAGAATAATACTCTGTGGTCTCGACGCCAGGCTCGCCTCGATCTCGTCAACGGTTAAGAAGATCACGAAAGGTAAGGTAAATAAATTTCAGGATTACCACGTTTGACGAATAATAGCTCAAAAGAAATTTCATTTCGGTGTCCGCACTGTATTTCTGCGCTAGGCATGTTGAAACAAATTATTCTCCTTCTTCCTGGACGCCTTTCAAAATGTTCTTCAATTGATTCAGTTTTTGTGAAATTCATCATATTTAATAGCATGGTTCAAATTCATGTTTGGCTCATTCAAAAATATATTAAATCCAAATCGCACTCATTTGTTTACATTTACAAAGTGAAATAATTTGATCTATGAATTCCTATAGTTGTTGCTAAACTTAATAACATTTATTTTGGGAGAAATATTTGTATAGATGATAAACTGAAAGCTGAGACTTTTAGAAGATTTCTTTTTAATAAATGTGATTCATGATTATTTCTTATAGCTATTGAGGACTGAAAACTTGCAGAGACATTTTTTTACATTTAAGTTGTTTCTTTCGTTATAGGAATAATACCTTCATGTCACGACTTCCGGAAAATTTCTACATGTCATCAGTGCTCAAGGTCCTAGAACCCCAAACCAACCCTCGTTCAAAAGTTTTTGTAAACTTCTAAAAACGTATGCATAAAACTTTGTCCGCGTTATCTTGTGAACATGGTAACTAGAGTAATGTTGATTAGATTACCACCCGCGAGAGATACGTAGCAAAGAGGTGAAGATCTCAGTTCGTAGATTGACTATCCAGCTCAAAGGGAGTGGAAATGGTAGTGGGGTGAAATTTTAATTGCAGTGTAATTCTCTTTACGATTGACGTTAGAAGATAGAATGAGAGTTTTAACTCGATTAATTATAGCTTTATTATCTCAAACAAATCTTGCACTGAAGATTTTTAAGATAGATACAATTCTTTGGAAGATATGAGCTGAAATGCGATTTTCACCCCTCCCACACACACATCTTAGTTATGACCTATGCGTGTGAAAAACTTGTTGGAAAGCTTTCACCAGTCGCATTCTCTTCCGCACTATTCTATCCTCATAGATCCAGCTTTTATGAAATAAGAGTGCTAAATATTCTTTTCCTTATACCTCCAGACAAAAGGAATTTACCTTCGCCTTCCGTTTTCCAAAAGAAATTTTTATTTAAACCAAGAATTATACGTCAATATAGAAACGATATACTTCATGGACTTATAATTGGAAAAGGGCAGATAAAGCTAAACCAAAGGATATTTCTATAAAAAAGGCGAGTCGTTTCAAGAAAACATACTGAATGACTACAGGATTTATTGTGGCAGGATCCTTTTTCAATTTCATAGAAAGGAAAATAAATAGAAAGGTTGATTTGAACGTAATTCAATCTTGAACTAATTCCGCTTTGCGAAACATTTTTTTAGTTATCAAAAACGGATTATCATTTAAAGTAAATACAAACATAAGAACCTGATGAAAAATGAAACGCATTTGTTCACTTTGAAAAACAAAATGAATTCGAAGGAAAGTGGATTTGTTCCAATACTTTAAAATAAATATTTATTAAACAACATGAAAAATATCAATTTTTTTAAAGAATATTGCACTTTCAGCATATGAGCAATTCAAATACCCATGAATTCTTTCTCTTTTCTTTTCAATTATAGTTTTTTGAAAATATGAATGAAGAAAGATATAAATTCAGTTATTGATTTCCGTTTTAGAAGTTTCTAAAATATATATAATCTTTGTCTTTAAAACCGATACCTATACATTTTGTTTTTAAAGCACAATCCATGTAACACATGCCGTTCAACATTTCCAACTGTTGCTGGAAATCAATAAAATGATATTTAATCTCTCATTTTTCGTATACCTGTCATTTGCCTAGCACTAAAATTTTCAAAACTTTCGACAGACTATAAAGTTATTTTTTAAATATTCACGTTTAAAAGTCTTTCTTCAAGCTATTGACTTACGGTAAGTTGCGTAAACGATCTGTGTGAAGTGCTTTCATTCAGAGTAGATCTATTCCCTTCTATTATAAATATTTTCAGTCATAAAAAGGTTATTTATTCTGCAGTCAACACTTTTCAGCTGAAACACATTTTGAATCGTCGATAACATGCAATATGCAAGAATTCATTGAAAAATAAATAGATTATTTAATAAAATAGTTGAAACAATATGTAATCAAATGCATTTTTGGAAAATTTAGAAATAGGCGATAAAAACTTTTTAATGGGAATATTTCTGAAAATATAATTATTTTAAGATGGATATGAAAATAAGAATTTTTTTATTTTAATTCTTTGTTTCTGTGTCTTCGGGAATTGTTATTGCTTTCTACGTTTTCAAAACTTAATGATAAATCTTATAGGCAAAATTTATTTTCTACAACAAAAAATTTGTAAATTTAGGTAAATTAGCATTAGAAATGCAGAAAAAATAAAATATAAATGTTCTTTTTAATATAATTTTTAATGGATTAAGTAAGAGCATTTATTTGTATATTTAAAATTTAGTTGCTTATAATTGTCTTTCTCTATGTCAAAAATATATTAAATATATAATTTTACAAATTGTTTATTAAATTATTAATAATTAATAATAAAGGCAGACGATTTTAAGGTGCATGCTTATCCAACCATCTCTACAAACTGCAGAATTCGAACACACCTAAAATGCTGAATAAAATATTTAAATAAGAAATCATTTTAATAAACTTTTATTTATAGTTATCTTATTTAATCTAATTCTGAAACATTATGGTAATGTGGAACTCAAAGCCGTATTAACTAGATTGGATTCAATAAATTAGATTAATATAATATCTCATATAATATTTTACCAATCGAAACTTAAGTTGTTTTTATCCGTAATGATTGATCACATTCTAATGAAGATTAACTATCAATCAAATGTATTTCATGATATAAGAGATTTCATCCCTCTCTTGGTAATTAAATACGAAATATTCGTGTAAATCTTTCACACTGGCAAACTTCAGTTCTTCTTAATTCGCAGCATAGCGTAAGTAATTAAACGAACCTGATATTTAATAACAATTATTATTCCACGATCTTAGTTAATTTTAGATCATAGGATTGTTTGTATAAGAGTTTTTAAAATTAAACTGAAGAAATTATTGGAAAAAACCGACACCTGTATACATATGCAGCTTAGTATCTGCATAAATTTTAATTCAAAAATATTTCATCCTTTAATGAATATCTTATAATATTTTATCACGTTAGCTACCACGACTCGAATCTGATATTCGAACCATCTAAATAATTAGATGATCTCTTCTCTGCCTACCTCTTAACTACAGTAGAGGAGCGATCGTCTGATTAGTTAGTTGGTATGAACCTTATTCGGTCGCCGCACGAATTGTATTTGATTCATACGGAGAACAACGTGTTAAAGATTAGGATAGGCTGCGAAAAGACCTAATTCTTCAGATCCAGCAATGTTTGCGAAACTTTTTACCATTAAAACTATAGGCCTAATTTAATTCGTCCTGTTAATGTCCATTTGTTTCAGCTGTAGAACGTCGTTTGAGATTATCTATGTTTCACCTATAGATGCCGCAAATGACGTCGCGATTAACGACCCTAAATTTAATATTCTCATGCGAACTATAACTCTGAATGTGTGCTTATCTATAAACAAAATATTTTATTAAATCGTCTTATTATAATGAGAATACATATTTTTTTTCCTATTCTGATAACACTGGGGAACATTTTTTTGCCAATTATACTAGATTTTGTTCTTGCGTAATTGAATTTTGTTGTTTTCACTTTTGAAGTCAGTTTTTCTATGCGAGCTATAGATTTAATAATAAATATCATTTATTTGTTTTTTTTTATTTATTATCTTATAAGTTATTTATGAATTATCTAAAATTATAAATAACAAACTCATGAAATAGGCAAAAACTCACGACTGCAGAGTAATTGGAGCTCAGCAGGCAAAAATGTGCACTCGTGTTTGTAGACCTTTAAGAGACGTTCAGTGCTCCAGTTGTAGTCTGTCATCATTTGTTTGTTCCAGCGGCGCTCTTCCAACGACGTCTTGAAATCTTGATTAAAGCACTCTTCTTGTTCATCACTTACACATCCAGACTGGGGTATTGATAAAGGTTTTAAAGTAGGAAATGGGGCGAGTGTAAAACTCACGTTGCACCCGAGCTCACACATAGCAAGCACCATTCTGAGATATCTGCTTTTCTGATCTAGGAAATCTTGCGTAACTGCATAAAAGACAGCCACGTTGATGTCGCTTTTATATTTATTTTCCTGACAAATCCACAATCACGCTCAGGGGTTCGAATTTGAGGCTACCGCACACACCTGCTTTGATCTTCGGGAAAGACATAGCGGTAAAAGAAGAAAGTACGTAATGAAAGCATTCAATACCTAGATAAACTGCTTCATAAAGCCAGTAGAGGAATAAAGATATATCTCGGCTGACAAATGGGCCACTCGTAATGTTTGGGATGCCCGCTTCCAGAATTTCACGGATAGGATTCATGGTCACTTTAAAGACCAAAGCTTTTTCACTGTAATACGATTTTGAAGCAAGAGCTACAAATGCATATAAATATAATATTCTTGAATACAAACTGAGGTAAATATAGTTTTAGCGCAAAATCTTATTCTGGCATCCCTTTTTATCATTTATGTAAATCAATTGAACCCCCCAAAAAACCCTTTTCGACAAGCTTGAAGGCAAAGGTAGATTCCTTCACGCTAATGTTACAAAAGTAATGAAATATTACATATTTATCAATACAGACATGTCAAATGACTTTATTGTTTCTACACATTGCAATATTTATCTGTTTTCCTGAAATTTAATTTTTTGTTATATCAAGATTCTATCATTCCATTTTTCATTACAAAAGGCTATGCTAGATTTATCCGTAACTACATTGGTCATTTTTTTATATTTACACATAATCATTCAACAGGTAGGAGTCATAAAGAAATAAATATCTCAGCAGTGCAGATATCTCCTAGATAATATTAAGCCAGTTTATCTGAAACCGTAACAAGAAATTGACTCTTGACACGAACGAAGAAAGACTCTAGATTTAAAAATCAATTTATTTAATCTAGGTTATAATACAATTGTGAGCACATAACTTTGTCATACGGTAAAATCACATGACATGAAACACTTAAATACTACTAAAATGGGCTCATTCAGAGAACTCCCTGGTTACAGAGATAATAGTCACTAAATTATTAACATATAAGAGAATAGAAATTATTAAACATTGTGAGTGACAAATTTAAAATATGTGTTTAAAGCACAGAATATGAATGCAGCCAATTTGAACAGTAATCTCCATCGACGGTTAAAACCAAATACTCAGGCAGAAAATCCCAAAACAATTTTAAAGTTAAGGAGATATTTTTCAATATCTAAAAGGGTAAAGGGAACTCTTATTTAAATATCTATAATTCTTGGCTATTTTATATTGAATTTATTAAACAAATCATGGTCCCGCTATGTTTAATTAAATATCAAATTAAGGTAATATGCCAAATTAATTAATTATCAAATTAACTATTAAAATTAACTGTTTGATTAATTAAAATTAACTATTTACTTAATTAAAATCAAATAATTAATTTTGACAAAATATCCACTAAAAACTTCTTTATGGTTCATGCTATTTGCGACCAGTCTTAATCTTATTATTATCTAATAATCTTAATTAAATAAAAGTCATTGTGTCTGTATGTATGTTCTACATCTCCTCCTAAGCCACTGGACTGATTTCAACCAAGATTTGCACACTCTTTATTTAAGAAAAGAGAAAGGTCACCTTCAATTTTTCGAAGCCTAGAAGTTGCTTAAAAATTCACTTAATTAATAATTAAGCAAGAAGTTTTTCCACGATATCTTTCATTTCCATAAATTTGTTTCTCTCATTTTATATTTTTTTCAAAATTAATTTTAAGTTGAATTCGAAACAATATTCTTGTTGGAGAACAAGAATAATACGAGGAACTGTTCCCAGAAAAAGAATGCTGAAAGAAAATGTTAAAAGAAGACGATTAACAATTTACATCGGGACCAACTATTGATTTATTGTCATGCTTTAAATTAATGAATAATTAACTAGTTGATTTAATTGCTTCAAAATATTCATTAAAACTTTTCTTTTACTTTAGTAATTGATAACAAAATTTGAAGTACCGATATAACAAATAATAATGTATGGAGAAAACGGCTGTTTTTAAAAATGGTCTGTTTCAATTGATATTCTCATTTTAATTAATAACGTTTCAGATCAGAAAAGGAGGTTGTGTATTATAATATTTATAGAATAGTAATTTTTGCATTAAAATATTAAACCAGAAAACGTTTTATTCCGGAGAAAAGCCAGCTATATCAACTTGTTTACCGTATAAAATGTGGAAGTGAATGCGGCTGATGGGAACTCATAACTTCTAAGTAATTCTTGGTGTCAGATATCTTTTAATATAAAAGTTGTTCGTTATGTTAAGATGATAATTTGCCTAATTGAATTTTTTTTCTATCTTTAGTCGTAACAGAGCTATGGGGAAATGATAAGTTGGGGAGTCGATTGAAAATGGCTTTTCAGCTCATAGCTTCTAAGAAATTGTGGCTATCAAAAACGTTTCAGCACAAAAGTTGTTTGTTGTGATAAGGAAATAATTCGCCTAATTTGAATTTTCTTTCTATCTTCAATCGTAAGGGAATTATGGGAAAATGAAATTTTCAGTCCCCCACATTTCCACCCCTTTTGAGCTGGTTAGCCCACCTGCGAACTCGGCCAAGATTTTCACCGTCCTTACAACATATCCTTCTCCAATTAAAATCTAATCAAAATTACTCTAGTTATTGTGTTTATAAGATAACACGGGCAAAAGCGTTATACATATATATCTCTACTAATAATAATAAGGAAAAGAACATTTCGTCCTCTATTCTCATAAGGATTGGAGATGCAAGACTGAAAGGGGGGAAGAGACTGCAAATGATGAGAGCTTTCTAAAAAGGGGTAACATGCTTAGGATAAAAGTACTTTAAGCCAGGGGAAGAGGGAAAGGGAGGGCAAATCACTTTTCAGATCATACCTTCTAAGAAGTTGTAGCTATCGAAAAAGTTTGTAGCTATCGTCGAAGGTGTTTTTTATGATAAAGCAATGATTCGCCTAATTTGAATTCTCTTTCTACCTTCAATCATAAGGGAATTATGGGAAAATGGAAATTTCCATCCCCACCATTTCCGCCCCCTTTGAGCTAGATAGCCCATCTACGAACTCAACCGAGATTTTCACTATCCTTACAACATATCCGATGCTGGTTAAATTTAGATCAAAATTACTCCAGTTATCGTGCTCACAAGATAGCATGGGGAAAAAGCGTTATTATATATATATATATATATATATAAACGTTTTAACGAAGGTTGTTTTTGGGTTCTAGGGGTCATGATCGGTGAAGATCTGCAGAAATTTTCCGGAAGTCGTGGTCATGAGAAGCATTACAATAGGTAGAGTTCCTATAAGGAATCTACCTAAAAGATGAACTGCTATGAAAGGCGATATATTTTTAAGAATTGTTGCGCTCACGAAGGATAAAAATACTTTGACGATTATCTTATGTAGTTTTTAACCATCGATTGCTTGATTGGATTTTTATATGGTATTAGTTATGCGAGTATTTATGGTATGTTTAAACCTTTGCGGACAGGTAAATTTTTAGAACACTCAGATCAGGCTGGCGCACTTTATACGCCATCCTATTTTTTCTAACTCTTTGCTTATTTAATTATATAAAACTTTATTTTTCATAGTGTAATAAGATTAGGGGTTTGAATGAATGGATAATATACACACTTGTGTCCGAATTATAGCCGCTATCATCTTCGTTAAGTGGATTTCCGGCACCTCAATCTAGAGATAGGTAAATTGTGGCGCACATTATACGCCGTACCTGTCCGCGAAGGGTTGCTAATTGCTTTCCGTCTACATAGTATGTTTGACACCGAATGGTCGAATATGGTTCTTAAATTATTGGATTCTACTAACTAATTACTAAGTCATCTGACCTGTTAAAAAACATTCGCTGATTCTGTTTCCGTATATAAAGATTATACGTTTAGTTAATTACCCGTATATATATTCAGTTAAGTGCCCGTATTCGTACACGTACCCATAACCATTTCAGTTAAATTATTAACCTTCCATCAGCCATTCGAATGTACGAGGTACTTATATCGTGCATCGTATTCCGTATTTATATCGTTTTGCCTTACAAAAATAAATGCAACTTTTATTTAAGCAATCTCCATTTCTTAGCTTCACACTAGAAAAAACATTATAATTATATAAAAATTACCCTTAAATTTATAAAAGAATGATATAAGTATATCACACGATGCGCAATGTACTATCTCCTGAATACGAGTGCCTGCTGGACGGTTAAATAGAAAACACGATTTCAATAGAAAAAAATTATATACTCCTCTTAGAAATGTTACGCATTATATATTCCTTTCCTTGGTCTTTTCACTATTAAAATGTGTTTTCAGTTTAATGATCAAATTCAAAGACCGTTTCAATGTCAAAATACGCATTTATTGTAGTTAAGTAAAATTTTAAAATAAAGTTCTTTTGACCATATTTTGAGTGTTATAACTTGTATTAATAATTAAATTAAAATTCAGATTAATAATTATATTCAAAATACCTTTATGACGGAAAAATATTCCATTGCTCTTACATTACATTTTAAAATAAGCCGCTTCGTTTATTTGTATATGTCTTATCTAAGTTATCTTTCCAATTTAAGAATAGAATTCAAATCTGGTTGCAGTGTAAAAATATACATTCATTTACAGTAATATTATAATTTAGACTTTTCTTTTATTGACATTTTTAACTTTTTAATGGAAAATTAAATTAATAATGATGATTTCAATAAACATAATTTAACTTTACCCGTGGCATTTAAAAGCACTGTATGAATTCAGGATAAGTAGGAAATTATAATTAAATACATTATTCTCATTTTTGATTAAATTAATTTTCAAAAGTTCGTGGTAGATCTTACGTATCCAATCATAGATTATTTTTCCAATTTTAATCAGAAACAGAAAAAAAAAATATTAAATCAAACTCAAACGTAATTGAATACATCCAAAAGGAAGGGAACTAGATTATTTTTAGAAATCAGAACAAATCAAATATGCAGAAAACAAAGTCATTTCATTACAAAGCTTCCTAGACTTAAGCCATTTTTGATCCAAACAGCGCGTGGTAACCTGGTGGAACTTCAAAAGAAAGAACCAGTTAATTAATGACAAATGAACAATCTCTTCGGAAGGAGAGAAAGGGCACGTGTATACGTATTTTACAGGATTCACTTAATTATTCGAACTGTTTTTGTTCATAGAAAGCGAGGCCATTTGATACTTTTAATAGCAAGAGGCGAAACCATTTGGAGGAAATGCATTTTTAATAATGAGAAATAAGGGACATCGGACTTCTATTACAGCAAATAAAGAGGTAAAAAAGAAACAAAGTCATCAATACAAATGAAAGAAAATCGCATAGCAGTCTGGAAAAAATATTAATAAAAGAATCTACAATAATTAGAGTATTTTAATCATTCTATAGCCCGTAAAATAACAAAAATTAATTATGTTCCGAAAAATAAGCATTGATGAAATACGGTTCGATTTACTTGCATCGTTTATAATGCGTATTTTGATGATTTCAGCCATATAAAATTACTTGCGATAATTACGGGTATGGTTTCTAAAGACCAATTCAAATATTGATTCACTCAATTAAGTTGCTTTGAAATTTTCCAATTATGTATTGATAAAAGAGAACACGAATTTCGTTTCTTATTCCATTTTGTAAAAACGATTTCAAAGAATTTCGATGAGCCAATCATTATTTAAGTAGAGAACGAACTCGTAAAAAATATAAACTGAAAGGTATGATTCTGATTTTTACCCAATTCAAGTTTTTAACGTAGGTCTTCGTTCCTCCCATTGGGGTCTCAGGAAGGAAATTGATTCACACGACAAAACGACACAATAAACCTTGTATGGGAGATCCTCTATATCTCGGTACCTACATATGTTAAAAACATAACTAATGTCTTATTTTAGAGACAAAGGGCAACAACAGAAGTTACAAAAAATTTTAAAAATTGGAAAAGAGTCACGCGAATTAAGTAGTCCTACACCTTTAACATCAGCAGAGGTTTGAAAAAGTCAGCCTCCCGTCATTTTTTTCCATTAAAAGTGTAATTGATTATTATAAATTTGTTTTGAAATTTATTATAATAATTACAATATCTTCAATTACATTTCATAGAAACTCATAACTCAGCAAATCGTTCAGATGTGTTTTGTTTCAAAAGTTGTTATAAGAAAATTGAAATCAATGCACTCGCTCTATAGCCTGAAATCGCGCATTTTCTATTCATGATTGATTTAAAACACGTTTTAATGTCAAATTTAAAAATAAAAACTGCATGAAATCTTCTTTAGTAGTAGAGTCTAGCCTTTCAGAAATTACTTAATTTCGTAAGACGTACTTTCTAACCGACATTCATTTCTACGACATTTCATTTGATTTCAGATACGACTAAATTCGGAGTTATTTCTCCTGACACCAGAATCACATGAAGAATATAACCTCGCATGGCGTCTATCTTCAAGTTGTACGTTGTCCTATGATGTTTGTAACCGAGATGACCTGATGATAAGGCCTACGCTTCTTGATCGACATCCGAATATCAAAATGTCGGGGTTCCTGCTGCAAGAGAAATTCGCCCTTCCAACATAGTGGTATGGACATAGTCGTCCTCACGTTCGGGTGGAGTACGAGTTGAGATGTCGTACTCTTCATCTGGCTGAGGTTCAGAGTCTAGAGGCCGCCCAAAAATGGACCAAATATGACCTCAATGCCGGAACTTAATTAGGGACTGTTCAAGTAATACTGCTCTAATTTTTAAACCATTAACGCCCAAATTAATTTAAAGCATAGATTTCAATAATTTAAATTAAATTATGTTTAAAAGACCAAAGATTGAGTTAACTGTGGAGAAAAATTAAATTCGGTGACAAAATTTTCTTTGGGTTTTCGTTTTTTTTTTTTTGTTTTCGTTTAATTTTTGAAGTCAAACTAAAAAAACTTGATAAAAAATAAATTTAAAAACTTTTTACATATATGTTAAAGACTTCTGAAATATATTAAATTTTTAAAATAAAAATCACTTTATAATTTCTCGTATTACCTCGAATATAAAACAAAGGAAACATCCAAAATTTTCAAAACGACGATATTTTGACTTCAAAATCTGGCTAATTGGCGGTATATGCCTGTTGAAAACTGCTTAGGAATTTGGTAATACCTATTGACTTCATACGAAAAGCTCAAAGGAAACAATGCAATGCATTCTGTTTCACCACGGAATTGAAATGTTACTGTCCTATAAATAGGACACTGCGCCTTAATATACCGAAATTATGTACGATTGTTTTTAGATTCATTTTAATTGATCAATATTTTAACAAGAGAACAAGTCCAAGGCGGAAAACCTTTTTGAAAGGAGGATGGTTACGACATTTAATCAAGAATTTACATTAAATATGTATTAGAAAGACAACCTCATTTTTAGAAATAATAAATAAAATTTTCCTTCGCCGGTATAGATAGTAGGTGTTTTATTAATGTCTCCAACAAAATCAGTATTTTGTGACTAGTTCCCTTTCTAGAATTAGTTATTTCTTTACGTTGCGCACAGATACAATCTAAAAATTCCATTGAAGTTTATTGATACTTTAATATTTATGATAAGAGTAGATATCCATTTCTTTTTCCATATTAACCATCATTTTCTAAAAGTAACAAACTCTTCGTAGAAAAGCTAGTGTTCAATGCTTATTCAAGTTTAATTTTAATATTGAATCAAAAGACAATTTCGTATAAAAATTTTGTAGATTACCTACTAGAACAATTACATTATATGCAAAATTTCTAGTCTAATTTTACTTTCAAGCGTAATACTGAGAAATGAAAATACTTCTTTGTTATTTGTATTGGTAAAATTTAAATTCTTTTACAATATTAAAAACAAAGTTGGTATTCAAGGTAAATAATCGTATATAAAATAAATATAATGATTCAATTCAAGATCAAAACAGTTCCCAAAAATTCGTAGCAGATACATTTTAGTTTTCATTCACTGATTATTTCCAATTTCACTCAGGAACAGAAATTAAATATTAACTCGAATGCAAGCGTAATTGAAGAATTCTAAATTATTTTTATAAACCAACTGAAATCAAAAATGCAGCAAACTCAGTTATTTAATTTCATAGCTTCCCCAACTTAAACCATTTTCCATCCAAACAGTGTGGGGTAACCCGATGCAACTTCAAAAGAATCATTTAATTAATGACAAATGAAAATCTCTTGGAAAAGGTACACGTGTACGTATTTTACAGAACTCACTTAATTACTCGAACTGTTTTTGTTCGAACAAAGCGAAGCCATTTGATCCTTTTAATAATGTGAAACCATTCGAAGGTTATGTTTCATTAATAAAGAGAAATTCGGACCATTGCATGGTATTAGCTTCCTCTTCCATCAAATGAAGAGGTAAAAAGAAAATAAAAAAAATACCATCAATACAAATGAAAGAGAATGACATTGATTTCGGGATGAATATTATTAAAAAATAAAGAATAATTATACTATTTTAATTACTTTATTCCTTGTAGGATTTTAAAAATTCATTACGTTCTAGACATCTTGATGAAACGCAATTAGCTTTATTTAAGCAATTTATAATGTTTCTATTGATGATTTCAATAATAAGGAATTACTTGAAATAATTACGAGTATGGTTACTAATGATCAATTCAGGTACTAATGCTCTTAATTAAGTTGCTTTAAATTTATTCAATGACTTGTTGAGAAAAAGTAACCCGAGTTCTGCTTGTTATTCCTTCCGATTTGAAACGATTTCCTAGAACCAATCACTATTTAGGTAGAACTATATGCGGAAAAGTCTCATTTGAGGCAATGGTAGGTATAAGGTTTATTTTCACTTCATCTAGGAATTCATATTTGTTTCTCCAATTGCAACTGCAATTAATTTCGCCAATTAGTTTTGGAAAATTACATTAATAATTGTAGTTTCCCCAATGAATCCTCACTGAAATGTGGAACGATTGGTCATTCAGGTACGTTATTTTTCATAATTATCGTTAGAGAATTCAATACAATAAATAAGCTTCACAGACTCAGAACGGGTTTATTACATTTTTGATTGATTTAATACTTATTTCAGTGGAACGTACAAAAAATGTATCCTAATATTTATTTCATGATGAATCTAAAACTACTATTACCGTTTTCCAATATTTTTTTTTATCTCAGATCTGACATGATATCCTATAAAGGGAATATGCGTACAGTCTTTAAGTAATTATGTAGTTTTAGTTTCCGACTCTTCGCGGTCGTCCCTTGTTTTTTCAATACACCCTAAACTACGGTGTCAGGACCCAAAAATATATTTTTTTACAATTCTAACCACACAATAACCTTAAAAGCCTTAATTGTACCGATAACTAAATTTTTGTTACTTTTTGGATGTTTTCAAATCAACGTCTAATTCCAAATTATAAACTTATAAAATTTGGGTTCAAGTTTACCCAGGTTGATATTACTTGGACCGAAGCTATGTTTTCTATGTTATAAACAATTGAAACAAGCAACATGCTGAAATATTACCAAGGATCTGGGAAGAAAACACTTAAATACATTTTAGTCATAAACATTTTTATGTTTAATTTGACATTAAATTTGAAAGCATATCATATGTTCTACGATGATAAATGAAATATTTCTGTACACTTGTATATTTTTCTAACTAATCCTAAATAATGATAAATGAAAAAGTTGCACTGAAACCGAAAACGATCACCTTTTTATTAATATGGGTGCATTAATTTATAAATGCACCCATTATTGCAAAAATCGTATAAATGCCATTTTCCAGGTCATTTCCAAGCATTTATGAAGGCGGCATGCGATCAACAATGGCATTTTCATACTTCTCTCTGATGCATTTCCCCTGAACCTACAACATTTAAACATTCTTTCAATAGCTCCCATAGTCAGAAGGTCGTAACAACAATGATCATCCGTGAATCCTTCAAGCCTCGATTCTGCTAAAGTGGCATTTATGTAGTTGTATATTAAATTGACGGTTAGACTGTGTAATGTCTCTACAGTGTCATGTGTACAAGCTTTGTGCACATCACATAGCTTGTTCATGGTCTTTAAAGTACCACGGACTTTCGATTATTGCGAGAGACTATCGATGTACCTCTTATTTCCCTCTTTCTTAGGTCCAGGCACACATTTTTGCTAAAGCTAAAATAATGTCATTATTCATCGTCTTTATTAATTTTATTCTCTTTATTTATCTTTTGTTTTTCATTTGCATAGCCTTGAATTCGTTGTTTGCATGTTTTCTTGTATCGTGTTTTAATGTATTTTTATTATGCTGTTTGTGTGTTCGTTGGCACTTTAACAAGATAATCTTTTCTTAGTAATCCTTAATAAATTTTACGTTTTCATATCCATTCAACAGTTCATTGGCAATAATTTTTACAGGCATGGGGATATTATACGGAGTTCTATTTATTTATTACCCACGCTGACCCACTCACCTGTGGGGTATGGAGCGTTTTAACGGTCGGCGGGGAAGAGTACAAAGAAAAAGTGATAAATTGTAGAAACATTAAACAAATAGAATCAGTATAAACATAACAAATACAATATAACACATAATACGAAAATACAAATAAAATAAGAAATAAAAATAAATAATAAAATATAATAAATACACTAAAATAACAAATAAAAATTAATAAAATATAATAAATACACTAAAATAACAAATAAAAATTAATAAAATATAATAAATACAATAAAATAACAAATAAACTTCAATAAAATATATTAAATACAATAAAATAACAAATAAAAATTAATAAAAAAATAAATACAATAAAATAGCAAATGCAGAATAAAAATGCAATACTCAAAAATAATAATATATGCAGTACATTAAATGGACTTATATTTATACAATGCGAAATACAGTAGCATCAAATACGGACTCTTCGAATGTTGTACCACAACTACTACAGAAAAAAGCCTCAAAGTTTAATCAAACTAATGTACAAATGTTAATTTAAAAAAGAAAGTTAATATAAATTTCAAAAGATTTTTTTCTCTTTCTTTTCCGAGATTAAGTGAGAAGGTGTTCCAGGTTTAGTTATGAAATCTGCCTTTGTTCTGATCGCAGGAAACCACTTGTAATTTCGAGGAAATTTTGGTTTCACATCTGCTTTACGCGCAATTACATCTATCACACGAATGTGGCGCCACATGTACAGAAGTTAAACATTTTAATTGAAAAAAATGACAAAATGTTATGATACAGTTTGTTATTTTCATTTTGAAAAATTAATATGAATGATTAAAAATGAGGCTACGAGGCTCTTGGAACCACTTTCCAACTGGATCCCAGTAACAGGGGCTGCGACTCGGGAAGAGGGGCGTCACCCCCTCACTTTTAGAAAATTATTAAATTTTTATTTCATTTTAGCTGCGTAAAACTAGGAGTATATAACACAGCATTATTCTAGAAAACTGTATAATTTTGCAACTAAATTGTAAAATCTTGTTGCCCAGGGATTTTTCCCCAAAAAAACATGACATCAACAAAGAACAGGCGGGAAGAGCAGGAATGTAGTTTTACACCACTTCACCTGTAATGCTTCTACTGATTGGAAAATGGTGAATCACGATTATACCTTCAAGTAAACAACCCACGATGATTTTAAATATTTGTTTTTTTGTGTTGATTCAAAGCAATTTTATATTACGGTGATAAATTTCTTCTTAAAACTTTATTCTAATATTCTTCTTTTATTTGAATTTTCAACTTATATAGACGGTATTTTACTAATATTAAAAATTGCAAACACTTCCTCGCAAACTTTCCTTCCACACACTTTTGATTTATCAAATTCAAATATATGCATAACATCTAAGAAAGATAGTATTTCGGAATAATAAAGATATTTATAGCAACAGATTGTTGAAAAACATTACTAATTCGATAAATAATTACCGAGTTATACGTTTATACCTCTATTTCAAATCACAGAAGCTCCTATATTTTAAATTTTTAACAAAGAAACACATAGAAAATTTTAACTTCAAATAAAAATAAATCTCAGCACTTTGAAAGTATAGTTTTGCAACGGATTCTATGACTAGCACTTTTGGACGATTTCACACGGAAATTGGCGTCAAGCATGAGTCATATGAGCGCATTTCCGGAGTTCTTTGTTAGATCACGCTCAGCAAAATGTAAACATCACCCTTCCATTCTTCACTTTCCCCCTATTTTGATGAAAATAACTCCGCCCGGCGCATGCGCAATAGCGCGGATGGTTTCGGAATCCGTTGTTAAACATTAAGAAATAAGGGTTGTTTGTATAAATATGAACAATTGAAAGAGAAAACAAAATATTTCATTTTGTTAGTAAAACTCCATAACTTAAGCCATTCTTCATCAAAATAGTGTTGGTAACTGGGGAGCAAATTGAAAAGAAAATATTTGCTAATAAATGACAAATAAGCAATCCCGGGAAGAGGAGAGACAAAATGAGTGTATGAATGCCTGTACGAATTGAAGCAATTCTATACTTTTAATAGCAACCAGCGGAAGCAAACAGGGATCATGCTTTTTGAATTATTTTAAAGTCACACCTTCAAAGTCATTTTAAAGTAACACACATGAAAGATAATAACCTGAGAATTGAAAAGAATATTAATGAAAGAAATTTGAGTAATTATAATCTTTTAATTATTCTGCAACGCGCAAGATATCAAAAGTTATCTATATGTTACAAGTCACCAATTCTGAAATGCGATGTCATTTGATTGAATCATTTAGAGTATGTCTTTCGCTGGCTTTCAGTCATATGTAATTACAAACAATAATTTGTACGCGTATGGCATCAAGTGACCAATTTAGATATTGATTTACGTAATTAGTTGATTTCAAATTCCTCAGTGACATATTGAAAAAAAGAAACTATGTGAATTACGTACGAAATTTCATTTGGATAAATCCTTTTGAAAGCATTCCACTTAACCTTCTAAAAATAGAAATAAAATGAGAAGCAATTATTTGTTAAAGGGAAGACAGAATGAAGCTTACTTTTATTTATATTTGCTATGCATTTTAGTGTAGTGTTTGCTTATTCATTTTTAACACTAATTATTTTTCGTGGATTAGACTGGACTCGCGTCTGCATAATTGCATTTTCTTCGATTAAATTTTACAGAAACTCATAGATGTCGATTTAGACAGCCCGGGCCACCCGTGTTTTATTTCAAAAGCTATTGTAGAAAAGGTGAAAATGATACATAAGATAAAAGCCTGGAAATGCAATTACAGAATCCATGATTTATTTAAAACTAAGGATTTCAATATGATGTCAAGAAAAGAAAACTTATGTTTCATTCAGGATGGTTCTGAACTGTTTTCAGGTTGGAACGAACTTTTGTCTTTAATTAATGGGATATTCTATGCTGTTCTTAAATATGTATATCTACAACTGAAAATGGAGTTCATTCAACTGACAGAAAACCTCCCCATGCCCCCGTGCCTGAGGCCAATACAGCAACCAAACCGGTTGGATGGACATGAGACAATCATTCAACTGACAACAGAATAACACAGGAAATCTTTACATATCATGTAGCATACAAATGCATGATGTCCTTTACTTTCCGATGTCGAAGTACCATTCATGATAATACCTCGGCTTCAGCATCAAAACTTGTTTCCATCGAAGATGACCTGTGCATATGGGCCAAGAGCCGGTGAAATTCACCATCATGTATTAAAGATCAGCATGTTGTTGTTGTGTGTGTAATGTGTCTCACGTTGCCGCGCCTATAAAGTTTTGGTTTCAGAGTCAAGACCTGTTTTCACCAAAAATCAGCTATGTTTGTGCGCCTTCTGCACTTTAGTTCTTTAATCGTGGTTAAAACATCCTTATGTTAGCCCAAGATACATCCTTACATATCTCTGAAGCATTGAGTGTGGGTTGCTGGTTAACCCTTAGGTGGAGAGACTGGTGTACGGAGTAAGCCAGTGATTTTTTTTCTTGCTACTAACCTAATAGGAACATCCCACGAGTACAAGGAGTCTAACCTACTCGTTCAGTCTGGCTTCAACCTTCCATTCTAAGCATTTTTGTGCTCTCGTCAACTCGGGAAACTCAGTATGCCACCCCTCCAAGTATGTGAAGGAAGTTTATTGTGCCTCCTAAAGAGGGACACTCACAGAAAAAATATGAGTTAGATGCAGTGAAAAGACTTTTTGACTCTTTCAATGAAACCTGCTAAAAATATTATACAACTGGTGACCATTTTACGATCGACAAAAAATTGGAATCATTTCTTGGAAAATGCCTGTTTATTCAATATATACAGAATATATATTTTTTTCTATTTTATCCGTCATTTTCCCCCTTTTCTCTTTATTATGGTTCCCGAACAGATTAAAGTAATAAACTAAGAAAAAATTGGTGAGCAATTCAAGCAAAGGGTCGAAAAACTATCTAGCGTACTCTTTGCGCCGCCCCTCCCAAATTGTACAGTACATCAGCCACCCCAACGAAATGTTAACCAGGAAGAACGCGCGGGGGTCATTTTAAAACCCCAAGCTCTCAACAAACTCCTATTCCTAGAAAACTAGCCACCTATTCATTTCTTTCTCATCAGTTGCTGAGTAGTTGCCCTCTGCATTTCCTGAGTATTTAGAAAATATTTCAGGAATTTTTCGTTCCCTAATACACGTTTTGTCAGTTACCTGGGTTTATGGAATGACCCCGCGCGTCCTTCCGTTTGTTCCACAGACCAGTTATTTCACGCGGCTGATAACGTCAGTCTTTGCTATCCTTTCCGAATCGAAGTATTTACCTGATATTCACAATGCCGACTCTAATATGAAAAAGAAATGGAGCTGCTACGTAAACTCCTTGCTTAAATTGAAACTGATAAAGATTCACACTTTGAAAATGAAGACAGTGGACCTGAGAATAATTCAGAAGAGAATTTTACAGATCATGAAAGTTTCAGCGAGCATGATAAGGAATCGGAAGAGGACGGATATTCTGGAAATGTAGAAGTGAATATAACTCGGAATGTTCTTTATCAAAAGATAGCGTACAGTGGAGGAAAACGAAAATTTAGGCAGACTATTTGTACTCGTTGTCATAATGTTGTGTCGCGCTTGGCTGGAGCAAAAAGGCCAGCGAAAGAAATAAAAAGCCCTGTGAAGAGTTGGGAATTATTCATCCATAATAATATGATACATTTAATTTGAATTACCAAAATTTTAACGTGAAAGATTTGCACTAGCAACGGACCCTCAAGAAATCCATGCTTTATAAGTGGATAATAATGGAGTAGATTTTATTTGTGTTAATAACTGTATTCTTAACGGCTAAAAGTTTAAAGCTTTATTTTTCGATTAAAAATATAATGTTTTTACAGCTCAGGGTTGAATTTCAGTTTTGGGGTTATTCTATGGCCACTGCACGTCTTAACGTTCTCTACAGAGGCGCGCGTTCTCTCGGGTTAAGTAATCGTTTTCGTTATCTGACATATGCTAAATACTAAAAAGTCATCAACTCGAATGACCTCTAAATGATGAATCCAAATTGCCGGATTAATCAAACGACACTGAAATTATTTTTCAAGATTCCCGAATGATTTTTTAGATTCATTTTAATTCTTCAGGTTACAATTGTCCTCGGGCAGTGCAGCTAAAATGGCTGTTGCACCCCAGAACCTCAACCAAATCGAGCTCATTCCTCTACGTTAAAGTTCTGCCTAGATAAAATCTAAGAGTGTTTCAATGGAATTTATTTATCTATTCATGCTCATGTTTAATCTGGCTTTATAGTCTACTAGCTCATTTTCCTGCAGTAATACAGACTTTTCTGAAAAGAAATTTGAACACCCATTTACATTTAATGTTAGTATTATTTCAAAATTCGATTTAGATGGCAAAATACACAGATATCATCAAGTTAATATAATTTTTTTCCTTTATTTTACTTTTCAGCATTATACCGAGAAATGAAAATTTTTCTCGTTATATACATTAATGTAAATAAATATCCTGCAGAAAATTTGAAAATACTTTGCAATCTTAGAAATAATTAGAAATTGTCAACAAATTTATTACTTTAGTTAAAGAATAAATACATTTCTAAGAAAACACAGAAGATAATCTCCAGCTTCAAAAATTAAAATATTTTCATTTCCTAACACAGACGCAGAAAGGAAACATTAAATTAAATTCAAATGAAACTGAATATATCGACATGAGGAAATCTGGATTAATTTCAAAATCATAAAATGCCAAAGGGACAGTACACATTTAATTCAAGAATTATTTCATGACTGTAGGCAAATAAAAATTAAATATATTATTCTCATTTTAGATTAAATTAGATTCGAAAAATTCGTAGTAGATCTTTCGCTGTATCCAATCGTTGATTTTTTCATTTCTTTTCAGAAGCAGAAAATAAAAATTACTTTAAATTCAAACATAATTAATTACATCCAAAGAAAGAATTATTGTTAGAATTCTGAACAAATCAAAAATGCAGTAAGCTGAGTTACTTCATTACAGATTTTCTAAAACTTAACCATTTTTCATCCAAATCTAAATACCTGGTTGAATGTCAAAAGAAAACCGTTTAATTAATGACAAATGAACAATTTCTAGAAAAGCAGATAGAAGGAACATGTATACGTACTGTCCAAAAATTTCTTATCCTTTCAGCACAGGTTTTGGAATATTAACACACGCGAGGGGGGAACTTCATGGCCCCAAGCTTTTAACCAATGACTCCTTATTTCGTTTTATCTTTAAATATAAGAAAAGTGCCCATGATATTCGTTTCAAAAACCCATGACTATCCCTTTCGGACGATTTTACAAGGGAAAAGAGGGATAGGCAATGAGTATGATGAGAGTCTTTCCGGAGTTTTATGTTAGGTCATCACCTTCGTCCTATTACGCATATTTCTTAGATTGTCTTTAAAGCGAATAAATAACTGAAACTGAGGTTTTACTATAAACTGCTAGGTAAAATGTAAGCATCTACTCCTCCATTTTTCGCTTCACCCATATTTTTTAAAAATCAAATTCACCTGGAGAATTCAAATGTGGGAAGGATTTTAGTATCTTACAACGATTAGTATATTAATATTTTTTGTATAAATAAGTTTTATTTCAGATGCAAATATGATATTTCGAATTTTGGCTATCAGCGTTTTCTCTGTCCGTGCAGTACTCAAAAGATCTGATCTCTCAGCCTCTGCCGTTTGCGTTCGTACTTTATCATTGTCGTAGCTTAATATGAAACCCTAAGACACGCGCGGGGTTCATCTTACCCCAGCGCCTCTTCAAAAAAGAGCCACTCCGTTCTCCCACGAAATTACACTAAGTAGCAACTGCAAGTTTTGATATTTTTTTAACAAAAGAGAGTAATAAAATACTGGGGACAATAAGACGTCCCGCTTGCGCTTGCGGTCCTTTACTCAAAGTGTGTTTGTGCTCAGAAAATGAATCCATTTAACAGATTCGCTGCCACGACTCGCGTATCAGATTCAAACAATCTAAATAGATGATCCCTTCTCTGCTGTAGTAAAGAGATAGTAGAGGAGGGTGTCATCTAATTATGTGGCGCCATTCTGAAGCGCCAGCGCGTCGGTGGCAGTGAAAGTAATAAAGCTGGACATTCACGGTGAGATTGTTCTACGCAAATGGAGTGATAGCTCTCCACTCCAATCCAATTCTTCATTCAATACCAAGAAGAGCCGACTCAAACTAAAGGTTTTAGGGTGCAAGATGACTCTCCGGGAAGAGAACATTCCAGCAGATATCAAATATATAGTAATATAAAGCAAAATATAATTTGTTATATATAAACATACAAAACAGAGTAAACACGACATATCAAAATGCAATTCAAAAATTAAAAATTTATTAATTAAACAAAATTTAAATTATGATCCTATAAACAAAAGTGCAATGAACATTCAAAACAAAATAAACAAATATCAAAAATGCAATGCAGAAACAAAATGTTTATTAATTAAACAAATTTTAATTATGATAAAATATATATATTGCTAAAGCTTGTTCATAGCCAAGCAACTAGTTTAATTGTTGAAACCTCCATATACTTGGATTGCCTTTTTCAATATATTTGATAGCAACAGAGTTCATTTACATGTTAACATTTAAATGTTTAAACTTACCTTTTGTTCTTTAGTTTCTATAGAATTTTTAATTTTTAGATTTTGTTTTAGATTTGTTTGTTTTGTTTAACTAATGAGAATATTTAGTTTATGATTTGCACCCTGATACATCTTGTTTATTTGGTTTTGGTATGTTCATACATAACAAGTTATACTTTGGTTTATATATATTTATATACTAAAACTGTTGTTTGAGTTTTAATTGTTTGTAAAATATTTAACTATATATTTATTTATATAGAACGAAAGAAAACATTAAAACCATTTCAGGAAAGAAAATCCAAAATAACAAAACAGAACATAACGCTAACACCCGGGATGCGTCATCAGCATGGAAATCCCTAACGAGAATATATTTATTATCGGTAGATACACTGAAGAGCAAACACATTATGACCACCTACTCAATAACGCGTTGGGCCTCCTTTGGCCTTCAAAACAGCTGCATCTTGCCTGGCCATACATGCCACATATTTTTGGTACATGACTGAAGACAGGTTGTACCCAATGTCTAAGCAGCGGTCACGCAAAGTCGAGATATTTGGATATGGTGATCTCTGAGCTGCCGCTCCATGACATCCCAAATGGGCTCCATCGGATTAAGATCCGGCGAGTTAGGTAACCAGGCATAAAGTGGAATTCATCAGTATGCTCCTCGAACCACTCCAACACAATCCGAACCTTGTGACATGAGGCGTTGTTCTTTGGAAGATTCAATTTCCAGTTGGGAAGACAAGCGCCATGTAAGGGTGCAACTGATCCGCAATGATGTTCAGATAGTTCGCAGATTTCATGATATGTTTTACCACAACTACGGGTCCCAGAGCCGCCCATAAGAACGTCCCCCAAAGCATAATACAGCCACCAACAGCCTGTGTATAACCTGCTGTTTAAGAGGGGAGCAACTGTTCGCCTGGCAGACGGCGTACCCTGACACGACCATCGACGTGATGAATGAGAAATCAGGATTCATCCGACCAGGCAACTCTCTTCTACTCATCCATGGTCCAGTCTCGATGTTCCCTGGCCCACTGTAGGCGTAGTTGACGATGACGTTTGGTCAACAGAGGCACACGAGTGGGACGTCTGCTGCACAGTCCCATATCCAACGGTGCCCGCTGAACTGT
This sequence comes from Araneus ventricosus, assembly GCA_013235015.1. NCBI lineage: Eukaryota > Metazoa > Arthropoda > Arachnida > Araneae > Araneidae > Araneus > Araneus ventricosus. Next base: position 629,853 of record BGPR01000280.1, read on the forward strand.
GTGTTCCGAAACACTTACGCTTGGACCTGCATTGTATTGGGCTGTCAGCTGGGCCACTGTCCGGCTCCGATTTTGCATTACCAAGTGGGGTAGCTTCTGACGTCCTTTTTCTTTGATGACGCGTGGACGACCAACACCTTGGCGTCTACTGCTGGTGTCACCATCATTTATCCACTTTGCATGAATACTAACAACGGCAGATCGTGAACAACCTACCAGTCGTGCAATTTCGGTGATACTCATTCCGAGTCTTCGGGCCATTACGATCTGTCCTCTGTCAAATTCGTTTAGATCAGCAGCCTTTCCCATCACTCGCAAAAGTAAGTACAAGAATGATAACTTGCCTTCTCCAGCAGCAGTTAAATACTCTTCTCACTTAACCACGTGCCCTCCACGTCATCGAGACGAGTTCATTGAAAAATGTGGGGATGGTCATAATGTTTTGACTCGTCAGTGTATAGATATATATGAAGAAAATAGAAACAAAATTTACATCAAATATTGAATGGCTCTATTCCACTTTTTAGCCCATCCGTTTAGGTGAGTCATTCAGTGAGGCTTTATGCAAATTACACAACCGGTCACTCCTATCCCCTAAGGCTTTTGCTCTAACTCTTCCTCCCGCACCGCTTTCGCGAGAGAGCCTCACTCTTGAAAGTTCTAAAAGCTTCAACAATATGATAATTAAGAATTAGAATTATTGTTAGGAGTTAATGCCAAAAATAATTAATCAAAACTAAGTTTCGATGGAGAAGATAGGGTTATTGGCAAATACAGTAATAATATATTTTAGAGCATTGTTCTTTTATATAAATTTTCAGTTTTTAATTTTATTTCAATTTTCGGAGTTTAAAATGGGGCTAGAGGCAATTATTGTCACTGGATTAATCAGATTAAGTCTTTTCCGTTTAAGTTTAAAAAATAAGTTTCAATTTCTGAACTAGCAGAACGACATATTATATTAATTTCTATACAACACACTTACCAACAATTCGCAGCATATCACATTCGGTTTCAAATATATATATTTTTTTTTTCAATTTTACTCAGAAGCAAAAATGAAATATTACTTACACTACTGTCAATACATTGAAAAATATTCGTCAAAAATAACAACTACAGGCTGTTTTAAGGACAGAAGTGAATAGAAATAGGAGCAAATAAAGTAATTTTATTGGAAAATTTTCTAAACTTTAACCGTTTTTCAGCTATACGGCACGAATTGCCTGGTTTAACTTCAAAAGAAAGAGACAATAATTAATGGCAGATGAACAATTTTTGGGAAGAGGAGAAAAGATGCATTCACAGATTTTTTATACAGAACTTATTTAATTGTTGTAAAATGATAAAATGGGGAAAGGAGGGGGAAGGCTCAGAATACATAAAAGAGAATAACATAGAAATCGAAAATAATATTAATAAATGAATAATTTTACAGTGTTAATTATTCTAATGCAATGGCTTTACTGCTGTCTTTTATATCATGCTTTCTGATGTTTGGGATCGTAAGAAAATACTTATAGTAATTACGGTTAAGGCTTCTAATGATCAGTTTAGACATCGACGCACTTAATTACGTCGGAATCTCATTCTTCAATAATGTATTAAAAACGAGACAAATGTTTTGTTCATCAATACATTTTGTAAAGTCAGTCCGAAAAATTTTCACTAAGCGAGTCATTACTAATGTAGAGACGAAGTGACAAACGATTATTCCTCAAAATAAAATCAGATATGAAACATACATTCATTCTAATTACAATACTCTTCTAAGACCTATTGTTTTTAACAGAAACTCATAAATGATGAGCCAAAACTGTTAGAATGTATTTTTAATAATCTATGTAATAAAAATTTTAATCAATAAATAGCAATGGAACTTCTAAATGAAATTCGGTTGTGTTTTGATGAATGCTATGTGGTAACGCTGGCTTGGGAGTGAGCAGAGAGCAAATTGAAAAAATGGCCACAACTCCAAAAACCTATTAAAAATTTACCCACTATAAAATATATGATCATGATATTTTAGGTTTAACCATATGTCGTCATCTGCGAGTCAATACATAAAGAAAATGTTTAAAAAATGTTCTAACGAGCTCTGTAATAAAGTTACTATACTTTAACCATTCCACTTAAAAACACTTTAGCCATATAAAACAATATTTTCTCTTTGAACTTTCGGAGGTACGCTATGTTTTGCATATTATTTCGTGTATATTTCGTCTTCGCCTTACTATGCTTTTATTAGGTATTGTTTTTTTATTTGTGGATGGTGTTTTAGATGAGATAAATGCCCTTTACTTAATCCTTCACTATTCGCGTAGAGCTAGTGCCAGATTTTGAATGTCATGACATATTTCTCTTCCTGATAAGCAATATTCCATGGTACTGTTTCCATATTTTTTTTCATTTTCTCTTCTTTTTTGTGTGTTTATTACATACAATTTTCAATGGCATTGCACTTATTATAATGTTTGCTTTTAATTTGTTTCTTGAGCGTTATGATGTGAACTGAAAATATTGTATATTATTTTAATTGATAAATCAAATTAAATTAACTTTACACCGAAAGTTTATTTAAAGCTACTCTTTAAAATTATGAAAATCATGATTAGAAATAAATATTATAAATCACGATTTAATACTTTTTGAAGAATCCACAATAGATTTCAATCTGTTTCCAACTGTACATGTACTAATAATATTTTTAAAAAGCCAAAATAGTAGCATCAATCTGAATTCAGAAAACAATCAATCTCACCGAAAGAGAGAAAACTACTTTATTCTTAGAAATCTGAATGTATCAAAAAGACAGAAAAGTACAGGGTGGTCATAAAATTATTGAACCCATTTAAAAAATTAATAAAAAAATACTAATAATGTTACAACTACGGATTTATTTTTAATGAGAGAGCATTTTAAAATATTTTTATTAGATAGGTAACGAGGCCGTTTCGGTGGTGTAGGTGGTCGTAAATTATTGGACATCTCCCATTTTGGAGAGTCATTATATGCGAAACTATTAAAGCTAGAAGAAAATTAAAGCACGTATTTGTAGGGAATTTTACGCTCTTTATTTGTTAAATTAATTGTAATTCGAAAACTGAATAGTTTCTGAGATATTTAAGAAAAACTAAAAAAAGAGAAAAGAAAACTTGCATCGGTTTCTGCTGATCGGTAGCCATTGTGGATGGAAATCTCTCGCTGTCAAATTTAGAACATTATAAAGGTACACCATCTATCTGAAAAAAACTTGATTTGTTCTCTCGTTTAAAAAATGCAGTTGTAACATTAGTTTCTTTATTAATTTTTGAAATTAGTTCAATAATTTATTACCACCCTGTATTTCGCACATCTTATCCAGTTTTTCATCCTAACACAGCTATCTAACGTGGTCCAACCTCAAATGAAGAGACTAGTTAATTAATGACACGTGAGCACTCTCTGGAAAAGAAGGCGAGGGCGCCTGAATACATATTTTAGAGAATTTACTTAATTACTCGAATTGTTTTTGCTCGTACAAAGCGAAGCCATTCGATACTTTTAATAGCGAACGGCGGAAGCAATCGGAGGTAATGCTTTTTTAATTATGAGAAATGCAGAAGCGGACAAAATTGGCTTCCTTTTTCAGTAATTAAAGTAAAAATCTAAAAAGAATCAAGAACGCAATACAAGTTAAAGAGAACAACGCAGAAGCTGAAAAGAATATTAATCAATGAAACAAATTATTGTACTCATTTAATTATTCTGCTTCCCATAAAACATCAAAAGTTCATTATATGCTAAAATTTACCTTTGATGAACCGTGATACGCTGTTGGAATCGTTTAGGATGTCTCTTTCGCTGAATTCAGTCACATGAGATTACTTAAATAATTATGGGCATGGCTTCTACTTTCAATTATTTTACAGGTAATTAAAGTGCATGCAAATGCTTCAGTGACTTATTGAGGAATACAAGAGATAAGAAAGCCAGGTGACATTTCGCTTGTAAAACCAATTTATTGCATTATTTTAATTATTCTGCATCCCACAAAATATCAAAAGTTCATTATATGCTGCAAATTACATTTGATGAACCATAATATGATCTGTTGGAATCGTTTAGGATATCATTTTCGCTGAATTATGTCGCATGAGATTACTTAAATAATTATGGACATGGCTTCTACTTTTAATTCGGCTATTGATTCAGGTAATTAAGATGCATTCAAATTCTTCTGTAAAGTATTGAGAAAAACGAGAGACAAGAATTTCACATGACACTTCGCTTGTAAAACCAATTTAGAAGAACATCACTTAACCAAATAGATGAAAAAAAGTGAGAAAAAAATATACAAGACGAAGACAGAAAAAAAGATTTTTTTTACTCAAAGTAGCTGTTTATATTTGTGACGTACTAGCTTATTGAGTTTCAAAGCTAAGTATTTTTCGACAATTAGTTCTGCTCGTGCATCTTAATAATTGTCACTCGTTCTATTACTATTCAGAAAGACTGATACATGATTAGTCCAAATCATTCTAATGTGTTAGGACGTGAGATGCCCGTCTAAATAATTGCCATTTTTTCTGATAATTTTCAGAGAAACGCGTAAATGACGAATGAAATTATTCTTCTGTGTAGGACATTTTGGAGACAGCATTAAAAAAACTACCATTTCATTCGAAATGGTTTTAAAATAACAATTTTGTTTATGATCGATATTCTAAGCTTTAAGAAAACTGTTACAGATAACTGTGGACATATTATTATTATTTTACGCCTCTCAATAATTGACATTTATTTTATTACTTTTCAGAGAATCTGAAAAATGACGAACGAAATCATTCTGATGCGTTATGCTTCAAAACTATGCATAGCATTAAATTCTATAAATTAATTTAATAATTAATTTTAAACACATTTTGAAAACAACATTAAAAGCAAACATTGAATTCAAAATGGTTGTAAATAACAATTTTGTTCCTGAAAGATATTCTAAAGCTTTGGACAAAAATTATTATTACAGCTGTCATTGGGCTTATTATTGTAATTATCTCAAGACAACCTGCTCTTCCAAATGAATTAGATTGTTTAAAATCGACTGGTGACATTACAAAAATAGTAAAAAATAATAATAAATGCCGTACATCAAACGAGTCGTACGCATGAACAGATACATACAAAATCCATACATAACACAACGAATTATATATAAAATCTCCATATCATAAAGAACAAAATTCTCTATGAATTATGAATAAATTTGACTAAAATAATAAATTAAAAGCCTGACTTACATTGAAATGTTAACTATGAAAAGGATACAAACTACACATAAAATAATCCAACATACGAATGATATTACACGTTCCCTACACGTATTTAAAACTTCAGCAATCTAGCGACTGATTCAACACTTATGTGTTCATATATCATAATTAAATCTCACAAAGTTTGCATAGAAATACGTGAATCACATATATTATTTAATTCTGCAGGAAAAAGTTTTTCCAGCACGAGTTAGAACATTCCCAAGAATTAAAATCTAACTATAGCTGGATAGTAATAATATTAATATACTAGAAACATATTAAAACTTACGAAATTACAATACATTATCTTCTTGAGTTAAAATGTCTGATGATATACACAATATTTTAATTATCTTACTTCGTTTACAATAGAAATTTAGCACATGTTCGCATATCAATCATCAATAAGGAAAGAAAAGTTTTCCTACACTGGACCATGGAGTGAATTCACTTTACGTCGGAATTATACAAAACACGTAAATGCAGTTGTCATCTAACAGCATGTTGCCCTACTTTGTACGAACCTGATGATGTTTATTGATAAAATCGTGCCTTCATGATCAAGATTGACTCCTCCGTAGATCTGTCATGTCTGATTTGGTTGCAGTGAAATATGAAATAAAAGACCAAACATCTACACGATGGGAAGCCCCTAGGAGACTGATTTAGATGTCATCCACGCATCAGACAAAGATTCCAGATTAGTAAACCGTTCAAAATAACCCATGTATAGCTTGTAAACGGCAACGAAACTAAATTAATTCATTTTTAAGATTCATAAAATATGTCTATGTTTTTCCATTCATTTTAATCACTTCAGATTCGTGGATAAATACAAATTTTGAATGTTTCAATGAATATGATTGATCATTATATACTAATATTAGAGAAGTGGAATGTGTTCTTCGAAAGTGGGTAGTGATTTGGCTAATAGCTTCAAGAACTCTTCTCTTTAAAAGATGAACTGCGTAAAAGAATGATCAATCTCAAGCTGTTATTACATATTACACTACTTAGACCTTTGAAATGCAACTATGAATCATACAATTCCGACTATTTTGTGTTTATTTAATCTACTCGAATTTAAAAGATGTTCAATTCCGATTCAAAACTTTTCGGCATAGAACAACTTTTTATTTTTAATATTATTATAACAGACGAATCTTTTAAATACACATAATAATTTTGCTTTTTATATACAAATTACATTTTTTATTTGTATGCATATTGCTAATTTTTCCTTTTCCTAATTTTTCACTTCAATTCTGGCTTAGTATTACAAATAGTTTTTATTATATTAATAATTAATTTTTCTTCTTTAATTTTTTAAATAATTTTCTTTTCCTTATTTTTAAAATTTTACTCTATTTCCATTGTAAATTCCTGAAAGTAATTTTCTATTTTTTAATGCTTGCAAATTTTTCAAACCTGGGGTTTATGTTGCGTCACCTTGTAACCATTGGCATCAAAACAGTCATTCCAATGTTTTATTTTCACTTCGGTTTTTCCCTAGTCACTGTAATTAGCCAATCTGCATATTTTTTTCTGATCCTTAATAAAGGTAACTGTTTCATACCCATTGAACCATTCCGTAGCCTTAATGGATGCAGGCGCCGCGGCAGCAGACGATGTTTCCTCCGGTTCTTCGTATTCATTAATAGTCACATTTCCTCGAATATTACATATTTCCTTGTAAAGTCAGTTCAACGTCCATTAAAATTTAACGATATTTTTGATTGAAAAGACTATTTCGATGAAATTTGTTTTTGTAGATTTACTCTTGGTAATATCACACTTTATCTCAAGGTTATTCCTTTATTTGACGTTTAAGTATTATTCCGAGATTTCAAATTAAACTTCGTTATCTCGATTAATGCAATTAAACTTTTTGCAAAATATTTCGAAACATGTTGCTATTTTAGAATCAGGTAAAAATTGTCAACAAATATATTACTTTAATTCGTGATTAAATATATTTCAAAGAATCCGTAGAATATATTGTTGCATTCCCTATCATATAAAGCTTTCTAACCTATAAAAAGAAATGAAATAATAAATTGAATTCAGAGAAAGTCATTATACACAAAGGAGTAAATCTGGATTATTTTTAGAAATTTCAGCAAATCAAAAAGGTAGTAAACAGTACTTTCTGTACTTAAGCCTCTTTCATCCAGTACAGGGTAACCTTATATAACTTCAAAAAGAAACCGGCTAATTAATAACAAATGAACATTGTCGAAGAAAAGAGAGAGAAGGTACATGTATAGTTAATTTACAGAACTCAATTATTATTACTGTTTTTCTTTGTAAAAATCCTTTTGAAACTCTTAATAGTAAGCGGCGAAACCTTTCGGAGGTAATGCTTTTTTAATAATCAGAAATACAGAATATTGGAAGAATTTAGCTTTCTTTTTGAGGATATGGAGAAATAAAAATAAAAACAAAGTTACGAAAGCGAACAAATGAAAGAGAATAACACAGAAATTCGGATGAATATTAATGAACGAAACTGAATAATTAGTCTTTTTAAAATTATTCGTTAGTTCGTAAGATATGAAAAATTCATTTTGCTCTACAAATCAGCATTGATGAAATATGATGCAAATGTATTTTTATCATTAATAATATGGTCTTTGATTATTTAAGTCTTTAGAAATTACTTAAAATTATTACGGGTATGGCTTCTAAGGAAAACTTTGGGAGTAGATTAACATTCTTAAGTTGCTTTGGAGATCTTCAGTGACGCATTGAAAAAAGCAATACATGAGATTCGTTTATTGTTTCAATTTGCGAAAGCGATATAAAATAATTTCGCTGCGCCCAATCATTAGAGACAAATGAGAAGCAATTATGAATAAAATTATGGCAGATATGAATCTTATTTTTACTTAAATTACAACTCATTTTTCTTATTCAGTTACAGTGTTAATTATTTTTATAAGTAGTTTTGGATATGCGTCTGAATTTCAGTTTCTCCGATTACTTTCAACAGAATCTTAAAAATGATGAAGGAAAACGACTCAAAGTTACTTGGATTCATAAGCTGATATAAGGAAATTCAAATTATTACATAATATGAAATTCGTTGGAATTGCTTATTCAGTTATTAATTAATTATCTTTCGACAGCTTGTTTAGGGCGTATCTATTAATAATTGCACTTTATGTAATTACTTTTCAAAAAATTCATCAATCGAGATGCCAGAAGACAAAGATCCGTAAGCTTCTATAAGAAATTCTAAACAATACCTAAAATGAAATCCTGAACACGTTTGAATCTATTCATGATAAATTTGAAACAGATTTTAATTAGAACATCAAAGCAAAAACCTAATGTTTTCATTTCAGAATTTATGCAATTATTTCCGAATCATTCTAAAACACATTCCTTTTTCCGAACGAGCTTCTATCCATACCTGTCGCCCATGCTGTCTACATGAAGGAGACTTACCACAACCTAGAACAGCTTTTGGAGATGATTAACTACAGTAAGTATGGCTGGAAGATCTGTGCTGACCTGAAGGCAGTTTCTCTGTTGATGGGTTTGCAGCTAGGATATGCAAAGTACTGCTGTTTTCTTTGTCTATGCGACAGCAGAGCAATCGCTTTGCACTATATAAAGAGAGATCGGCCTCGGAGAGCATCTTTTAAGCTCGCAGGAATTAATGTAGAGCACCCACTCCTGGCAGAACCGCATAAAATCATCATTCCACCTTTGCACATTACGCTTGGCCTTGTCGAAAACTTCGTAAAAGCCATGGATAAGAATGGACCAGCATTCAAGTGCCTGCATGAAAAATTTCCTCGACTGAGTGTAGCAGAAATTAAAGGAGACGTTTTTATGGGGCCTCAGAGTAAACAGCTTTTCAGAGACCCCAAGTTTGAGAAACTTCTTCGAAGTAAAGAAAATCAAGTCTGGATGCGTTCTATCAAGTATCAACAAACTTCCTAGAGAATGACAAGGCTGAAAACTTTAAGGATCTGGTTGAGGATGTGTTGGCTTTATTTCAGGATTTCGGCTGCAATATGCCCCCTCTGAGCACCCAATTATTTCACACTTTTAGATATTAGGTTAGAAAACTTAGCTATTAAAGGAAATGAATAGATCTTTTTTGTATTTGATTATATCTTTGAAATCTTAAGAAAACTTTATCGATGGTTGTTTAAGGAAATATACATAAAAATACGAGCTATCTGCTTTTGAACTAAACATGAAAAACGTAAAAAGACGTTTGCGCCGCTCGGAGGGTTAAAGATCCATTTTCTGAACTCCCACTTGAATTTCTTCCCTGATAACTGCGGGCATGCCATTGATGAGCACGGCGAACGTTTCCATAAGGACATTTCCAACATGGAAAAATGGTACCAGGGGAATTGGTCCACGACAACGTTGGCGGACTATTGTTGGAAGCTCATCAGAGATGTTCCCCACTTCTATTACAAGCGACAGGCCAAAAGCAATCGAAAGTTCGAAGCACATTAAGGTATTCCTAACATGTATTATAATATATGTACATATATACACTTTTCTAAACAATGCGTACACATTACAAAAAATCCGTAGCCAATTCAGCTGTTTCTTTGTCATATTCGTGTTCAGCACATTGAATTCATTAGGAATTCACTATATTCATCTCGGAAGCGGGAACTTTTGAAAATTTGTTGACCAGTGTAATTACATGACCAATAAGAATTAATAAACAAGCCAGACAACGTTAACTGCAGAAAAAAATTTCATTCATTTTTTAACCGTACTTATAAATACATTGTTTGACTTTCTGACGCAAAGACCAAAAGAGAAGAAGAGAACATTAAACAAAGTCGGCACTTCATTTCCCAAGGCTCTAAAACTTGTCGATCCAATTAACGAAAAGTTGAAAAACTAATAGTCAAAAATAATAGGTTACTTTAATTATTATAATAATAGTGTTACCATGCCAACCATTCGATAGTGTTTAAGTTAGGTTTTAGTCTCTCGGCATTTCTGTAAAACGTATTTCATCTTTGTTATAGAATAGCTTATAAATAACACTCTAATCCTGTTTTGCAGTAGACTTTCACTTCTATAGCAAAGCGGTGGAAAAAATTGTATTCCGTTAATCGCGTGAAAAAATATTTTACGATTCACTTTTGTACTTCAGTTGAAAGAACAATGCTATAATTGTTTTGTTCTTTCAAACCCATTTATCATTTGAAATAAAGAAAATAATCAACTTTATCACTTTCTATGAATAAAAAATGATTTTATATGTCTTGGTAACAAACGATTAAGAGTAAATAAAAAAATACTTCAAAACATAATAGCAGAAGGTTAAACTTGAATTTTGAACTTCGAATGTCTGTGGTGGGTTTCGATAAATGTTAGGGTTTTGTTTTTCATTTAAAACTCGGTATAAACATTTTATTATCCATATATCAATGGAAAACAAGAAATTCCGTTTGACATTATAAAACTTGGAATCTATTGAACTGTCTTGCATTATAAAATAAAACTAAGAATCCATTTCCGCGAGTTATGTTATGATGAAAAATACGTCAAAGTTCAAATATTTGTCTCAATGCATTGCAATAGTAGATAATGTTATGAGCAGCACAAGAATTGTATAATATTATAAATATGTTTTGTGATTTGTTCTCGATCCTTTGTCATGTAGCTAAATAGATAGCTTATCCAGAAATATCTATAATAAGAAATACAGAAACAACGAACAAATAAAATGATATCTTATAGATCGTTGTCAGAAATGATTACACAGCCAATTAGAATTATTAAATGAGCCAAACAACGATCACGGCAGAAAGAAAAACATTCTTTTATTTACCAGACTTATAACTTCTTTGCTTGACTTTTCTGACACAGAAAACTAGAAAGACGAAGGAAAAGAAAACATTAAACAAAGTCGGTCCATCATTTCCCAGGGCTCAAAAACTTGTCGATCCAATTAACCAAGAAGTTGAAAAATTCCCGACCAACATAAAAGTACCATCTGACAAATTGCAGATGTGGACGCGAGGCGCCAGAAATACAATAAAATATCTCCTCCCACTTCTCAAAACAAGGGCCAGAGAATTGCCGAAAGCGGAATGGGTATTAGAAAAAAAGAAAGGGAAACGGGAGAAATAAAAATCCAGGGAAATATATATGGATTATATTGTTTTCGTGGTAAACCGAGTGTATCTCACGGCCTTAGAAGAATTGGACAATTTTTTGATTTAGTGTGATCGTATATCTCGTGAAAAATAGCTGGACTTGTAACATACTGATGTGCTGAAGCGAGAAATCGTATGAAAGTAAACAATAATTTTTATTGGTTTTTTTTTTTACGTTTGCAGAGGTAATTTGGAGAATGATTCTATAAATATTCAGGATTTCATCGCCAATGTTTTTCGGGGAAAAAATAAACATTGATTTGATATAATTGTGTTATATGGTAGTCGATGTATATTTTTTTATTTATTTCTTTATTGTGAAATATAGTTACATAAAGTAAGAAAATATACCATATTTATGCTTCTAGTAAATTGGTAGAAATACAAACTCTCGATTTGCAGAGAATCTCTGAAATAAATTTACATAGCTCAATTCAAAGCTTTTATATCCAATAATTTGTAAGATTGTAATAAAATATGCATTTCATATAAATATAACAAGAGTATATCCGCACATATTACCATCTTCAGAATATAAAATATCTATAAAAAGGATAAGAGATTGAGAAAAGAATTTGTTTCAGTTGATGGAAACTATAACTCTGGACTTACAGGAAATATTTAAAATGAGGTATTTTTTCAGGTTCATATCAACAACATAATTCAAAGATTAAAAATATTGTAATCTGATACAAGTCCATTTTTATAGAGAAACACATTTCTTTATCGATGAGAAATTCAATTCTGATTTAACGGAGAAACTATAGCATTACTAATACCCATAATTAATAATAAAAATGTTGAACGTTGGGTTTTCATAAAACATTAGCTATTAATAAAATTATCAACAGAAACAATTTTAAGGGTTTGAAATTATTAATCGAATAACATAATTGCATTATCTAATAGTCCCCATACTAATTTATTCTTCTAAAATGTAATGTAGGTTGAAATAGAAAAATACTAAAATATATTTTCATAAGAAATTGGTTTTAATGCTAAAATAAATTAACTAGAAGTAACTTCAATAAATATAAACTTTAATTTTTTTTGAAAAACTAAAGTTTATATATATTGAAATATGGAAGCTCTAATATAAAAGCTGGTAATATAATTTATAAAAGGTTTGAAAGAATTTGTAATCATCTTTTAGATATTGTATTGCATGTACAATTTAAAATATTAATATTTCATAGAATTTTATTTCCTTTTACAAAAATCATTATCAAAATGTGCAGTAAATAGAAATCATTAAATATTTAATTTCCGAAAGAGTTTAAATAATTGATATCCATTTATCATGAATTATTTAATTTCCATATTCATATCTACTATGTTATTTAGAGTTGTATTTGTCGATAATAAATATTATTTTAGTTATTTAAGACTGAGATTTAACGTGTTTATGATGGAGAAGCTAAATCACAGTTTAATCTAATATTTCAATTATGTGAAATTGTAATAAATATAAATATTTAAAATCCTCGTGCGCTGTTTATAATACTTTGCTTGAATTATTTAGCTATAAGAAAACGTTTTAATAATTCAAAGATATTAAAGTAGGACCGATTTACTTGTATCATTTGGCAAATATTTTATAAATTATGCATGCTTTCACATGAGATTTATTTACTTCATTGAAATTTAGTTTATTTAGGCTTTCAATTTCGTAAATGAAGGTTTGAAGTTAATTTCATTGAAGAAAAATAGGCTCTATTAATTACAAACACGACTTAATTAAATACTGGAAACTTTTAAAAGTTTACAAATTTTAGGATTACTTTGTAAAAATTTCTATTCATTATATTTTTCCTATTCAGTGCTATTTATCTAAATGCGAAAATATATCAATATTTATAAAAGCAATTATAGCAAATATTTTGTATTCCAATTAATCTTAAAACAAGTTATTCTGATTGGGATACATCTTTCTTTAATTGTTTGTTTAACTTTCGCCATCAACTGCAAACATCAGTAATACACAACAAAAGACATTTTGCGTTACAGAATATTTAAAAATGTATATATTTAAAATAAATTGGCAAACCATGAGGCAGTCCCCACCCCCAACAAGCAGACACATCTGGACAATTTTTATTTCATATGAAAATTCATTTAATCTTATTTAACTTAATTAGCTTAACTTATTTAATTTCACTTCTATATATTTCAGCAATGTTCGCCTCCCTCCACCAACCCCATTTTCGAAAGGAATCGAAAAAATACTTCGATATTGTAGATTATCTTTGGAGATAAACCTTCGGAAAGTCTCCCAGCCCAATCACTGAACCGATTTCGACAATTTTTATTTCATATAAAAGTTTATGATCTCTAGATATGTAATCAATGGTCGCCTGCTCCCCACCAACCTCCATTTTTGATATATAACGCAAAAATAAATTTGATATAGTCCTTTAGCCTCTAGAACCGCCAATTCGCCAATATATTTAGCCAAGTGGCAAGCATAGCCACGTCATTGATATTACTGGCGAACAGCTGTTCTCCGATGAAGGATAGTCTGCTAATTTTTTTTAACGAGATAACGATATTACTTTCATGAATAGGAGATACTCATTAAGTAAATATGCTTTGACATAAATATGCTCGAGTGCATTGCGTTACTACAACTGGCGAGCCAGTTTGGCTCGCAGTTGTACCGCATGTGCGTCAGGCTTTCTAATGCTGTGTCTTAGTTATATGTTAAAACATTCCAATTAATGAAGGTTTTAAATCCAAATTCATAAAAATGGAAGAAATGAAATCGCAGAATATAAAAAAAAAAATTTTATATGTGTGAAACATGAAAAGCCATTTATAAATGTTTGATTTTCTTTCATGTTTGAAAAATAGGAGTTTATTCTGTCTAAGAGTTATTTTACTATAATTTTATTTGTAGGATTTATGGAATATCGTCAGTATACATCGTTTTTATACTGCATTGTTTGTAAGTCACCTATATTATAGATTTTAACTACAATAATTCAGATATAACTCCAATACGCTTTTGAATTGCTTGATTTTAAGAAAGGACGTCTGACATCTAGCAAAGAGCCAAGAAATTAACTTTAAAAGGGGTGTATTGCGTAGAAGTAGGTAGCCTAACATCTTATGGAAACTTTGATGCTTTACTACAACTTGGCTATGAATGGTAGAAGTTCAAATTATGTATCTACATTTATCAAATTAAAAGCGAAAATAATATGATTTTGGCCAAGATTGCAGAAATCTCCTTTTAGAAACAAGCGGTTCTTTTTGCTATATATAAAATAAATCTGATAGAAAAATGCTGTATACAAAATCAATCTGATAGAAAAATGCTGTATACTAGATAGATATAAAATATTGACGTTAGTGGAATTTGTCAAAGCAAGGAAGAATGGATGGATGGATTAGGAAAAGATGATAGAAAAACTTATAGTATCAGTAAATTGAGTCTATTCAGAGAATGAACTTATGGGTAAATATGTCCACAGATGCTTACGTATCCAGGATGCAAAAATATGTACTGAAAATATATAAAGTTTACTTCACTTTTTACACTCTTTTTTCTACTTGTTTCAAGTCTGTAATAATGGAATTATGTAATCGATTTTTCCTTAATTCCTTATTATGATTAAGTTATCCATATTCGTACAAATGTGTTTTTACATTGATCTTAGAATTTTGTAATACACTCCATATAAAATTTAAGGCACAATTACTTTCCAAGGCTTAATTCTTCAACAGAATCTGGCAAATTTGGATAAACTGTTTATAATCCAATTTATGAAAAAAATTACATCTTTGTAAATAAGGCGTAAGTCACAAATTTATAACTTGTTATTCTATAGAAGTCAGTTCAGACAGGAAAAAAATGAAATGAAAACTATATATGCCTTAATTTTCCAAGCTCATGATGGTCTCCCATCTGAAAGGGGAAAAAAGACAACCTTCTTCAATGATTCCAGGATAAGAACATGGAGTAGCCAACTGCGTCTCTAGAGAGTTGCGAGGTTATAGATAAGGCTGAGATCTGGTGATTGAACTGGGAAATCCACTATTTTCAAGTCTTGTTCTTCTTGGTGTTCTCATATTAGGTACGAGCATTACCATCAATTAGCATGAAAGTATCCCCAATCGTAACGGCATAAGGTCTTGCACATGGATGAAGAATTTCGATGTTTTCTCCAACTCAGAGTTCCTCCACGGAACACATAGAGTTCAATGTGGTGATCTAAAGAGATTCCGGCCAAAACCATAATTCCATATTCTCCATAATTGTATCTTTCTCTAATGTATCGCTGATTTTAACTGGTCCTTTGTTCTGTCCTAATAAGAGTGCGATCAGAATAATTTTTCAGAGTACACTTGGACTCATCTGAACTCTTCTGCTCTCTGATCCAAGCGACGACGCCCATAATCAATCCCAAGGTGCCAGTGTGACAGAAACACACAGCATTTGTCTTCGTGGATGCATGACTCCATTATAAAGACGTCTTCACACCGTAGTAGAAAATATTCTTTACACTGTTGCTGAAAAATATTTAGAAACGAGATTAGTCATAGTAGTGTTCCTCCTTCTTAGGACTGAAAGAAGTAAAGAATGATCATCTTCGTATCGGGTTGTTACACGTAAACGTCCATCAACAGGTCTCTTTGTAACTGAATTTTCTTGTTAGAATTGATTCCAATGTGGACCTCGCTACTAGAGGTGTTGAAATGTTTTGCAACATCTTTCTGTCAAAAGCTCGTTTCCATTCCACTGACAGCCTTCTGCTTTAACGAATTGGGCTAACGATTTCTCCTGGACATAAACAACAAGAAATTATCTCCAAAATAGTAGGCTAAATAACATTATTCAGAAAACATACAATTTTAAGAAGGACCTAATGTTAAAATCAGAGATGTGATGGCTTATGGTCATTTATTAGACAATCAATTGGAGATTTTATTTATTTTCTTAGATCTAATACAATGAGTGTAACGAAGTTTTTAAATAAACTCTATTCGTTGCTTTTTTATTTTTTAAGGAATAAAATATTAATTCATGATCGTTAACTTTCGGAATTGAGTACATTTTTTGGCCTTAATTATCAATTAGCATTTTAATTTTATTTAATTTTGGCACGATCTGAAAGTGAAATTGAGAAATATCGATTTCAAGATCACATAATAATCATAATAATGAAATATGAAATATATTAATAATTTAGAAAGTACATAAAATATAGAAATTTTTAAAAAGTACGGCTTTATTAGTGTCATAATAATGTAGAAAATAGTTTTTATTCGGAAACTGGAGTCCTATCAATTCGTGAAGCGCTGTAAACAGTACAAATAGGAAATAGAGCAAGGAAAAAATCTTAACATTAAAAAAAACATTTTCATCAAAAGTTTTAATACATTTTAGAAGCAATTTAATTCCTGTTCGTTTGGAGCATTCATATTTGAAGTCCACTCTTTTACAATTTTTGTTTTGACCATCATATTTGTAATAAAAAATACTGTTTTCTATATTTTAGCTCACTAATAAAATCGTGCTTTTTAACCCGTTCAGGACCACGATCACTCTTTCCATGTCCTACAGCCCATCGTCTCATATATGTGATCGCAATCTGAACGTTTTATTTGAATTTTTAAACGGCACTAGATGGCGGTAAAAACCGTTACATTTTCCAATAATGTTGCATCAGAGTGTTGACCTTCAGTATGTACCTTTGGTTTCGGTTTTCTTTTTGTATTAGGACCATTTCATTATATAAACAACTGCGCGTGTTAGGCTTGCGCAATTAAAGAGCTATGATTAAGCAATTAAAGAGTGATTTATTTTGAGTGGGATTTTGCTTTATATTTTGATGGCATGATGAAAGGATGGAATGCTTATTGGTTAGGGGTTGGAGTAAAAATTATCGTTTGCAGTTTGGAGTTACCTAGATAGTATTTTGTATTTTTGGGGTAAATTTTATTTTAGTTCAATTTTTTTTTAATTGCATGAAACTTTTATTACATTGTATTCGGATATACTATCACTGATAATAAATTGTAAATTTCAGCGTATTTACTTGCAGTAATAATTTTATAAGAATTTTTAAATGAAATTAGGCTTAATGGAAAAATTGCCCTGTCCCGTGCTTACGTATCCTTCCGGAGCGCGCGGGCCTGGGGAAGCGCTTCTTTCTACTTTCGCTGGTCCTTGAACGGGTTAAAAACTTTTTTTATTTTTTGTTGTATATTCTAGAGGTACGTTATTTGTTACTTGTTCTAGCACAGATATAATCAGATTATTAATCTTTAAATACTCACGAATAATTTGTGACAACTCTTGTTTAAATGATTAAATGTTAAATACCATTCAAAAGTTTGAAAAACGTTTATAATCATTTGAGACGTTATAAGAATTCTACTGCAGAACACTTTTTCCCGTTACAAAATGCACGTGAGACTTAATTGATGAGTTATCTTTATGTACTGGAAAGTAGATAAGAATTTTCTTTTTGATTCTCTATTCTCGGGAATAATACCAATATGCTTAAATCTTCTAGTATCTATGCAATATGTTCATCATTAAATGTGACAAATGGTAAAATTAGTTTTCGAACATTCTTGACATCTGAAAAGGCTCAAGAATTTCTGAAAAGTTAAACCAGTATAGCAATTCAAAATAACTTGTGAATTTAATTTAAATTCCTAAGAAATTTAATTCTGATAAAGAGTTGCCAAGAATTTTCTGTCCTCCCACTACACAAAAGATGTTTTTCTTTTCTTATTTTTCATTTAGCATCTCCACATTGTCTGTGTGATAGATATTCGTAACTGCCTAATAAAAAATACTCTTCCATCGTTTAAAAAAATATTTCGAAACTAGTTAGTATCGAAAGGCATTCAAAACATTATGAAAGTTAAAAAAATATTTTAAAACAATATTTTTTCTCGATATCTATAACAAATCATATAAAGACACATTATTGCTATTATATCTTTCTGAAAGATATCTTTTATCTTATAGAAATAGAAAGAAAGTAACATTTTTTAAAATTCTACCTCTTAGTATTGCATATTTAACATATGTTAGTCTTTAATAAGGGGATATACTCTGTTAAATATTTAAAAAAATAAAATGTTTGAAAGTTAGTTAGAATGTTCTGGAAGGTTACAAAAGTATTCTAATGCACAATACTATTTTTCAATGATACATAAAATACATAAGAACACTTTAAAAAGTCACTATATATTTGTAAATAAAATTCTTTTAGGGAGATAAAAAGACAAATATTTTTTTTAAATCAGAATCTCCGAGTTATTAGTTGAGTGGATATTTCACTATCATTATGATGAAAACACAGTGAAGTGCGGAGAAAAATCTGTCACAGATTCTTAACATCAAAGGACGAAAATATATTTGATAAGCAAATGAAATATAATAATTTTTTATTAAATAAAATAAGTGAAAAGATATTTAAATCTTGCTACGCATTAAAAACATTTTTAACATTATTTTTTGCAGAAACTGAAATAAATTTTTTTGCACTGTATTGTTTCATTATCTCTTTAATAAAGTGTCACCACTGTTTATGACAGTTACTAAGAGAAATGTTAAAAAAATATTTAGCAATTTTCCACCATCGTAAGACGTTAAAGTATTGATAAAATGAAACGAAAATATTTTAATGCCAATTTGTTTTTAATTTTCACATTCTATAAAATATACAAGAAAATATTTTATTGATATCAGTCATTTTCAGTTTCTTTACAGAAAGAAATGAAGCTTTATATGAAGAGTGAATCATGTCTTTTTTAAGAGATAATTATCATTATATACAATTACTCAGTGAAATGCTTAAAAAATTCGAATGTGTCTACTATCGGAACACAGTTAGTACTTCCTAAAATTTAACGAAAATATTCTAATGAGAGATGTTTCTTCCACAATATAAAAAAATACATGGCAAGATATTTAAATCGTACTATATATATCCGCAAAAACACCACCTGTTTTCCTGAAACATTAAATATTTTTTGATATTTTCGTATTGCACCCTTGCATTTACTCTTTAATGAATATTCAATACTGTTTTCACTTTCTGAGTCAAACGCGTTAAAACAGAAATTAAATTTTTTACCACAGAAAGATGTTTACAATTAGTATGTAAGTAATTAGCAAAATTAATATGTAGCTAAAAAATTAATTTATATCGAGATATTTTCTTTCCCCAAGCATAACATATAAAAGAATGTATATAAGTGTAGCTATATTTTTTTCAGAAACAAAAACAAATTAGGCTTTTATTTTTGTTGTAGTAATACTTTATCTTCGTAATATCCATCATTATTTATGACAATAAGTCAAATGCTATGAAAAACAAATAAATTGTACAACTAACTGATAGACGTTTAGCACTTCCTAAAATTTAGGGAAATATTTAAGTGCAGAATAGTTTCTTTTCCCAGTACCTAAAACACATGACAAGGCATTTTAATGTCATTGTACAGTTGCAGGAAAGTTAGTTTTCTTTTGTACAAAAAGAAACGCAATCTTCTCTCAATCACTGTAATGGATATCCATCAATATTTTTTACTCAGTCAAAAGCTAAGGAATAGGTATATTTCGAGTTTATCAACAGTCCAAAGACGTTAGTGTTTTCTAAAATGTAATAAAAATATTTAAATCCAGAATTTTTAAAAATATATAAAATGCATGACATGATAATGGATTCTAACTCAACACTTGCAAATTATAATTATTATTTTTTTAGAAACAGAAAGAAAGTGAAGTTCAAGAAAATTTTATATGAAAATTG